>OZ012738.1:274048402-274398402 GCA_963859935.3 Lathyrus sativus | reverse complement strand
TAATCCTCTTAGATACTTCCAAAGGCTTCCCTTAACATTTGTCTCTCTAAATTTTCCCTTACAAGATTGTTACTTTCCTCCCCTGTCTTCCAGCTGTAAAATTCCAAAGGTTGTAATAACATGAATGCCAAAGATACATATTTATAATTGTTGAAACGCAGCGGCTCATAACAGCTCCAAAACACAAATTATTAATGAACGGATCCGCATTTTGAAAACGAAGAAGCCCAAAACACACGAACAGAGGGAAAATTACACAAGAAGACCGAAAACTCGAAACGACCCACAAACCTGTCTGAATTGTCGCCCGCTCGACCACCGCCCCCTGTAGCTAATTTTAGAGTTCTAATGATTGTCTCACACCTCTTTCAGCTACCTTTTATAGACTGACTACCTGCGTTTTAAAGCCTTTTGTCTACCTTCTGGCTCTTTTACGAATTTTGGTTTCTCCTATTCTCAAAATATATTTTTTTTCTTCATCACTTGAGGTTTTAAGTCATATTAAACAATCTCCATCTTGACTTGGAACCATGGTGATGCCAATTTAACCATCAACCACCTTGTTGCTCTCTTCCATGTTGAATAATTATTTTAACAACATTTATCAAGTTTAAGTCATGCATGAACCTTGATCTTGCCATTTGCTTCCAACAACCTTTTCTTCTTTTGTAGCTTAATAAGCCCAAAAGTCTGGTTCTTCAACCATATTTGACTCCACCTATTTTCAGCTTCCTCCTTGAAGGTTCCTACTTTATAGTCTTACAACCTTTTAGTCACATTTAAAACATAATTCCCAAGACCAACATAATCATCCATTAGATATGGTAAAATCTTCCTCCTTACCTTATCACAAGTCAAATGATAATTAAAGGCCTCATAACCGTTTCCCTCACTATTAACAGTATATATAGTAAGGACCTCCACCTAAAATTGAGTCTTCTCCATCATAGCTTCTAAAAGTTTCATCATGAGATCCTTACTCTTCTTCCCTTGATGGGACACACTGAAAATAATTGATTGATGATAAAAATCCAACACATTAATCATCAAACTGAATTATCTTAATTTGTACAATAGACAAAAACTTTCATGACCTTCAAAATAAAGATCAAGCTTTTATACCTCTTGTATTTCCAATGATCGTCTCGCACCTCTGCTAACCATCAAGAAGTTCTCCATGGTGGAAGAATTAAAACCTACTTCAAGAAATTCTCAAAGGCCACATGCCTAATAGAACAACTAAACTCCATGAATTTCACATATTTTTTAGTCAGGTTAAGCTTTTTGAACTACACCTCCCACAATTTATCTTAATTTTATTTCAAATTGTTATGCGATTTCATTCGAGATTTCTTTTTAAATCCCATCCCACCTTATGTGAAGAATACAATTCCCCATTTATATTGGCCAAAGTAGTGCTTATATCGAACAATGTATTTTAAGAGGAAATTTGGGCATATATATATATATATATATATATATATATATATAATATATATATATATATATATATATATTATATATATATATATATATATAATATATATATATATATATATATATATATATATATATATATATATATATATATATATATATATATATATATATATATATATATATATATATATATATATATAGAGAGAGAGAGAGAGAGAGAGAGAGATATACATATACATATATATATATATATATATATACATATATATATATATATATATATATATATATATATATATATATATATATATATATATATATATATATATATATATATATATATATATATATATATATATACATATACATATATATATATATATATATATATATATATATATATATATATATATATATATATATATACATATATATATATATATATATATATATATATATATATATATATATATATACATATATATATATATATACATATATATATATATATATACATATATATATATATACATATATACATATATATATATATATATATATATATATATATATATATATATATATATATATATACATAATATATATATATATATATATATATATATATATATATATATATATATATATATATATATATATATATATATATATATATATATATATATATATATATATATATATATATATATATATATATATATATATATATATATATATATATATATATATATATCCTTTAGAAGCTTTATATATATATATATATATATATATATATATATATATATATCCTTTAGAAGCTTAGTCAACCTAGTGAGTTCATGAAGAAGCATGTCCCTTTAATTAACAAGTACATCAAGATGTTTTTTGAGGATCTCTTTTTCCTTTAAAGGATTCCCAAGCGCCTAAAACTCGCTCTTCCTTATGGATCTAAAAGCCAAAATAGTAGCAGCTTTGCCCATTTGGTATGAGATTTTCATCAGCTCCTTTTGACGGATTGTCTCCACTTTACAAGTAAAAAATGTGTTATATGCTTTATAAATGTAAGACCGGAGCTCCATATTTGTCCTAGAGGCATGATGGGCGAGGAATAATTTAGACAACGTTACTCCGAAAGGCAACATGTTTCCTTCATGATCAAAATTTCTCGAGAATGATGACCCATTTCGAGGTATCTTAAAGGAAGGATCCCTAAAATAAGGATCACCATTCACTCTTCTCCATTGGGAAACTTCACAAACTACCTTGGACGGAGTCCTGTTAATAGTCAATCCATCATTCTACACTGGTTGTTAAGGGTGAGGAACAACTAAAGGGGTCCTTCAGTTTTGAGGGCCACCCTCAGGGAAAGCTTCCTCCAAAGGTTGCACGAAGCTATCAACGGGTGGTGAAGGCGTATTCTTCAAGCCCTTCTCATATGGAGCATAGTTTTCAAAAAATTCATCTTAACTGCAAGAAAAGACTTAGGAAGTAAAATTAATAAATGTTGAATAACCGAAACTACATAAGAAGTCTCCACCCCTACTAAATATGTTATTTTTCTCCTCTTTGGTGACCGCTTCCACTAACCGATGAGTCTGAATATACCGCTTGTTCCACATCTTAGATATATCACTAGAATATTCGTCCATATCAACAAAGTCGAGGTCTTCCTAGCGGTGAAATTATTTTTCAAATACTTCTCCTATTGGGATAAATCATTTTATGTATATATGGAACTCATGTTAGATCCGATAAATACTCTTGTAATTAGCACTAGCTAAGGGTTTGATCAGGTAATATTTATCTTTAAAGTATCTCAAGTTATTGACTTATACCTCAAACACCTTTTTACCTTTACTGAAGAAGAGAAAACCTTAACCCTCGTTCAAGCTATTCGAAGTTTGTTAAATGTTGAAAAGATGGAAGAAGAGCGTCAGAGTTGAATCATTTTTCTTATATTCGCACAAATACTAAAAGACTCTGACTTAAGCCCAACTTAAAAGGTGTAGCTACAAATTGGGAGATTCCAAAATGATTAATAACCCCAGCCTTAAAGTCATTAAAGGGAATTAGAACTTCCATTTGAGAAAATAGATTTGCATGGAAAGGAAGGACACACCCCTTATATCGATAACAGGAAGGACACACCTCAGTGAAGGTGTCATCTAAATCCCATTTGTCTACATAGACGGAAGTTATGTCCAACATTTCTTGATCCACCCTAAGAAACTGATCTTTGACTTAAAGGCCCCCACCATTTTGTTGGTCCCCCTCAGTCAATTACTGCTTCGCTGTCAAAAGATAGAAAAGAGGTATAAGCATGTGTTAGTCATTCTATCCACCACCTAATTTCGTTATCAACTAGATCACAACCAAAATCACATCTATATTTTCTAATATAAGTTTAAGCCTTTTGCTCACACCTAAACTCACCCATATATTCAGGGTTAGCTAAAGGGAAAACTAGAAAAGTGAAACTCCTAACAACTTCTTTGAAACCAATAACACCAAGGACACCCTTCCCTTCAACTACAATACCTACCTCTAGGCTTCCCATGAAAACCACACCTAGAATTATAGCAAAGAACCGACAAAGTGATAAAGAATAAAGATAGTTACTTTAAGGAGCCCACAACATTCGTGATATAAGATTGTTGAATCACTAGAATATTGAGAGTGACGTCGAAATATAATAAGAAAACATTGGATAAAGAAGAAAAGACCGACATAATACGAAAGGTCCAATCTAGAAAATTCTTATTTGTTCCAGAAGAACAAGTGGATTCTCAGCACAAGGTCGTACACCGAAGCAAAGCCATAAACTCATCCAATGGCCTCTGGAAATCCATGACACACCTTAATTGAGAACTTTTAACTGTTGACCGTATATAAGCTCAATTTTACAAAGTAATAGATACAATTTCATTCACTCTTATAAGTTACATATCTCGGACCTCACTTACTTAAGCGTTGAGGTGCTATCATTATACGTACCAAAGAGCTTTTACAATAGAATTCATCAACGTACCATCAATCTTCAGTTTCATATCGGAATACAAACTTTTGTGATAAGTGAAGTCTAATAAATATGATTCTATTTAAATTTTAATTTTTTTAAAAATTATTTGTCTTTAGTTGAGTTCATTAACAACTTGATTCTAACTACTGATTGTCTTAATATCTGTTTAAAAAAGGATTTTGTAGAGGATAATTTTGAAATTCCAAATTAACTTATCATGATATATGTTCCAGACTGCCCCAATGACTAGGCATGGCCCAATCCATTTTTGCTCCCATAACGGCCCAATTGCCTAAGTCCAACCAATTTAGGGGAGCATTTACCTTTTTGCCCCTCCACCAGAGAAGGATGATCGATTTACCCCAAGGCCAGTTACTTCTTCTTGTCAGTCTTTGCCCGTCACGTACGGTTCCATCATCTAGAAACAGTCACGATGCTTGTGCCCATTATTGCATCTCTGCCCTTAGCAACAACTAGTTATGGCCACCTCTGCCCGTCCCAACGGCTAGTTTTTGGAAGTTACCTATTCTTCAGGGAACAGTTATCTCACCTTGAAAATAGGGACTAATGGCCAAGCGCTGGGGCACTATAAAAACCCTCTCATTTGAGAGGGTCAGGTATTCAATATTCACCCTGATACACATATACTTTATAATTTCCTTCTTTCTACCGATCCTTACTTTATCATCGGAGTGCCTTGCACGTACACCCCATCTTCTTCTCTCACAACCAGCATCATAGACGTTGTCTCTAGCCCACTTCAAGTTCTGATCAGCGATCAAGATCAGTGGCGCCGTCTGTGGGAAACACTATTATCCCCATCTTTCTTCCATAGTAGATTCGAGACCAAAACAGTTCTTCCAAACTTCAATCATGGCCAGCCGTGATAATACCCATGATGCATGCAACTCTGCCTTCCTCCCCGTCAACAAGTCTGATACTGACAGAGCTACCACCTCTCTTGGGGGCGACGCCCACCAACAAAGGGATGGAGCCACCGCGTCTCCCTCCCCCGTTCGTGTTGATCACAATGAGGTCCTTCCTATCCCGAACCACCTTCTATTTCTAGTTCCGCTCAGCGCCAATCCGACCATGGCGGCCCTCCTCGAGGCTCTCAACAAGACCAATATTCTAGAAGATTCCAGTTGTCTAAGATCCCCTCTGTTGGGGAAAGAACTTCAGAGATCACAGAGTCCTCCTCCCCGGCCGAAAGAAGATGTCGGGCACCTCTAGAGCTAGAATCCCAGACCGTCAGAAAGCGCGACCATATCTCTCCCCAGAACTAGTATTCCCCGCGACCCAAGAGGACTAGAAGAGATCAACGAGCAGAGTCCCAACGTTCGCCTCCGCCCAGATCCAACGGTTGGGCACAAACCCCATCTCCCCGTCGAAATCACCATCCTACCTATAGACGAGGCACCCGCTGCCCGTCATGGTCCAACAGTAGCAGCGACAACGAGCCTCGCGGTCCATTGTCCTAGGAGACTATGGCCATGCGCCTACCCAAGGGACTGGATAAACCCCCTTCTCTAGGCATATATGAAGATACTACGGACCCTGACAAGCACATCGAAAATATCAATGTGTTGCTCGATTAACGTGGCGTCCGGGGCGCCATCAAATGTAGATTGTTCTCGACCGTGCTCAGGAAAGGAACGTTGACCTGGTACAAGAGACTCCCCGATGATTCCATCACACAATGGAGGAAATTGGGGAGAATGTTCTCTAGACACTTCACGGCTTCCCGCCGACACCCAAAGACCGAAGCCTCCCTTGAGGCAATAATTTAAGGGAAGGATGAACCTCTTGGGCCTATATCAAAAGGTTCAACAAGGAAGCTGTCTAGGTCTCCACGACCGACGACATGAAGAACATTTTTCTCGAGCGCGGGCTCCATCCCCGTACTAAATTTTCTAAAGCAGTAGGAATTCAGCCTCCAGTAACATTGGATGCATTCCTCCTCAAAGCGTAAGCGTACATCCAGTACGGGGAAAAAAGAAGCCGCCAACTCCGCCTAGAACTCAACACACTGGGAAAGCACCTGATCCTCCAAGTCCGATGAACCCTCGACATCTCGTCGGGGGAATAGAAGACTGATAACGCGAAATCATATCGTTTATTTAACTTGATTTATATAGATTTTACCTTCGATAATTATTAGTTTGTCTGGTTTTTATCATATTATTTAATCATTTTGTTTGTTTTTGTAGGAATGAGGAAATAATTGGAAAATAAAGAAAACGAAGAAAATGGAAAGAAAAGAAGAAGAAAATGGGAAGAAAAGACCAAGGAAAGAAAAGAAAAAGAAAGAAAGAGAAAGGAAAGAAAAAAAGGGGTAGGGCCACCACACACCAAGTGGCACTTGCCACTTGGGTGTGGCGCCTGCCACCTAAGGAAAGGCAAGGATGTGGCAGCTGCCACATGCATAGGAGGTGCCAAATGCCACTCCTAAGTAATAGGAAGTGACAACTGCCACTCCTACAAAAACGGGAAGTGGCGCCTGCCACTTCCTCCCCAGATTTTTTCTACTCTCTCCTTATTTTCCTCAACTTCCTGGTTACATTCTCTCCAGATTTTTATCCTCATTTGAAGCCTCAAAGTCATGTAACCGTCGCCCACTAACAGTATAAAAAGAAAGGCAGTTTTGGAAAGAAACGGGGATTACATTTTTCTGTTTTCGTTTTAATTTTTTTCAGCATTCTGCTTTAGTTTCTTTACATTGTTTTTAGAGTATTTTTGTAAGGCAATTTTTTTTCACATTGAGAAATAATTGCTATTTAGTTTTAGGATTGATTCGAAAAGGTTGTAATATTGTACCGAACTGCAGGCCGACCTTCATAATCAAATCCAAGTTCTGTTCTGCAATTTTCCAGGTTTCATTTATCTGCTTTTATTTTTATCATTATATTTTTATGCATTCCTTCTACTTTCTATTTAGTATTAAGATTATATTTAGTAATAGCATGAAAGCCATGTCTGGCTAAAACTCTTAGTATCGGTATGTAATTACGATCGGTCAGAGAGGGTTAATAAATCGTGACGTTTAGTTTAATAGATCTAATTCTTCTGGTCTCAGTTTCTTTTTATAAATTAATAACTTTTGTTACGAGAGTAAGAAGGTAACGAAGGTTAAGATCAATAAAGCGAGAGTTTGAGGTTTTAACCGGATAGTTGATACTGAACATTAGTCTTAAATACAACGAGAGCGCTTTAAGGTTAATTAGGATTTATTTATTTTCAAAAAGTGTTTTTAAATGCAAAATGAGAGACGAGAGCCACATTCTGATTTGAGAGCATAGTCTAAGTCGAGACCATGAGAGTGTGAGATAAGGCCTTTTAAATGAGTATTTCCTACAGACAAATATTTTTCATCTAATTACAAACGTCCACGAATTATTGAATCCCCGATGACCGATGAAACTACATACCGATATTCCATCATATCTTGATTTAGATTTATTTTTAATTTCCATTTAAATTCTTACTTGCACCCCAATTTAGAATTCCATTAGCCTTAGCTTTACATCGCAACAATAGATAACGGTAGGTTGACATTGGCCTCTGTGGGTTCGACAATCGTTTATATTACTTCGATATTTCCATACACTTGCGAAGAATCATGTTTTTGGCGTCGTTGTCGGGGATCAACAATCAATATTGTGATTTAGTTGTTGAATAGTGTTGCACCCTAAAATTTGCTCAACCTATTTCACCTAGTTTATGTTTCAATTGCATTGTCATTTGCATAATAAGTCATGTACATAGTCTAATCATTTGCATAGCATAGCATAACAAGGCATCCAACAAGGGATCAAGGGCCATTCTTATCAAAAAGAGGCCCATCAAGGGGTTTTATTCAAGTTCAAGATCATCCAAGTAATCAAGGAATGAGTTGAAGCTTTGAAAAGTTTGAGGGTCAACCAGTGGCTTTCTCTCCTATCTAGGGGTGTGTTTGAAGATCATCAGTGGGGTATGAGCTATGGACTGAGGGTATGGAAAGTGTAAAAAGATCATGGAAGGCCTAGAGAGTCATTTTGAAGATGATACAAGTCATTGATACAAGTACAAGAGCCAGAGTTGAAGTGCAGTCAACTAGGGTTTCATCTGGGTCAACCCTAGGTCAAATGATTGATTGGAGGGTATCAAAACCTACTTGGAGGATGTGGGATTCATGATTTGATATGTGGATATATGTGTGGTGTTGGGCCAAGGAGAATCAAAGAGAATCAAGAAGAAGAGGAGTTACCAAATTAGGGTTTCAGTGAAAAAACCCTAATTTAGGCCTAACTTCCAAGCCAGATAAGTCAAAATGCAAGCTTCAAATGAATTCTTGGTTAACATGAAACTTGTAGAGCATCTCAATAGATTTAATTTGAGTACTAGAAGTATTAAATAATATTTGTAGAACTCAAGTTATGGTTTTTGCAAGTTATGGGTCATCAGAGGACACTGAAGTTTATCTGTGAAAGTCACTTGACTTCCAAGCAACATTTTCCCATCAAGGAGTTTTCAAATGGATTCTTGGCCAACATAAGAGTTGTAGATCTTGATCTTATCTTTAATTTGAGTACTAGAAGTCCTCAAGAGGATTTGTAGAACTCAAGTTATGGTCTTGGCAATCCAGGGGTATTTTGGGAAAGTTAAATTACAGGTCATTTTTCAACATACGTCCAAATCTCCATCTTCCACTCTTCAAATGAAAAACTGTTCAACATGAGATGTGTTCAAAATGATGTTTTTAGGCTAGATAATATGTCATGAGAGCTTGGAATGGCTTTCTTCACAAAATCATAAAAATGGCCTAAAATGAAGGTATATTTTAAATGAACCAAAGTTGGAAATTAGGGTTTTTGATCTACACATCCAAACCAAGCCATATGACATACCGATTTGATTGTAAAATGCATTTTAAGAACATTGACATTGCCCCAATTTTGAATTGAGGATTATTTCAAGGACTTGCTTTGTAAATTGGTTACTTGAATCATAAGGCACCATTGCAAAACCACATTTCCAAGCAAATACAAGGCTCTTTTCCATCCATACACCTCCAATATCTCATTTGGAGAGAATTTAAACTCAGAACCAAGGGAATTGCAAGCCAAAACATCAGATGATATGTGCATAACATGAAATGAGATTTCCATGACATGAGATGGTGAATTTCTCATTGGATCAATCTAGAACTTTCTAGAGTCCTCAAACACATTCTATATAAGATTCAGAAGAGGTTCAGAGCAAGAGTTAGAGAGAATTGGGAGAGATTGGTGAGATTGAAATTTGAAACTTCCATGTGTAAAACAGAATTCAGTTACAAGTTTCAACCATATTCAAGCCATTCTTTTGATCTCAGAACCTTTATCAAGCATATGTGAGTGATTCCAGATGGATAATTGAGCAAGATTGGTGGAGAATCGTGTGATAGCATTTGAGATTTTCAGCCTGCAACTCAAGATCAAATTCCACAATCCAAGCCATTTCAATCCCATTCATTGCATACAGAAGCTTGATTTGGTGTTGGTGAAGGTGTCTGGAAAGTATTGAAGCTTATCTTGAAGCTTTGATCACTCTGTTCATCTCAAATTTGCAGGTATGAAAACTTCATTCCATGGCTTGATTTAGGTAGTTTCAATTGGTTTTGAATGGTTAGATCCAATGTAGATGATCATGTGGAGCTTTCTGGTAGCTTTAAGGTTGATTTAGAGACAATTAGTGGAGTGATGCAATTTCTGTTCATGCTTGTATCTTGTTGTTCTTGGTGATATAATCATAGTTTGATAGCTAGAAATGTTCAGTGAAGCATGGTGAAGAGTTTAGGCTATCCAATTTCATGTTTGGCGAGATTTGGTTCTTGAGTGATTTTCTGAGATTCAATCGTGTTTTGAGGAGGAAGATGTTTCAATATGTTTAATTGCCATGGTTGAATTCAGTGTAAAATTTGGAGCAAGTTAGGCTTTTTAATTTTGAGTTTTGATGGAGATTTGGTGGAATCCGATTGAGGAAGATGAAGTTCTCTAGCTCTGCACCCATGGCGTTTTCTTTTCCCTCCAATTTTCAAAAGGTTGAAGACGAGTTAGTAACCCTAGGATATTGAGTAGACCTTTGACCAAGAACAAATCCAACGGCCGTGAGTTGCGCTCAATTTGTGAAGGAGGAGTCTAAGAGATGAAACGAGGCGTTTCATTAAAAGAGCCAGCTTGGGCCTAAATGAATTCATTCTATCCACACCCCCTCTAGAGGCCCATCCAAGAAATATGCTGCATTTCATTACTTCCTGCACCGTGGATTTTTCATTTTTCTTTATATTTTCAAGTTAATTTTCTGAATGACATTGGGCCTAATGCGCGTTGCTACCCCACCCCCTTTTGGGCCCAGTTAGTTGATTGCATTGCTCTTTATTGCTATTTGACACACATGTTTTCCATTTTTCATCATATTTCTTTTATTTTACACATTTATTTTAAGATCTTAGAAAATTCATAATAAATTCAAAAATAGGTCTTTTTATATGGGAGTTTTTTATCCATTCTCATAAGTGTCTCAAGAAAATTATAGAAAAATAAAATTAGCATTTTAGTCATTTTTCTATTTCTGGTGATTTTTTACATTTAGTTGCTTTTATTACATTTTATTTGGTATATCCATTTTTCTGAATTTTGTTTAGCCATTTTATTTTACATTTTGACGTAATTCCTTTTGTTTTAGTTATATTAAAGCATTAGGCCCCCCCTGGAATTATTTCACATTTTTGTGATTTAATTTTAGCTAGTTTTGAACATTAAGCTTTAGTGTGCTAGAATTAGGGTTTCAACTTGACATAGGTGCATTTCAACACATAGTTTTTGGGTTTTTAGTTTGATTTAGGCCTTGGGGTTTATGTGGGGTATAGGGTACATAGCTAGGGTCCCTTAGAAATTAATCTAGGATTTTATGATGAGTTTTGCCATTTTATTTGATTTTTGCAAGTTGATTGATATTGGTGTGTTGCCCTCTTGGGAAGTTGCTTTGTTTGTTGACTTTTGAGCTTTTTCTTTGGATGTTGGGGCTTGTGCTTGGCTTGAGGAATGTATAAAGACTTTGAGGATGATTGAAGACAAATAATGATGCTTGGAGCTTGAAGTTGCTTGTGCTTAAAGATTGCTTGTTGAAGGCTTAGGAGATAGGAAATATAGGAAGAGCTCTAGAGTAGACTGATTTCTTCTGTCAAACATAGAGAGCTTCTTGTGCCTCTATTCCATCCTATGACACAAGGTCCCCTAAAAGAGTTCCATCTCTCCTTAGGAGGGATGTAGAGCATGCTTTGATTGGGTAGAACCTTGAGGATACCTTTCACTTGTTGTATTAAGATCTTAGTGGTTTCCCTGGGTTATCATTAAGCATCTTTACATTCCAACCTCATCTGTTAGTTGATTCTCTCCTGTGAGTGTCTGCATTGAAGTTGAAGAGCATTTTGAAGATAAGAAGTTCATTGATGCTTGGAGAAGAGGTAGCTTGTACCTGTCAAAGCTGGATATCTGTTGAAGACTAGGGTTATACTGCTGCTTGAAGCTGTTTGTTGTTTGGATTCAGTGTTTGCCAAAGTTGAAGATTATTGGAGAAAGGCTTATCTGAAGCTTGAATATCATTGGAAAGTGAAGATGAGATCTTGTTTGAAGTTGTTACTGTCAACCTTTTGTTGTTTATCAACTGTAGCTGCCAGAGCTGGTGCTGTTTTACTTGCTTACTATAGAAGTTGTTTTTTGCTGTCTGAGCTGGTGTTGGATGAGATTCTCTTTGCTGTATTGTTTGTTGATTTTCCCTTAGGTTTGAGGTGAAGCTGTTTCATTTTGCCTATTGTTTTCGCATGTTCGAGGTTGAGTAGGACTCCCTTGCCTCGCTTGTATTGCTGCATCTCATGCATTTTACTGTTTACTGTATATATGTCGTTCTTTTCTGTTTATCCCCTAGGATCTCTGATTTCCTCTGTGCAGGAGGGAATTATGATAGACATTAGATGTTAATCCATGCATGAAAACATTAGGGTAGTGTTGATTCCCATTTCTAACCCTAGGTTTTAAAATTTCTTTCTCTTCTATCTCAGAACAATTCAAAACACAATAATAAGGATAATCGATGTCGTACACTACGAGCCTTAAGCTATGTGAGAAAGGTTGCTGGAGGGTCACTCTTCGGTAATCTGATTACTTAGTGTGTTACCCTTAGGGTGACATACGATGTCACCCTCAAATCATAGTCTCTAGTGCGTCAGAGATTGCAAATATCATAAAAAACAGTTCTTGCGTAAAAGACTGAAAACAAACATCAAAATGTCATTTTTGTCCGCTTGGACTCTTAATCAGGAAAAACCCTTTCATAAGGAGATAAAAACATTCAGACAAGCTTGTGTCTTCCGTAGCCCGAACTACGTTTGCTCTGATCTTTCATGCTGTATGAAAGTACGTAGGCATAGGATGCAATATCCTAGCGAGCAACCTTCCCCTCCTTTCCCGTAGGTAGGCGAACTACGTTGACTCTGATTTCTCGTTCCATACGAGAATACGTAGGCATAAAGTGCGATACTTGCCGAGTCATTTTCTGTTCTTTTAACCCCAGACCTTTAGAGTAGATAGAATAACAATCCGTACTAGAAAACAAGCGTGGATCCCGTCGAGTACGACGGACGTGAGGGGTGCTAATACCTTCCCCTTGCGTAACCGACTCCAGAATCCAGGATTTGGTTGTGATGACCATTCCTTTCCCGTCTTTGCGTTAGGTTTACTCTGAGCGTTTCCTTTCCCTCCGTTGGGATAAATAACACATGATGGCTACTCTTCTGTTCAGCCGGCGCCGATTTTCACAGTAGCGACAGCTGGCGACTCTGCTAGGGACAGGAATATCCCATATGCGAGCCAATCCTAGCGCTTTTTTCCCCGTCTTGGGTGTTATATAGATTTTCTTTTCTGTCTGTACTTTCCGCATTTTATTTATCAGCTTTATACTGTTATTGCTGCTGTGGGAAGGGGATAATCTGTTGAGAGATAAGCCGGACCTGGGCTTGAGGTTACACATAGACTTAGAAGTAGAGAGTATTGGTTAGCCTGCTTGCTTAGCTTGCACCAGCTAGCCACGAAATTTACGCTCGAACGAGATTCTCTTTGATGCTTCTTGTCTGGTCCTTAGGGCTCGACAAGTTGTCTGACCCGAGGATTGTCGACTCTGGGAACCTATCAATTGGGATTCAACTAAGTGAGGCCGCTTCAAGGGATGATGATGCCACACCTTCTGGGTATCGTATCATCACTCTTGAAAGTCTGTGACGTTGAACCCGCATAGGATGCCGTACCTCGTCTGCGAGTTAAGTACACACCTGTGAGGGGGAGGAGGCTCTGTTTGCAGGAAACCTTTGACCTCAGAATACCTGGTTTATCTCTGTCAGTGAGATGTGGTTACAGGTTTCTTTTGAGTGGTTGGTTTGGTTTGAGATGAAGATTGGATGGTTCTCAGGCTTCAGTACAGAGCAACCCAGTCTATCAGCAGTGCACTTGGTCCCTTGTTTGCATATGCATGTGCATTTTCATGATTGCATTTCATTAACATGTATTTATGTTGCAGGTGATCATTCCCCTTTGATTCTAGTATATCTTCTAGCCAGACATGGAGTCCCTGAAGAAGACAGTGGCTTACCGGTTGCATTCGCCAGATATCAGTTCCTTGTTGGGATTAGTTGCTCTAGCAGATGAGAGTGTGAGGGCTGAGTTCAGAGTATCTTATGGGAGATTACTAAGTTTGTTATACAGACCATCAGCATTTGAGACGACTGGGGTGTATACTTTGTTGCAATTTTATGAGCCGCAGTTGAGGTATTTCTTATTTCCAGACTATATGCTAGCACCCACTTTGGAGGAGTATTCTGCGATGTTAGGAGTTCCTGTGCTAGACCAGATGCCCTTTGTACATGCTGATGCTGAGCCTGATTTGGCTACGTTCACTGAGATTGTCAGTTTGGACGCTTCTGAGTTTCCGGGAGGCTTGGTTAAGCTGAACGGAGCTTACGGTTTTCACCTATCTGTCCTAGTTGAGAAGGCCACGCAGTGCGCGAAGAGTGGATGTTGGGTTTCCTTCAGTGCTATTCTAACTGTCTGCATCTACGAGATTGTCTTATTTCCTAATGTGCCAGATTTTGTCGACTCGGACGCCTTCCTGATTCTTGCCTCAAAGAATCCAGTTCCTACTCTCTTGGGCGATGTTTATCATTCCATTCACTATAAGAATGAGAAACGTCGCGGCAAGAATGTTCCCTGCTGTCTTCCTCTCTTGTACAGGTGGTTCCAGGGGCACCTTCCGAAGACAGAACCTTTTGTTGATGCTGTTGATACGCTGGATTGGTCTTCCCGGTTGATGGGGTTGTCTGCTAAGAATGTCATTTGGTTTGATCAGAGTATACTTGGTACTGATATACTATATAGTTGCAGTGGCTTTCCGAATGTCCCCCTGATTGGACGGAAAGGCTGCATTAACTATAACCCCTCGTTGCTGGTACGACAGTTCAGTTACGCTTTGAGGGACGCTCCTATTGGGAAGGAGATACAGGAATCTCTGTATCTCACAGGCTTATTAGACACGGCTGTTTTGATCAGATTGAGACATGCGTGGGCTAACATCCATAGGAGGGGGAAAGCTTTGCTCGGTAAGAGCAACAACAGAGCTTATGATCCCTATTTGTCTTGGGTCTGCAAGAGAGCTAGTACTTCCTTGATGCCTTATCCTGCTGTGGAACCCCTGTACCTTCCATTGATTGACTTACCTCCTTCGGAAGAGAGTGAAAACGAGGAACTGAAGAAAGACAATGTGGAGTTAGAGAAGGAGATCTTCCAGTTACGTCGTGAGAAGAATGAAGCCACCTTCACTGTGAAGGAGTAGACTGAATTGATTAACAGGTTGGGATCAGAGCTGACAGAAGCAACCAACAAGAAAGAAAAAGTAGGGATAGCCTTGAACGGTGTTAGCAAGGTGCTTACTTCCAAGAAGGAACTCTTAAGCAAAGCTTATGCCCGTATCAGCAAGTGGGAAGCCTTGTGGAATACCACGCTTACCAAGCGGAAGGGACGGGAAGACGAACTAAAGCTGCAGATTGCCACGCTAGAGGCACAGATTAGAGCACAAGACGCAAAGATTGCTGAAGCGACATCACTTAGGAGCGCTGCTGAGCTCAGAGTAAGTGACATTGACGAGAAGCCGAGAGGTTATAAAGAGAAGGCCGGTTCCAAGAGGCACAGAGTTGAAGAGTGTTCTAGCAAAGGAGCCTACCAGGATGATGCCAAAAAGCTGAGATCCACTACCGAGCGACATGCTTTATTGATTCAGGAGCTGATCTCCCGACTAGGGCACTCGGAGACGATGAGGATATTGGAGGACGTCAGAGCCCGCCATTTGGCCTGATTTATCTTTGTCTTGCCTTTGTTATTTGTGCTTGTATTTGGACCATCGCCAGGCTTGTTGGCCGAGGTCTCTTCAGTTGTATTCAGTTGTACTCTTGTACTCAGCCTCTTGGCATTTGTTATATATGCGGGTTTTCTGATTCCTTGCTTGCTGGATAGGGACTCCATTGTCGTAATGGCTTTCTCTCCGAAACCAGAATCGGGGGGGGGGGGGGGAGAATAACATGTAGCATATTTACGCATTTGTATCTGCATTCACATTGCATAACCAGTATTCTCGAATCTGTATCTTATTTCCTACGTCTGCAGGTTTCCAGGATTGACGAACCAAGAGTTCACCGCTACTCAACCCGAAACAACTGCAAGAGAATCATGGATCAAGTCCAGGTGGAGATGCAGGAGATTCGCGAGAAGTTGAACCTATTCATGTAGGCAATGGAGAGTATTGCTAAAGGCCAGGAGAATCTCCAGACTTTGGTGCAGCCGCTACTGACGCGGGCTAATGGGAACGGCAAAAATGACCACAACTCTGTGCATGTCGAAACTCTTCATGAGGATAGGCCCCCTACTCCTGTGGTTCCTCCTGTGGTGACCCCACCTGTCGTGGTTGTGAACAATGACGCTAGCGCTGGCAACGACAACGCAGGGAATGGAAATGAGACGGTTGTTAACAATGTTGGATTCGGAGACGCCAATCTGGGCGGTGGTAATTTCAATGGTGGTAATGGTTTTGGTAACAATGGATTCGGCTATAACGACCAGGGGTTTGAGTATGGCAATCAGGGCGGAAAGTTCGGCCTCAACACTCAGGGTTTCGGCTATGACGGTTTTGGTAACGCTAACCAGGGTTATGGTGGAAACGGTGCTGGATTGGTTCCTATCAACACTGGTTTCGGGCATGCTGGGATCAACCTGGGTTATGGTAATGGGGGACGAGGTCCCATGACTAATCAGCAAGGGTTTGGTCGCAACACTGGTTATAACGGGTACGAAAATGAAAATGTGAACTGGGGCGAAGATTGTCAAGAGGACGCCTTTTCTGGAAGAGGCATGGGATTTGAGGGACCCGTTGACAATACTCAGAGGATTAAAATGCTTAAAGAACAGGTGAAGGGTATGGCTAATTAGAATTCTACCGGACTAGACATGACTACTATGGGCTTAGTACCTGGGCTGAAGGTACCGCTGAAATTCAAAGCTCCCACCTTCAACAAGTATAAGGGGGACACTTGCCCTAAGGTGCATGTCCGCTCTTATTACAGAAGGATGTTCGCATATTCGGATGACGAAAGGATGCTTATGCATTTCTTTCAAGACAGTCTGTCAGGACCGTCACTCGAGTGGTACATGGGGCTGGAGCCCGCTCAAATCAAAACCTGGAAGCAATTGGCGGATGCTTTCGTCCTGTATTATAAATATAACAGTGATCTGGCACCGAACCGAGTTCAATTGCAAGGTTTGTCGCAGAAGAAGGAGGAAAGCTTTAAAGAGTATGCGCAGAGATGACGCGATATGGCGGCAAGAGTACATCCTTCGTTGGCTGAGAGAGAAATGAATAGCATGTTCATTGGGACATTCACGGGGATATATAACGAAAAGTTGTTTAATGTTTCGTTGAGCAGTTTTTCAGATTTGATTCTTATGGGCGAGATGGTTGAAGACAGTATTAAGGTTGGAAGATTCCACGCAGGTGAGTCTGCCCCCGCAGGAGGTACAAGGAAAGCATTCGGTGGTAGGCGTCAAGGTGATTCTAGTGCTGTGTTTGGTGGCCGAGGCCGGGGCAGAGGACGAAGTCAGTATGCTCAGCATCAGCAGGTCGCTAGTGTTACCATCCCTTTTCGACAACAACCATAACAACCACAACAACAGCAACAACAACAGCAGCAGCAGCAACAACAACAAAGGCAACACCCCGCCCAACGCAGAATCCTAGAGGGTAAGCCAAGGAGAGTATTTGAAACGCCTCCTTCGACATACGCTGAACTGCTCCAAACACTGCTAGGATTAAAGTTGGTGGAGAAAAGGACCATGGCACCGTTAACGGGCAATCCTCCGTTTGGCTACGATGCTGGTAAACACTGTGAGTTTCACTCCGGGGCGCCCGGACACGATATTGAAGGCTGTCATGCGTTTAAACATAAAGTCCAAGACATGTTGGACAGCAAAGCTATTAACTTTGGACAGGCGGGTCCAAATATAGTACAACAGCCTATGCCCAATCATGGGGCAAACGCCATTCTGACCGAGGAGAATTTGAATCAGGTGACGGATGTCAATGAGCTGAAGACACCATTGGGTGAGATCAAAAGCAGGTTGTTAAAAGGGGGTGTATTCCCGGGGTGCGACGAATTCTGCTTGGATTGTTGGGTACATCCAGAGAGTTGTAATGAGTTGAAACAGGGTATTCAGGTTTTGATGAACGAAGGAACATTGCAGTTTGATAGAACCGCAGTTGAAGAGCCGGTAGAGGCATTGTATGATGAGCGGAACGATGTTGCTACAATGACGATTCCAAGAAAAACAATAACAATAACGGCGCCTGCCAGGCGGCCGACAATCACTATTACCAAAGCAGGGCCAATCCTTTTTGAAAGTACCAAAGCAGTACCATGGACTTACGGGCTGGAGGTATATTGCGACGGTGAGAAAATTGAAGTAAATAAACAACCAGCTGGGGTTGTAGACAATGTTGTTGGAACAGGAGGTATGACCAGAAGTGGAAGAATCTTCACATCGCCTGAGGTAGAGGCACAAAGATTGTAAAAGGGAAAGCCAAGGTAGACGAGAGTGGCCCCTCGCAGATAAAGGAAAAGGAAACATCACTTAAGGATGTGGAAGAGTTTATGAGGCTCATCCGTAAAAGTGATTACAAAATCGTAGAGCACCTCCAGCAAACGCCATCAAAGATCTCAATCTTGTCACTACTATTATGTTCCGAGGCCCATCGGAACGCTTTGCTGAAGATCCTAGACTCGTCATTCGTTCCTCAAGATGTTTCGGTTAACCAGTTAGAAGGGGTGATGGCGCATGTTAATGCAGGGCATAGTTTGGGATTTACAGATTTTGATTTGACCCCGAGGGGAAGAGAGCATAATATGGCGCTGCACGTATCAGTTGAATGCAGGGGCACGGTTATGTCCCATGTTTTAGTAGATACAGAGTCTTCCTTGAATGTGCTTCCGAAGAAAGCAATGATGAAGTTGGATGTCAAGGGAATCCTCTGCACGCCCAGTGACTTGGTGGTTAGGGCATTTGATGGAACGAGGAGGTCGGTTTTCGGATCGATAACATTACCATTGCAGGTGGGGCCGGAAATATTTGAGACTGAATTCTATATAATGGACATCCAGCCAGCGTATAGTTTCCTTCTTGGACGCCCATGGATTCATGCTGCTGGGGCAGTCACATCCATGTTGCACCAAAAGTTGAAGTATATGGTGGGGGATAGTGTCGTCACTGTTTGTGGAGAAGAAGATATTCTGGTTAGCCATCTGTCTTCGTTCAGATACGTGGAGGTCGACGGCGAAATCCATGAAACACCCTGTCAGGAGTTTGAAGGGCTAAAGATTAAAGACAAAGCTCCAGTACCCAAGATGTCAGATGTGGCAGTGTCATCGTACAAAGAGGCTCAGGCTCTAGTGCAGGCAGGCGAAACCAAGGGCTGGGGTCAGGTGTTGGAGATTCCCGTGAAGAATGACCGGTTCGGGCTTGGATATCATCCTTCGTCATCAGCATCCTCTTCGGGAGTGCCCAAGTTCAGAGGGCCAATAACCATCACACCAAGCGGAGTGAGCTTCGAGACTATCAATGTTGTTTCCGATTCCGAGGAGGGAGATAGCGACTGTGACATGGACGCATGGATCAGGCCAAGCGTGCCAGGACAAAGTCTCTGCAATTGGTCTATCCAGGAAACTGTTCCTGTGACGACTAAACAGTAATGATTTGTTTTTTTAATTGTTGAATAATCCTGTGTCCTACCCGGGGCATAATGATTTTGCTTAGGGACATTCTGTTATGTACATTACGTTGTTTAATCATGAATAAAGGCGTTTTCTCATATACAAATGTTGTGATCCCTATTTTTCCTGTTTTTATCTTTTACAATAAAATGGCAACGTGGTTATTTACTTTGTACGCGTTTTGAAGCATTTAACCATTTCCTTTGCAGGATTACTATTTCAGATGACATCTATGAACCGCCTATGACTCACTTCGACTTTGAGCACCCGGTATTTCAGGCTGAGGAAGAGATTGTCGAAGATGGCGAAGTGCCAGAGGAGTTGACCTGGTTACTGAAACAAGAAGAAAGAATCATTCCGCCTCATGAGGAAGTCATTGAAGTTGTCAATTTGGGGTCGGAAGGGGTTGAAAGAAACATCCGTATAGGGGCTGCACTGCAAAGTGACGTCAAGCGAAGATTGATTGAGATGCTCAAAGAGTACAGTGATATATTCGCTTGGTCGTACGAGGATATGCCTGGGCTGGATACGGATATGGTTGTTCACTGTCTGCCATTAAAAGAAGAATGCCCGCCGGTTAAACAGAAGCTCCGAAGAACCAGACCAGATATGGCTGTGAAGATTAAGGAAGAAGTTCAAAAACAGTGGGATGCTGGTTTCCTAGCTATTACAAAATATCCCTCATGGGTCGCTAATATTGTGCCAGTGCCAAAGAAAGACGGTAAAGTGAGAATGTGCGTAGATTACCGTGACTTGAACAAAGCGAGCCCGAAAGATGACTTTCCACTTCCTCACATCGATGTACTGGTTGATAACACTGCTCAATTCTCCGTATTCTCCTTCATGGATGGCTTCTCGGGTTATAATCAGATCAAAATGGCGCCAGAAGACATGGAGAAGACTACCTTCATTACTCCTTGGGGAACATTTTGTTACAAAGTGATGCCCTTCGGACTGAAGAACGCTGGGGCAACATATCAACGTGCTATGGCGACTCTCTTTCATGACATGATGCATAAAGAGATCGAGGTTTATGTTGATGATATGATTGCTAAATCCCAGACGGAGGAGGAACATTTGGTTAATCTGCTGAAATTATTCAAGAGGCTTAGGAAGTTCAGGCTGAGACTGAACCCTAACAAGTGCACCTTTGGGGTGAGGTCGGGTAAACTGCTGGGGTTTATCGTGAGCGAAAAAGGGATAGAGGTTGATCTTGCGAAAATAAAAGAAATACAAGAAATGTCGACGCCTAAAACAGAAAAAGAAGTGCGTGGATTTTTAGGGAGGTTGAACTACATTGCCCGGTTCATATCTCACTTAACCGCAACATGCAACCCGTTATTCAAGCTGCTGAAAAAGGACCAGGTTGTGGCCTGGAATGAAAATTGTCAAAAGGCGTTCGACAAGATAAAAGAATACTTGCAGGAACCTCCTGTTCTGATACCCCCAGTGGCCGGGAGACCGTTGATTATGTATTTGACAGTTCTTGAGGAAAGTATGGGTTGTGTTCTCGGTCAACACGACGAGACAGGACGTAAAGAGCATGCGATTTACTACTTGAGTAAAAAGTTCACAGACTGTGAGTCCAGATACTCAGTGCTCGAGAAAACGTGTTACGCGCTAGCCTGGGCCGCCAAACGTTTGAGGCAATACATGCTAAATCATACAACCCTGCTCATTTCAAAGATGGATCCAATCAAATACGTGTTTGAGAAGCAAGCACTCTCCGGAAGAATTGCCCGATGGCAGATGGTGTTAACCGAATATGATATTCAGTATGTCTCGCAAAAGGCTATTAAAGGTAGCGTCTTGTCAGAGTACCTTGCGGAGCAGCCTGTTGAGGACTACCAATCGATGAGGTTTGATTTTCCTGACGAGGATATCATGTACCTAAAGATGAAGGATTGTGAAGAACCATTGCCGGATGAAGGACCAGAGTTAGATTCCAAATGACAGTTAATATTTGATGGAGCTGTGAATTCCTATGGTAGCGGAATAGGTGCGATTATTACTACTCCTCAGGGGTCGCACATCCCCTTTACTGCCCGATTGACCTTTCCTGTTACCAATAATGAATCTGAATATGAGGCTTGCATCATGGGCCTTGAAGAAGCTATTGATTTGCGAATCAAACATCTGGATGTATACAAAGACTCAGCTCTAGTGGTGAATCAGATAAAAGGAGAATGGGAGACACGTCAGCCCAATTTGATACCATATATGAATTATGCGAGGAGATTGTTGCCTTTCTTCGACAAGGTTGAATTGCATCATGTGCCGCGAGCAGAAAATCAAATGGCTGATGCCCTGGCGACATTGTCTTCCATGTATAAAGTTAACTTCTAGAACGAGGCTCCCCGGATTGTTATCTCTCGGCTTGACAGACCTGCCTTCATATTTGCTATCGACGGAGCATCTGATGATAAACCCTGGTACTTTGACATCCAGAATTTCCTGAAGAACAAGGACTATTCGGCTGGGGCATGCAGTCGAGATCAGAAGACTCTCAAGAGATTGGCTGGTAATTTCTATCTGAACCCGGACGGTGTCTTATACAAGAGAAACCACGACTTGGTGTTGCTATGTTGTGTAGACGAGAAAGAAGCGAAGTTGCTCATGGAAGAGATACACGAGGGTACATTTGGTACACATGCGGGTGGGCATGCTATGACGAGAAAACTGCTGCGGGCAGGTTATTACTGGATAACTATGGAAACAGACTGTTTCAAGTTTGCGAAGAGGTGTCATAAATGACAGATTTATGCGGACAAGGTCCATGTACCCCCAAGTCCTCTGAATGTGATGTCATCACCTTGGCCGTTCTCGATGTGGGGAATTGACATGATCGGCAAGATCGAGCCTACGACATCCAATGGACACCGATTACTTCACCAAGTGGGTGGAAGCAGCATCATATGCCAATGTCACCAAACAAGTGGTCGCCAGATTTATCAAGCGAGATATTATCTGCAGATATGGAATCCCTGAGCGGATTATCACCGACAACGGTTCGAATTTGAATAACAAGATGATGAAAGAGTTGTGCCAGAATTTCAAGATTGAGCATCACAACTCTTCTCCTTACCGACCCAAGATGAATGGCGTTGTCGAAGCGACCAATAAGAATATAAAGAAGATTGTTCAGAAGATGGTTGTGACTTACAAGGACTGGCACGAGATGCTACCTTTCGCTTTGCACGGTTATCGTACGACGGTACACACATCAACCGGGGAAACCCCTTTCTCATTGGTATACGGAATGGAGGCAGTGTTACCGTTAGAGGTTGAGATTCCTTCCCTGAGGGTATTACGAGATGTTCAACTTGACGAGGCAGAATCGGTTAAAGACAGGTTGAATCAGCTGAGCTTAATGGATGAGAAGAGGCTAGCTTCTCTCGCATACGGTCGGTTGTATCAGAGCCGGATGAAGAAAGCATACGATAAGAAGATATGTCCGCGAAGCTTTCAGACGGGCGACCTTGTGCTGAAAAGGATTCTCCCGCCACAAACAGATGACAGGGGCAAGTGGACCCCTAATTACGAAGGGCCATACGTTGTCAGAAAAGTCTTCTCCGGAGGAGCATTGTTGTTGTCCACCATGGATGGTGAAGACTTTTCGTCTCCTATAAATTCGGACGCAGTTAAAAAATACTTTGCTTGAAAGAGACCCGCTGGACAGAAAAAAGAGAGTCCAGGCAAAAATGGGGCATCCCGACGAACCAAAAACAAAATAAAAGGTTCGGGCAAAAGTTAGGGATAAAATTGAAAAGATGTACACCCTCGAAGTCGAAAACCTACATTGGGCGGCTTCGGCAAAAAAGGGCATCCCGGTGAATTGAAAACCCGTAAAGGGTGATTCACGCAAAAGTTAGGGATTTGAAAAGCAAATGATTGCGTTCCGAATTTGATCCTGCATTGGTTAGTGGTTTGGGAGCGCCTGAGGGTTCGTTTATCCAACACAATCTCTTCCGAAAATTGAATACCGGGAAAGCGCCAAAGTCAGGCGAGTCATAGGAGGATCAGCTCACGATGTTTGTCTGCACCACGTTGCCGACATGTGTACAAATTCGAGTTGTATTTGTATTTTTATGCTTCTTGTGCATATATGTATGTGTGTATACGTAACTTCCTCTTTTCAGGAGTTGCATCCGATGTACAAAACTTTGCCTATTCAGAGGCCTGTTATTAATAAACATGTTATTCAGTATTTGATGTTTGTGCTTTACTGTTTTGTGTGTGGAAAACGCCGATGTTTTGATAAACTTGCATTTGCATAACTTTGCTGGCCCTTACCAATAATTGATAAAACTTCTAATTGACTGAAGTAATGTCACAGACACTAACCCGAATAGATTTGGTTGTATAGATTTGTCTTGTCTCGTTTGTGTTTTGCAAGATTCTCCCTTTCGAAGCCAGCAATCATAAATTGTGGCCCCAGCCGGGGTTCGTGGTGAAAGACTTGAATTTGTGCGACACCACTCCCCACGCAGGTTGCGCCTCACCCCAGGAGTTGAGAGGATGTTACTCCCTACCGAAGAGATCAATTTCCCCAGTTAGTCGCAACTTATCCCCCGAGGATATCCCCAGCCAGTCAAAAACAATATCCCCTGCAGAGGTTGCACTCCTAAGGGAGTCGAGTATGTGAACAATCAATCCCCAGCTTGGGGGATCCCGCAGAGTTTAGCCAAGTCATAGTTGGTTCAGGAGGGTTATTCCCATAGAAGATGGTTATCTTCCCGCAGGTCGTCATGCCTTCGTCAGGATGATTATCCCCAGCGGAGCGGTAACTCCGAGTTGGTAAGCTGTGCCCGGACAGCATCGTCTCCTCCAGAAGGATTTCCTCGTGCCCCAGATGAGTTGTTTCTTGCTCAGTCGGTTTACTTTCCCCAGGAGAGTCGACTCTTCCCCAGCGGAGTTACTCTCCCCAGCAGAGGATGTTCGTTCCTCCCATTGGAAATCGAAGTTTAATCTCCTCAGCAGAGTTGGTAATATTGCTGGCATTTATTTTTCCAGAGGACTTTATGATGCTCGTTCATCCCCAGCATGGTGGTATTTGCTCCCAACAGCTGTGTTGAAGAAAGCTTGTCAAAATTTCCCCAGCATCTTAAGCCTGCATTCGCATTTGCATATAGTGTCATATTTGCATCTACCCAAAAACGCGTAGCATATCCGTGCCGTACGGAGCATTACGCCATTCTCAAACATGCGCATTTTGAAACATAAGTCAGGTTGGTTAACCTTTTGTTTTCAAGTGTTGTTTCCCTTGCAGGTGGAGAGAGCTCTTGCTCAGATCAATTGCCAAGTATTAAAAATCTTAGCATAAGACATATGAGGATAATGTTCGTCATTATTCCCCACAGAGTTGCTTGCTTAAGTTTCTCTTACCCCTCCAGCGGAGTATTTCTTCAAGATTGTTGTTATGTCGTTATCAAAAGATTTCGTGAATCAAGTTGTGGAAGCTGCTGCCTATGTCGAAGTAGGTGTCTGGCAGTTTGGCTTCAGAAAATCCCCAGTAGAGTCCTTTTCAGATTTATTGTCGTGTCAGCATTAAAGATTGAAAAATTGGACCATTATGTGTTACCCATTTGATTGATGGGGTTAGCTACTGCAACGATAGGCAGAGAAGCTGTATTCGAGAGTATTACCCGTAGCGATGGCGGTGTTATGTTCCTGTAGTGATGACAGAGTGTTACCCGTAGCGATGGCGGTGTCATTTCCCTGTAGTGATGGCAGAGTATTACCCGTAGCGATGGCGGTGTTATTTCCCGTAGTGATGACGGTGTTATTTTCCTGTAGTGGTGACAGAGAGTTATTACCCGTAGCGATGGCGGTGTTATTTTCCCGTAGTGATGGCGGAGTCATTACCCGTAGCGATGGCGATGTTATTTCCTGTAGTGATGGCGGAGTATTACCCGTAGCGATGACGGTGTTATTTTCCCAAAGTTATTTTCCTGTAGTGATGACAGAGTATTACCCGTAGCGATGGCGGTGTTATGTTCCTGTAGTGATGGCAGAGTATTACCCGTAGTGATGACGGTGTTATGTTCCTGTAGTGATGGCAGAGTATTACCCGTAGTGATGACGGTGTTATTTCCCGTAGTGATGGCGGTGTTATTTCCCGTAGTGATGGCGGAGCTCTTTTCCTGTATCGTTGGCAGAGTTATGTTTGTTGACAGAAGTACTTCCCCAGTGAATTCGTCCAGGGTATTTCTATATTGACAAGTTTGGTACTGCGCAGGCAGTTAGTGTTGAAATCAGATCTGTATCAGGTTGTTGATCAGTTGTTACCGTAACAATCAGGTTCAATCGACGAATGTTGTTCCCCAAGCAATGGTGCAATTTATTTCTACGGTTGGCAAATTTCCGGGTTCTTGATATTCAACCGTCTCGTACCTCGAATGTTTGAAGGTCGTTCGCTCTTCACCCAGTCGGGTCCAAGCCGTTTGAATAGGGGCAGCTGTTGCACCCTAAAATTTGCTCAACCTATTTCACCTGGTTTATGTTTCAATTGCATTGTCATTTGCATAATAAGTCATGTACATAGTCTAATCATTTGCATAATATAGCATAACAAGGCATCCAACAAGGGATCAAGGGACATTCTTATCAGAAAGAGGCCCATCAAGGGGTTTTATTCAAGTTTAAGATCATCCAAGTAATCAAGGAATGAGTTGAAGCTTTGAAAAGTTTGAGGGTCAACCAGTGGCTTTCTCTCCTATCTAGGGGTGTGTTTGAAGATCATCAGTGGGGTATGAGCTATGGACTGAGGGTATGGAAAGTGTACAAAGATCATGGAAGGCCTATAGAGTAATTTTGAAGATGAGACAAGTCATTGATACAAGTACAAGAGCCAGAGTTGAAGTGCAGTCAACTAGGGTTTCATCTGGGTCAACCCTAGGTCAACCCTAGGTCAAATGATTGATTGGAGGGCATCAAGGCCTACTTGGAGGATGTGGGATTCATGATTTGATATGTGGATATATGTGTGGTGTTGTGCCAAGGAGAATCAAAGAGAATCAAGAAGAAGAGGAGTTACCAAATTAGGGTTTCAGTGAAAAAACCCTAATTTAGGCCTAACTTCCAAGCCAGATAAGTCAAAATGCAAGCTTCAAATGAATTCTTCGTCAACATGAAACTTGTAGAGAATATAAATAGCTTTAATTTGAGTACTAGAAGTATTCAATAAGATTTGCAGAACTCAAGTAATGGTTCTTGCAAGTTATGGGTCATCAGAGGACACTGAAGTTTATCTGTGAAAGTCACTTGACTTCCAAGCAACGTTTTCCCATCAAGGAGTTTTCAAATGGATTCTTGGCCAACATAAGAGTTTTAGATCTTGATATTAGCTTTAATTTGAGTACTAGAAGTCCTCAAGAGGATTTGTAGAACTCAAGTTATGGTCTTGGCAATCCAGGGGTATTTTGGGAAAGTTGAATTACAAGTCATTTTTCAACATAAGTCCAAATCTCCATCTTCCACTCTTCAAATGAAAAAATGTTCAACATGAGATGTGTTCAAAATGATGTTTTTAGGCTAGATAAGAGATCATGAGAGCTTGGAATGGCTTGCTTCACAAAATCATAAAAATGGCCTAAAATGAAGGTATATTTTAAATGAACCAAAGTTGGAAATTAGGGTTTTTGATCTACACATCCAAACCAAGCCATATGACATACCAATTTGATTGTAAAATGCATTTTAAGAACATTGACATTTCCACAATTTTGAATTGAGGATTATTTCAAGGACTTGCTTTGTAAATTGGTTACTTGAATCATAAGGCACCATTGCAAAACCACATTTCCAAGCAAATACAAGGCTCCTTTCCATCCATACACCTCCAATATCTCATTTGGAGAGAATTTAAACTCATAACCAAGGGAATTGCAAGCCAAAACATGAGATGATATGTGCATAGCATGAAATGAGATTTCCATGACATGAGATGGTTAATTTCTCATTGGATCAATCTAGAACTTTCTAGAGTCCTCAAACACATTCTATATAAGATTCAGAAGAGGTTCAGAGCAAGAGTTAGAGTGAATTGGGAGAGATTGGTGAGATTGCAATTTGAAACTTCCATGTGCAAAACAGAATTCAGTTACAAGTTTCAACCATATTCAAGCCATTCTTTTGATCTCAGAACCTTTATCAAGCATATGTGAGTGATTCCAAATGGATAATTGAGCAAGATTGGTGGAGAATCGTGTGATAGCATTTGAGATTTTCAGCCTGCAACTCAAGATCGAATTCCACAATCCAAGCCATTTCAATCCCATTCTTTGCATACAGAAGCTTGATTTGGTGTTGGTGAAGGTGTCTGGAAAGTATTGAAGCTTATCTTGAAGCTTTGATCACTCTATTTATCTCAAATTTGCAGGTATGAAAACTTCATTCCATGGCTTGATTTAGGTAGTTTCAATTGGTTTTGAATGGTTAGATCCAATGTAGATGATCATGTGGAGCTTTCTGGTAGCTTTAGGGTTGATTTAAAGACAATTAGTGGAGTGATGCAATTTCTGTTCATGCTTGTATCTTGTTGTTCTTGGTGATATAATCATAGTTTGATAGCTAGAAATGTTCAGTGAAGCATGGTGAAGAGTTTAGGCTATCCAATTTCATGTTTGGTGAGATTTGGTTCTTGAGTGATTTTCTGAGATTCAATCGTGTTTTGAGGAGGAAGATGTTTCAATATGTTTAATTGCCATGGTTGAATTCAGTGTAAAATTTGGAGCAAGTTAGGCTTTTTAATTTTGAGTTTTGATGGATATTTGGTGGAATCCAATTGAGGAAGATGAAGTTCTCTAGCTCTGCACCCATGGCGATTTCTTTTCCCTCCAATTTTCTAAAGGTTGAAGACGAGTTAGTAACCCTAGGATACTGAGTAGACCTTTGACCAAGAACAAATCCAACGGCCGTGAGTTGCGCTCAATTCGTGAAGGAGGAGTCTGAGAGATGAAACGAGGCGTTTCATTAAAAGTTCCAGCTTGGGCCTAAATGAATTCATTCTATCCACACCCCCTCTAGAGGCCCATCCAAGAAATATGCTGCATTTCATTACTTCCTGCACCGTGGATTTTTCATTTTTCTTTATATTTTCAAGTTAATTTTCTGAATGACATTGGGCCTAATGCGCGTTGCTACCCCCACCCCTTTTGGGCCCAGTTGGTTGATTGCATTGCTTTTTATTGCTATTTGACACACATGTTTTCCATTTTTCATCATATTTCTTTTATTTTACACATTTATTTTAAGATCTTAGAAAATTCATAATAAATTCAAAAATAGGTCTTTTTATATGGGAGTTTTTTCTCCATTCTCATAAGTGTCTCAAGAAAATTATAGAAAAATAAAATTAGCATTTTAGTCATTTTTCTATTTCTGGTGATTTTTTTACATTTAGTTGCTTTTATTACATTTTATTTGGTATATCCATTTTGCTGAATTTTGTTTAGCCATTTTATTTTACATTTTGATGTAATTCCTTTTGTTTTAGTTAGATTAGAGCATTAGGTCCCCCCTGGAATTATTTCACATTTTTTTGATTTAATTTTAGCTAGTTTTGAACATTAAGCTTTAGTGTGCTAGAATTAGGGTTTCAACTTGACATAGGTGCATTTCAACACATAGTTTTTGGGTTTTTATTTTGATTTAGGCCTTGGGGTTTATGCGGGGTATAGGGTACATATCTAGGGTACCTTAGAAATTAATCTAGGATTTTATGATGAGTTTTGCCATTTTATTTGATTTTTGCAAGTTGATTGATATTGGTGTGTTGCCCTCTTGGGAAGTTGCTTTGTTTGTTGAGTTTTGGGCCTTTTCTTTGGATGTTGGGGCTTGTGCTTGGCTTGAGGATTGTATAAAGACTTTGAGGATGATTGAAGACAAATAATGATGCTTGGAGCTTGAAGTTGCTTGTGCTTAAAGATTGCTTGTTGAAGGCTTAGGAGATAGGAAATATAGGAAGAGCTCTAGAGTAGACTGATTTCTTCTGTCAAACATAGAGAGCTTCGTGTGCCTCTATTCCATCCTATGACACAAGGTCCCCTAAAAGAGTTCCATCTCTCCTTAGGAGGGATATAGAGCATGCTTTGATTGGGTAGAACCTTGAGGATACCTTTCACTTGCTGTGTTAAGATCTTAGTGGTTTCCCTGGGTTATCATTAAGCATCTTTACATTCCAACCTCATCTGTTAGTTGATTCTCTCCTGTGAGTGTTTGCATTGAAGTTGAAGAGCATTTTGAAGATAAGAAGTTCATTAATGCTTGGAGAAGAGGTAGCTTGTACCTGTCAAAGCTGGATATCTGTTGAAGACTAGGGTTATACTGCTGCTTGAAGCTGTTTGTTGTTTGGATTCAGTGTTTGCCAAAGTTGAAGATTATTGGAGAAAGGCTTATATGAAGCTTGAATATCAATGGAAAGTGAAGATGAGATCTTGTTTGAAGTTTTTACTGTCAACCTTTTGATGTTTATCAATTGTAGCTGCCAGAGCTGGCGTTGTTTGACTTGCTTACTGTAGAAGCTGTTTTTTGCTGTCTGAGCTGGTGTTGGATGAGATTCTCTTTGCTGTATTGTTTGTTGATTTTCCCTTAGGTTTGAGGTGAAGCTGTTTCACTTTGCCTATTGTTTTCGCAGGTTCGAGGTTGAGTAGGACTCCCTTGCCTCGCTTGTATTGCTGCATCTCATGCATTTTACTGTTTACTGTATATATGTCGTTCTTTTCTGTTTATCCCCAAGGATCTCTGATTTCCTCTGTGCAGGAGGGAATTATGACAGACATTAGGTGTTAATCCATGCATGACAAAATTAGGGTAGTGTTGATTCCCATTTCTAACCCTAGGTTTTAAAATTTCTTTCTCTTCTATCTCAGAACAATTCAAAACACAGTAATAAGGATAATCGATGTTGTACGCTACGAGCCTTAAGCTATGTGAGAAAGGTTGCTGGAGGGTCACTCTTCGGTAATCTAATTACTTAGTGTGTTACCCTTAGGGTGACATACGACGTAGTCACCCTCAAATCATAGTCTCTAGTGCGTCAGAGATTGCAAATATCATAAAAAACAGTTCTTGCGTAAAAGACTGAAAACAAACATCAAAATGTCATTTTTGTCCGCTTGGACTCTTAATCAGGAAAAACCCTTTCATAAGGAGATAAAAACATTCAGACAAGCTTGTGTCTTCCGTAGCCCGAACTACGTTTGCTCTGATCTTTTATGCTGTATGAAAGTACGTAGGCATAGGATGCGATATCCTAGCGAGCAACCTTCCCCTCCTTTCCCGTAGGTAGGCAAACTACGTTGACTCTGATTTCTCGTTCCAGACAAGAATACGTAGGCATAAAGTGCGATACTTTTCCGAGTCATTTTCTGTTCTTTTAACCCCAGACCTTTAGAGTAGATAGAATAACAATCCGTACTAGAAAACAAGCGTGGATCCCGTCGAGTACGACGGACGTGAGGGGTGCTAATACCTTCCCCTTGCGTAACCGACTCCCGAATCCAGGATTTGGTTGCGATGACCATTACTTTCCCGTCTTTGCGTTAGGTTTACTCTGAGTGTTTCCTTTCCCTCCGTTGGGATAAATAACGCATGATGGCGACTCTTCTGTTCAGCCGGCGCCGATTTTCACAGTAGCGACAAATAGTATAGACTAAGGCACTCTTATCTCAATTACTATGTATAACCAAAATTTCCTTTATAATTACCACCCCCAATATTTTTAGGAACCACAAGATCCGCCTAAATCTTACCTCAAAATATTAATGGAGGGTTTCAATACGACGCTAACTCACTCTCACCCAAATTCCCTCTACAATTACCACTCCCAGTATTTTGAGGAACCGCAAGATTTCAATAAATCCAACCTAGAACTATTAATAGAGGAATTTAATGCGACGTTTACTCACTCTAGGATAAAGTCTATGATGGAGCGCTTTGTGGAAACAGAAACTCTTCAAAATGAAGATTTTAGCAAACAACATCTCCAAATAAATGAAAACCTTAGGCAGATGAACATTATGGTCGATTCCCTCGTGACTCACAGCGAGGCATTGGAGGCTCAAACCTCTCTGCTTACACAAACACCTCTAGGACCCTTCCCTGAGAGACATGTGGATGTTGTAACAACTAGTAGTGAAGAACAAATAGAAAATCCTAGGGAGAGTGATAATGATTTTGAGGAGAGTTTTGGTGAGAAAAGCATACATATTGAGAAAAATCCACTGACACCACCCGAAAGGGAGGTTATCGAAGAGGTAGAGAAGGAAGCACCTATTGTTGTTCCTCCTCCCTATACCCCACCTATTTCTTCCCCATAAAAGGTTGTCGAAGAGGTAGAGAAGGAAACACCTATTGTTGTTCCTCCTCCCTATACCTCACCTATTTCTTCACCACAAAAGGTTGTCGAAGTGGTAGAGAAGGAAGCACCTATAGTTGTTCCTCCTCCCTATACCCCACATATTTCTTCACCACAAAAGGTTGTCGAAGAGGTAGAGAAGGAAGCACCTATAGTTGTTCCTCCTCCCTATACCCCACCTATTTCTTCCCCACAAAGGGTTGTGGAAGCTAAGGTAGAATCTCAATCCTAAACATATATGGAGGTATTGGAAAATATCCACACCAACACACCTTTGTCTAAGCTCCTACATAAAAAAAGAAAATTCGAGGATCATGAAATTAGGGTTATCATTACTGTTAAAAGGGTAATATTAACTTTTGAGGTGGTGGATGAAATAACTAAGCCCAAATTTGAAAAACTGATACTCAAGATAGATCCAAAACCACCACCACAAGTTCAAAACAATGAACCACACCACAAAAGAAAGAAAATAAAAGGTGAAGGATATGAGAGATGGCTTGATAAGTGGCCATGGAAACCGAAGACTATTAAAAGTTCGATTGAGGAACCATTCTCGAAAGAACCACCATGGGTGCTTGCACTCCTTAGCCATTGAGCTATCGACGTTAAACAAAGCACTGTGTGGGAGGTAACCCACGAGGTTTTATTTTAATTTGTTATGGTTGTTTGTTTGAATTTGCATAAAATAAATAAATGTATTGCTTGTCACGTTTTAGCTATATCTAGGCGAAAACTCTCTAGATGATGATTTTGGAAGATGAGCTGGTGCCCACAGACATTCCTACGAGTGTCGCTGCTGGTGGTGACACTGATGATGAGTATGATAAGAGAGAGCATGTCTCTCTAATTAGTAACTCACCTCTTCCTCACTCTTTGCATGGTCAAGTTCCACCTGCGCGCACCACACCATATTTTTCTAACACTTTTTGCAGGCACTTCCTCTGGAAACGGGAAATATGATAAGCTGATTCGAGAATTACACAAATGAAGATATCTCAAAATGCCATATGCCGGAGTAGAAATAGTTAGTGAAGACAGGGATAACAAGGGAAGGATCAGAGAAGATTTGGCATGTAGTAGCATTCATACAGGTTATATATTTCCTTTTTTCCACCTTTTATCAAAACATTGAGGACAATGTTTAGTTTAAGTGTGGGAGAGTAAACTTTACCGCTTTTATTTACTGTTTTCCCTTTTATTTACAATTTTTTAGGTATATTTTAAAATTTAAAATTTTCTGCTTAATCTTTTTTAGTGTTAATAAAATCGAATTCATGTACTGTCGAGTCATTCTACATAGTTTCCGTCATTTATCGGATTCTCCCAAAATTCTTGAGCCATAACAGAAAATTTTTAATTGTTGGTTTTAAAGCATGACACAGACCCATAAAGTATATTTCTTGGTTTAGACTAAGTTCGAGAGAATTGGGAAAGTATTGATAATATCGGTACTGTCCCGACACCCTAAACCCCCTCAACATGCTGATGAATTTGAATACTTATTATGCCAAAGCCTTAAATTTTAGAGTAACCTCTTGATTAGTTTATATTAGCAGTCAGCGCCATCCTGAAGCGCAACCTAAGTAATAAACCGATGCAAATACGTGTTTGATCTTAAAAATAAGAATTGAATAGAATTATTGGAGAAAGTGAATGAAGGATATGCTCTTAATAAGTTAGGTGGTCCTTACCCGACCTTTTAGCCCAACAGATCGGACTCTTGAAATTCAAAAATACACAAGAAAAAGAATGTGAAAAAGTTTTGAAAAAGAGATCAATGAACACTAACAGGTTTATTTACTAGGGCGTGCAAGGATAACAGGCTTAATGTGATTGTGCGAGAATGAAAAAGAGGGGAAAATGAATAGGTTGAGTTATAATAACATGATTCAAACTTGTCTACACAAAGAGGGAGTTTTTGATTGCACTTAGTAATTTCGTGCACTATGGTACCCTTGGTATTTTTAACTAGTACCTATCTTCCATGTGAAAGTTTCGCAACAATGTATGATCTGTGTTACGTCATGTTAAATTCCATGCCTAATATGTTTTATTTTCTTGAGGACAAGCAAATGTTCAAGTATGGGGGAGTTTGATAACGCGAAATCATATCGTTTATTTGACTTGATTTACATGGATTTTACCTTCAATTATTATTAGTTTGTCTGATTTTTATCATATTGTTTAATAATTTTGTTTGTTTTTGTAGGAATGAGGAAATAATTGAAAAATAAAGAAAAGGAAGAAAAGGGAAAGAAAATAAGAAGAAAATGGGAAGAAAAGACCAAGGAAAGAAAAGAAGAAGAAACAAAGAGAAAGGAAAGAAAAAAAAGGGGTGGGGGCCGCCATACACCAAGTGGCACTTGCCACTTGGGTGTGGCGCTTGCCACCTAAGGAAAGGCAAGGATGTGGCGGCTACCACATGCAAAGGAGGTGGTGAGTGCCACTCCTAAGTAATAGGAAGTGGCAACTGCCACTCCTACAAAAATGGAAAGTGACGCCTGCCACTTCCTCCCCGGATTTTTTCCACTCTCTCCCTATTTCTCCTCATTTTCCTGGCTATATTCTCTACGTATTTTCTCCTCGTTTGAAGCCTCAAAGTCATGTAACTATCACCCACTAACAGTATAAAAAGAAAGGCAGTTTTGGAAAGAAAGGGGGACTACATTTTTCTGTTTTCGTTTTAGGTTTTTTCCAGCATTTTGCTTTAGTTTCTTTACATTGTTTTTAGAGTATTTTTGTAAGGCAATTTTTTTTCACATTGATAAAAAATTGTCATTTAGTTTTAGGATTGATTCGAAAAGGTTGTAATATTGTACCGAACTGCAAGTCGGCCTTCATAATCAAATCCAAGTTCTGTTCTGCAATTTTCCAGGTTTTGTTTATCTGCTTTTATTTTTATCATTATACTTTTATGCATTCCTTCTACTTTCTGTTTAGTATTAAGAATAGATTTAGTAATAGCATGAAATCCATGTCTGGCTAAAACTCTTAGTATCGGTATGTAATTACGTTCGGTCAGAGGGGGTTAAGTAAATCGTGGCGTTTAGTTTAATAGATCTAATTCTTCTGGTCTCAGTTTCTTTTTATAAATTAATAACTTTTGTTACGAGAGTAAGAAGGTAACAAAGGTTAAGATCAATAAGGCGATAGTTTGAGGTCTTAACCGGATAGTTGATACTGAACATTAGTCTTAAATACAACGAGAGCGCTTTAAGGTTAATTAGGATTTATTTATTTTCATAAAGTGTTTTTAGATGCAAAATGAGAGAGCGAGAGCCGCATTTTGATTTGAGAGCATAGTCTAAGTCGAGACCACGAGAGTGTGAGATAAGGCATTTTAAATGAGTATTTCCTACAGACTAATATTTTTCATCTAATTACAAACGTCCACGAATTATCGAATCCCCGATGACCGATGAAACTAAATACGGATATTCCATCATATCTTGATTTAGATTTAGTTCTAATTTCCATTTAAATTCTTACTTGCACCCCAATTTAGAATTCCATTAGCCTTAGCTTTATATCACAACAATAGATAACGGTAGGTTGACATTGGTCTCTGTGGGTTCGACAATCTTTTATATTACTTTGATATTTCCGTGCACTTGCGGAGCATCAAAGACGTGAAGATCGTCCCCGGGAGCCCCGGGACAACATAGGGCCTTCCGGCCGGTTCCATGAATATACTCCCCTGACAGTCTCTCAAGAAATGATCCTTTCCGAGTGCGCCAACTCAGAATTCCGCCAAGCGGGAGTCCGGTTCCCTAAAAAAATACCATCCAAGCTAAACAATGACAGGTCAAAGTATTTTCGATTCCACAAGAGCCACAACCATATGACCGACGACTGCATCCACCTCAAGGATGCCATTAAGATACTGATCAGGGACAAACACTTAAGCAATTTTCCAAAAGGAAGGAGGCTCCTCGACAAGATGCCCAGGAGTCCAAGAAGATTGAGGAAGAGATGCCTTCCTTTGAAGAAACTAGCCTTCAGGTCGCCATGAGCATCTCGCAGCCTGAGGATTTCTACATTCCCAAGGGGCTCAACGCCCCTCCCTAGTTTGCTGTGCACAACCCATGGGAGACCTTTCCCTCTGCCATGGTCATCTCCGGAGGGGGATTCAATAAGGTTATAGTGGGGTCCGTCAAAAGAAAGTTCGAGCACCTTATCAGCAACAGCTCAAATCGGAACTCCACCCTCGACAGGGTCCGGGAAGAGTATGTTTCCATCTGCTTTTACCATGAGGAACTCCTTGGTGGAGCCCCTAAAGCCAACATACCTTTGCTCGTGAGAGCCCATATCGCCAACTTTGACGTCCGACGAATCCTCGTCGATCAAGGCAGCTTAGTTGATATTATGTATTCCCAGGTGTTCTCCACTCTCCAGCTGGACGAATCGCATCTGACGCCCTATGTGGGCTCTCATCTGCAAGGTTTCAATGTGTCGGTGACAAAATCTTGGGGGTACGTAGAGTTGATCGTGACTTTTAAGTCTGCTAAAACGGCCAGATCTATCAAAGTCCAGTTCCTGATCATCGACTACTCGTCACTATACCAATGTATCTTCGGGCGGCCAACTCTGGCCGAATTGGTAGTCGTGCCTTCAACCGTGCACCTAAAGATGAAGTATTACACTTTAAAGGGTCTCGTGGAAACTATGCATGGAGACATCAAGGCAGTGAGGAGATGTTTCAAGGAAGCCTCCAAAGGACTGAACACCATAACCGCCAGGCTAAAGACTCCCAGCAGGTATCCTCTGTCCAGCAGCACCGAAGAGACAAAGCCACTGTCCCGCATCGACTCCATCAACCTTGATAGCCGCTTCTCCGAAGACGACTAGAGGAATCAAAAAGGGAAGAGGAATGTGATCCATCCATCTTCGAGCAGCCCCTCCATATCTACCAGTAGCAGCAAAACTTTCCATCCCATGCGCCCAATTTCGGATGGAGAATTCGAACTTGTCCTGCTCGGGGACGACCCCCAGCGGGGAGTGAAGATTAAGACTCTTCCTTCGGGAGAATGCAGATCTGTTCCGTGGAGCGCAACAGAGATGCCCGGGATAGAGCCTGACGTGGCTTGTTACCATCTCACCATCGATCCCACCGCTAGGCCAGTAGCTCAACTTAGATGAAGGTAGTCTCCGGAGAAAATGAAGGATGTCAAATAGGCTGTAAAAGACCTTCTTGAGGAAAACTCTATCTTGGGAGCCAAGTACACTACTTGGCTATCCAATGTTGTACTTGTGAAGAAAAACAATGGAAAATGGCGAATGTGCATTGACTATACTGATCTTAATAGGGTCTGCCCTAAAGACGCATATCCCCCCCTAACATAGACAAATTAGTTGATAATTTTGCTGGTTTTAAATTGTTATCTTTCATGGACGTGTATTCGGGCTATAACCAAATACCCATGGCAAAAAGAGACAAATGGTACATAACTTTCATGACTGAATCAGGTAATTATTACTACAACATAATACCCTTCAGCTTGAAAAACGCTAGTGCTACCTACCAAAGAATGATGAACAAGGTCTTCCAAGGAGAAATCGAGGATATGCTCGAAGTCTATATGGACGACATGATCGTGAAATACCACGAGGAATCTGATCACACGATCTATCTGAGGAAAGTCTTTGAGCAGGCCAGAAAGTACATGATGCGCTTTAACCCGGAGAAGTTCATATTCGGAGCACGAGTGGGCAAGTTCCTCGGCTTCTATCTAATTGAACGAAGAATTGAAGCTAACCCTGACAAGTGCAGAGCCTTCTCTGAGTTCTCCACGCCGAACTCGAAGAAGTTCATCCAATCCCTAAACAGAATGCTCGCTTTGCTATCCCGCTTCATGGCTAAATCTTCTCAACACGCCCTCCCTTTTTTCAAACTCCTCCACAAGGAGACGACTTTCAAATGGATGGAGGAATGCGAAAAAGACCTCCTCCACCTAAAATAAACTCTGTCGGAGCCACTTGTCCTCTCCCATCCAGATAACAGGGAAACCCTATATCTATATCTCTCTAATGCAACCGAGGCCCTCAGCGCCACCCTCATTCGTGAAACACCCGATGGGCAGAAGCCCATCTACTTCACGAGCAAGGCACTGCAAGGACCAAAGCTGAGGTACTAGCAGATAGATAAGGTGGCCCTAGCCCTTATCAATGTTGCAAGAAGGCTGAGACACTACTTTCTGGCCCATATAATCGTGGTGCGCACGGGCCAACTCGTAAAGCAACTGTTGGGCCGTCTAGATATGGCCAGAATAAAGGCCCTTAAAGACCAGGCACTGGCTGACTTCGTCGCAAAAATGACCCTTCTCGATTCCCCTACTTGTCGTGCCCGCAAATGGATTATCTTCGTTGACGGAGCATCTAGCTCGGCAGGGAGCTAGGCAGGTGTCATCTTGGAAAATGAGGAAGGAATCCTCATCAAAGTCTCGCTCACATTGTCCTTCCCTACTTCTAACAACCAGGCCAAATAGGAAAGAAGTCATCATCTGCACCGATTCTCAACTCGCGACCCTCCAAGTTTGGGAAGAATACCAGGTCAAGAATGATAATTTGTATGAATACTTGAACCTGGTCAAAGAAAATATGACAAAGTTCACCTATGTAGAGGTAAGACATGTTCCACGCGGACACATTATCCGGGCGGATGTTTTGTCAAAACTGGCAAGCACAAAAAAGAAAGGGGGGGACAAATTTGTCATTCAAGAAGTACTTTCATGACCTAGCATCGAGAAAGCTTCTGCGACCCTCGTCATGCACGTTGTTGGCGACAACCATTGTTGGATGACCCCCTTATACAATTACCTCGCCAAGGACGAACTACCGTCCGATCCCAAGGAAGCCAGCATAGTCAGGCGCAGAGCCTGCTCATACGTCCTGGTCGAAAGTAAGCTATGCAGGCGAGGGTTTTACATCCCTCTCCTCAAATATGTCGAGGAAGAGATGGTTTCCTATGTCCTACGTAAGATCCACGAGGGAATCAACACCCAACACCTCGAGGGGAGATCCCTCTCCAGTAAGGCCCTACGTGTAGGATATTAGTGGCCAACCATGCAACATAACACGAAGGCACATGTGAAGAAATTCGACAAATACCAACAAAATAGGGAAATACACTTGGCAACGCCCAATGAACTCAAAGCAATGTCCTCCTCGTGGCCCTTCACCTGGTGGGGTGTGGATATCCTAGGACCATTTGTCATAGGGTCAAATCAGAACAAGTACCTGATAGTAGGCTTTGACTACTTCACCAAGTGGATAGAAGCGGAGGCTCTGGCCAAAATAACAGCTTACAACATACTTTGTTTCTACAAGCGAAACATTCTTGCCTACTTCAGCATTCCCCAAGCGATCGTTGTCGATAATGTGACAATTCACAGACAAAAAATTCCAAGAGTTTGTCACCTAACTGGGCACCAAACAACACTTTGGGTCCGTCGAGCACCCCCAGACTAACGGGAAAGCCGAGACAACAAACTGAGTAATCCTACGGGGCCTCAAGTGGAGACTAGATGAAACGAAGAAGCAGTGGGTCGAGATGCGACACAGTGTGCTCTGGGCCTACTGTACTATGCCCTATTCTTCAACCAGGGAAACTCCTTTTTTCTTAGCATACGAGACCGAGGCGGTGATCCCCATTGAGACTCATGTGCCCTTCAGGCGAACTGAAGCACCTCTGGGAGGAGCTCGATCTCGTCAAAGATATTCGATCAGGAACAACCCTCCGTGAAACCTCCCTAAAACAAAAAATCATGATCAGGCACAATGCCAAAGTTATACGACGAGAATTCCAAGTAGGCAGTCTCGTCCTAAAAAGGAATCACAAAGATTTCCGTGAAGGTAAACTCACTGCAAACTGGGAAGTACCCTACCATGTTAGAGCAAAAATAGAGAATGGGGCCTACTACCTAGAACATCTTAACATGGAAGAGCTTGCTCAACCATGGAACACTGAAAAGATGAAACAATATTACAGCCAAGACCTCTATTGTCGACATGCTTCGTCAACACGACAAATATAACGTACCAACCATAGGTGCGTGCCCGGGTACAAGCGTTGCACTACCAACGTAAATCTAGGCAGGATCTTGTTCAAGAAATATGAAAACCCATGCCCGACAGTGGTCCCTCGACCGAGCCTACCGTTGCCAAAGTACCATGAAAGGCATAACACTCAGCTTGTAATGGGAAGTTCACACCGCGAACTCAGGCCACAAACACGACCTGAGCTCTGCTCTCTTGACCAAAAGCTACCCATGCCTTTTGACCAGTTCCCCTCACTGTCGAACATCATTTGTCGAGCATACCCTAAAACTTAACAACCATTCATTAAGGTAGGTCATACGACGAACATTGAGCAGCGTATGACACTTAGGGAAAATTAAGCAAAGTATAAACATGCACGAAAATAAATATTAACATAAAATAGTCACAAGGACCGCAGTTGTGCTTGTTACAATACAAAGGGGCCAAGCCCCACACAAAAAATAAATTATAAATAAACTTGGCGCGCAGGCCAAAAGGTACAAATAAGAGAAAAGTCACTCCTTCACCTGTTGAGGATCTTCACGGGCAGCCTGCGCATGCTCTTCGTCGATTTAAAGGAATTCGGGGACGACTAACCTACCGTCCGCAACACTATAAAGAAACTCGGTGCCCTCAGTGGACAACACAACCCTGAGATTCACGATTTTCAATTGCTCCATGGTGTTGTTACAGGCCTCATCGGTGATGGCCAGACAATCATCCTTCGCCTGGGTAATGCGAGCTACCAGCTCTGCTTGAGACATCAACTTCTTCACATCTTCGTTATCACCCTCAATAGGTGCAGCGACGACTTTCAACTGCTCGAACAGATCCTCAGCGGATTTATTTTCAGCAGCGAGGACATCTTTCTCTACAGACAGCGCTTCCCGACAATTTGCTACAGTCTTCTCAATGGCCCTGGCTCGGTCCTCCTGGGACTTTTTAGCCTTCTCTTCCAGGTCCACCACCGTAGCCTGGGGTTTCTTCTGCTCATATTCATGATGGGAATCCTCCTCGGTGTAAACCACCTCCATCTCTAGAATCCTCATCAGGGTGTAAGGATCCTAAGCGAGCATGGTCCTTTTGCTCGGGCGGTCCATCTCCTCGAGCTTCAGGGAATCCGCCCGAGGAATCTCCAAGGAAGAACCCTCGAAGAATCATTTGTTATGTAAGCACAGAGGCAGCTCAAACCGACTCTTCTCCCTTTCCCTGCTAAGGTCGAAAACCTCTCTCGTACATGGGAATTTAAGCCTTGAGCTCACTGGAAAAGGTGACATTTGGACAACCGGTGGAGTGGACAAGGAGTTCCCTGATCCAGTATAAGGAGGAGGACTCACTAGCTGAGGCGACTCTTCCCGATCTCTATGCCTCCCTTTAGCTTTGACTGAGCATTCTTCATCATTTGTTCTTGAGCGGAAGACATGTTACCTACAAAACAATGGGCATGTTAATAAGCAAAGAAAGCAACAACTCAGATAAACTAAGAGGAAATAAAAGACTACCCAGAAGTTCTAAATCCCCCGTACGAGTGCTACACTCGATGAGCTCTTTCGTATTGATATATCGGGCCTCCACCTGAGTCCCCCCATCTTCCTCATAAATAATTTTCCCAGCATGGGTCACGCACTGGGCATGAAGAAATTCATCCACAAAAGCCACAAGCTTGGCATAGTTAGCTCGGTTATCATCCCCCAGCTGGTGAGGAGTGGCGATATATTCATCGGTTGGGTGATTAAAATGGGCCCTGCTCCAGCAAAAAGGAAACTTGAACAGCCTCCGCGCAAGCACCTTGCCATGCTCGTCAACTAAGGCTTCCCCGTCTTTGCCTGTCGAGACCTCTCAAACAAAGGTTGAATCGGTGGCCTTCTCCGACATGGGCTCAATAATATAGAGCCTTTTCTAGAAAGTCCTAATGGACTCAGAAAAGGGTTTAAACAACTTCCTCCCCTGCTTCAGGGAGACCCAACCAAACTTCCTCCCTGAGACCTATCACTGAAGATGGAAGACAATGAAGAAGAGGGGAAGAGTAGCTCCAATCTCCAAATACTCACACATTGTCGATTCAGTTCTTGTTCTAGTCGATCTTCTAACATTTTGCTCAGATGGTTCCTCATTTCAATTTGTTGAGACTTTTGTTTGTTGTTGTTCTTCAAACATAATTGTCATTGTATCTAACTCTATCATACTAACCTAGGACTTTAATAACACCATTTTATTTCATCCATTAGAACATCTTAACTTATCACTAGTTTATCATCATTTGTGAATACAACTTGTATGCATCACTCGAATGATAACCCATGAGCACCATAGTCTGACTTTGATCATTTAATTTCTTCCTCAATAGTTCAAGTACATCCATGAAGCATATTAATCCAAACACTCTAAGATGATTAACATTCATCTTCATACTTGTCCAAGCCTCATAAGGAATCTTCTCGACCATCTTCTTGGTTGGACATCTATTTAGAATGAATATTATTGTCGAAGATGCTTCAGCCTAAAATCTCTTTGCATTATCTTTAGCTTTTAATATAATCCTAGTCATGTTTAGTATAATTTGATACATCCACTCATATATGCCATTATGCTAAGGTGTATAGAGTGCAATGACTCCATGCTATATACCTTCCTCATTGCAAAATCTAGAAAATTCTCGTGAGGTGTATTCACCACCACCATCAGTTCTTAATTTTTTCAACTTGCATCCACTTTGATTTTTGACATGCAATTTGAACTTCTTGAACTATGTGAATACCCCACTTTTCCTTTCAATAAGATAAATCCACACACACACATACACACACACACACACACACACACACACATATATATATATATATATATATATATATATATATATATATATATATATATATATATATATATATATATATATATATATATATATATATATATATATATATATATATATATATATATATATATATATATATATATATATATATATATATATATATATATATATATATATATATATATATATATATAGTGAATTCAACTATAAACATTAGGAAGTAATAGTTATCTCCATTTAACATCACTTCAAATGGTCCACACACATCAGAGTGAACTAACTCTAGCTTTTCCATAGACATTATTGGAAATTCATGCTTGAATGCTTTCCTAGATTGCTTTGCTTTGCAACATTTCTCACACACATGACTTGGTTCTTTCACCTGAGGTAAGCCATACACCATTTTCTTCTAGTTGAGCTTACCTAAACTTATGAAGTTTAGATGTCCATACCTTTAATGCCATAGCCAGTTCTTGTTTTCTTCTGTAGTCGAAGCAACACACTTGTGATCAAATGGGTTAATCTCTACTTTGAAAGTCCTGTTGTCTACCAATGGTGCCTTCAGAATTATCCTTCCATCAAAATGATACACCTTCATATGATTATTTTCTATGTTCATGTTGTACCCTTTTGCAAGTAGTTGACCTACACTTATCAAGTTAATTGTCATTGATGGTACATACAACACACAGTGATACTGGCTTTTCGACCATCCTTCCTGACAACAGAAATATCTCTTTTTCCATCTGATGGTATGTGTCGCAAATGCGAAAAAAACCCAGTGGAAAACAGAAGAGTCGCCACCTTTCGTTATTTATCCCAACGAGAGGGAAAGGAAACAATCGGAAAAACCTGACGAAAAAGGGAAAGACAAGGTCATCGCAACCAAGTCCTGGATTTGGGAGTCGGTTACGCAAGGGGAAGGTACTAGCACCCCTCGCGTCCGTCGTACTCGACGGGATCCATGCTTGTTGTCTATCTAAGGGTGGGTTTAAACTATCTACGCTACAGGCTCGCGGGACAAAAAGAGAAGAAAAAGAGACTCGGCAGAGCATCGTCGCTTTGTGCCTACATATTCCCTCGTGCAATGGGAAACTCAGAGTCAACGTAGTTCGGCTAACAACAGAAGAAGGGGGAAAGGTTGCTCGTCAAGACGTCGCGTCTTGTGCCTACGTACTTTCATCTGGTATGAAAGATCTGAGCAAACGTAGTTCAGGCTGACACGAAACCACATGTTGATTAAGTGTTTTAATCGAGTAGGGTTAAACCTCCATTCCAGCAGTTAGGGACTAAGCCTGTTTGCGGTAGAACCGAAGCTTAAGACACTCTTTTCTGGAAAAAGTTTCCAATTAATCCCAAAGGAAAAAGGTTTGAATTTTGTTTTGTATTTTTTAGTGAAGTGAATTAATTCGGTTTGTGATTCACGTTGCACTAAAGACTATGACATGGAGGCAAATGCGTCGTATATCGCCCCCAAACGGGACGGATACTAAACATTCTAGATAAGCGAGAGGAGACCCCTCACTCATCATTCCCCATGTAGCTTAAGGCTCGTAGCGCGCAACGTTTATCGCCTTTATTAGATGAATTAGCATGATTTGAAGATGAGAAGAGAGACGCACGGAAGGTCTAAGGGAAACTCGGCCCTAACATTGTCATGCAAAGTACTCCTAAAGTTCGGATGAAAAAGGGAAACATCTACCCTAATGTTAGAATACTTGGATTGAACACCTAATGTCTCTCCTACTCCCATCCTAAACGGAGGGACTAGGAATCCTACGGGGATCATGGCAAGAAAGCACAAGAAGAACAAAGGAAGAATCAATCACAAGTAGAAAGATGCAAACATGAAAAATGCACAATTAGAATGTTGGGAGGGAGGAAAAATGTGTAGGGCAGGGGCCACCACAAGCGCGTCTCAACCTCAACAGCGATGCAAGAATGATGCAAACATATGGAGAAAGTAAGAGATGAAAGCAAACGAACATGCAAATGAAAACTCAATTCGAACCACGTACGCAAACATACAAACAATTAGAAAATGATCGTACATGGCAACAACATCATGATTAAACAACCATAAACAGTAGCAAATATCCAAAACAATTTAATTCTAATGCATCACACTGATCTATGATGATTCGAATCGAACCGGTATGCGAACATGCAAGCAAACGACAAAATATGGCATTCTGGCACAATGTTAATCGATTAACACATGCTGTTAATCGGTTAACCTGTGTAAAACAAGTGAAAATCTGGAAATTCGTAGGTGTTAATCGGTTAACACCAGGCGTTAATTGGTTAACACCCTGAAAACTTTGAAAAATTTGAATATTTGAATTGGTTAACCGGTTAACCATATACGTTAACTGGTTAACACTGTACCAGAAGCCAAAAACAACAAACAGAAAATCCCTTTTAGCAACAGAATAACTTATCCAAGGTTCCAACAGATCAACTTAACAAATAAGCACGAAATTGACAACAGCAAGCATAGATCCAACATCATAGATACACAATTACACAACCATATCACAAATCAAACAGATCAAAATCAATAAGATTCAATCGAATATGAAGATTAACATGATTAAGCTTGAAAATTAAATCGGATCAAGAATTTCAACCTTCGAATCAGAGAATTGATTCGGTAAATGTTGATCAACTGGATTTGAGTAGATCAAATGCTAGAAATCCGGAAAACTTCAAGATCCACAATAATTGATGTTGTATGAATGAAGATCCACCAAATTTGAGTAAAAAAGCTTCAAATAATCACTTCTAGATCTAACTCCAGATTCAGATCCAAGCTTGCACAAAAATTGAAGATGAGAATTGATCAAATGATGATGATGATAGATGGAGGATTATGCTCAAGAATCCATTGATTCCAATGAAGAATCAATAGTTCCAATGAAAAAGAGCTTTGAGTGAGTTTTGGTTATGGAGGAAATTTGGAGAATTGAGAGATAATTGAAATCCAATCTGAAGTGAGAGTAAAAATGAAGGTTAGAATGGCTTGCTTTAGAGTAAACCACTTAAATACTCCTTTGGTATGGGATCCAAAGCAAGGATTGGAGTTTGGGTTGGAAATCAAGGCTTGGAATGTGGAATGGGATTTTGGAGGGAAATCTGAAATTTAAAGATGTTCTAGATCCTTCCCACATGAAAATTTAAATTCCAAAGTGATACAAATTGGGCCCCAAGTGCAATTGGCATGAAAAATCACATATAGGGCAAATTCTGCTATGGTTAACCGGTTAACCATATGCATTAACTGGTTAACACTGTTAAAACTTCAATTCTGGGCTGATTTTCAAATGGTTAATCGGTTAACCATATGTGTTAACCGATTAACACCTTCAAAAATTTGAATTTGGCGCCTTTTGGTGGGAAATCTGTCCATTTGCCCTATTTCAACTGTCTAGAGCTCTGTTTAGCTGCGAACCTCATTTTTGACCGTTGTAACTGTGAAAATGCTTGTTATGAGCCTGAGTGCTGATTTTTGATATGAAATTAACTTGCAAAAATAAAATCGGTCGCCTGACCATTGGACAAAATAAATGCCCAATCCTCTGATGCTCTCTGTTCGTTGTTCAATCTTTTGCTTCGAAATGCACCTGAGCCACATGAATGCCTTGATCCCATGCCTCGAGAACAAATGCTATGCAATGCGAGATGCTAAATGCAAAGAAACAAAAGTCAATTAAGGTTAAAAACGAAAGGCAAATTTTGGGGTGCTACAGCTGCCCCTATTCAAACAACTTGGACCTGAAGGGAGGAAACGCATCCGCTTTCAACCATTCAAAGTACAAGGTGATTGAATACAAAAGAACCCAGAAATTTGCACCCTGCGGGAATGCAAAATAGCAACTACCAACCAAGATTCGGAAAACGACGCGCTGGGGATAATAATCCAACATAATCTGAAATTCATCCAAAAGATACCAACCAAAAGTCGGGAAAACGCCCGGAGGATACCAACCAAAAGTTGAAATAAGGATCAACGAAATACCAACCAAGAGTTGGAACAAACCCTGCTGAGGAACAAAAGGGTAACCAAACAGCTTCGTGGAGACTCCACCGAGGAAGGACTGGACTAATCAGACGACTCTGTGGAACACAAGCATCTACCATAAGACTGCAATCAAAGAATTTCATCCAAGAGATGGGATAGAGACCTAAGCACTACCAACCAAGAGTCAGGATCACCACAACACTAACCGAAACTTCCATGGCGAGACGACTTCGCTTGGGAGTCAACATCCATCATAGTGCAATAATCTAGCAATACCATCCAAGAGATGGGATGAGGGTTACTCAGTGGGGACCAAACCACCCCTACCAACCAAGATTCAGAATCCATACTAACCACAATTTATATGGCGACACGACCTCGCTGAGGAAGCAACTGACCAAAAGTCAGAATCAACAACCAGAGAACCAAGGCTACCAACCAAAAGTTGGAAAAACGTCACAAATCGACCACACCGGATATGACAACCTCACTAGGGAATCAAAGTCGACCAACCAAGAGTTGGGAAACAAACCGACATCCCGACTGACTATACCGGAGAAACCATAACCACCAACCAAAAGTTGGAAAACGCCAAATCTTCCTATCAACCAAAAGTTGAGATAACAACTCTTCAGGGGAAAGAGGAAGTGTAACACCCCCTTTCTATACCCCCAAATTAATCAAATAAATCAATTAGGCACTTAGAAAATTTATTTCATCAGAGTTTAATTAAAACATGGTATATAAGAGGCGCATCACATTATCATGAAACTAAACACATACGATACCTGCTCAATTTGATATGCAACAATGGGTAACCCACATCTCAATATTTAGAATAAAAGCGGAAACATCCAAATATTGAATCGATCACATTCATAAACTTATATACAACCATCAGTTAATTCATGCTTTACAACATATCCACAGCTGATACATACACATATGTATCACAAAAGAATCAAAACAAATGTAACTCCAAAAGAGTCAAAGGCTTCCTAACTACCCAGATGTTACATATCAGAGCCATTGACCAAAAGGAATGAAGACATCGCTTCACAAAAAGAACCTCCAGCTTCCTACTCTGCAATGCCTCATAGAGCATTATAAAACAGCAGAAGGGTGAGAAACAACATCATAACAGTTAATGCATAAAATTGTATATATACATATACTCACATTGTACAAGTTATACTCAAATCATGTTCTCACCACGTTAAACATATACAAATAATCATGCCTTTACACATGCTTATGAACATTCACAATATGTTCTTCCAAACAATCATATATAACATACACAGTTATATTCATTCAACCAATGCATCATACACAGATGACTCATGCAACTCATAGATACCGACACACGACTCTATGCAGATGCAAATGCGGTACCGACTCATTCAACAGATTCTCTAAGGAATCGAGTATTCAGCAGATCCTCCACGGGATCAAGTACTCAGCAGATTCTCCACGGAATCAAATATTCATCAGATTCTCCACGGAATCGAATATTCAGCAGATCCTCCACGGGATCAAGTACTCAGCAGATTCTCCACGGAATCAAATACTCTAGCCAATCCTCCACGGGATTACATGTTATGACCGATTCTCCGAGGAATCACACAATGCAACCGATTCTCCAAGGAATCTAATATAACCATCGTATCATACGAGGTTCTGCAAATCCTCCGAGGGATCAATCAACACACAAATGCATACTAAGATGCTTCACAATGCAAATCCTCCGAGGGATCATTCAACACAAAAATGCATACTATGCTCACAAACATCCTCATTGCATTTATCGCATACATCGCATATATCTATCATGCATTCAAATTACGCACCATTTCACACATGGTTTACACACATATCAGCCTATCAATGCGTTTCTATTCAATTCGAGCAAATACATAAGATTATCAAACCTTCAAGATTCACCTTGACTCTACAATCTAGGATTCATGCCTTTCGGCCACCCACAGCACGATATGTCGAAACAGTTCACACCTCAATCATTTATATAGGCATTAATCATAATTGAATCAACCAGACATCATGCTATGAACAAAACAGCAAAACAAATAACACTGTCGTGTTCGCCAACCTTCGCCTGGCGAAGCCACGCAGCGAATGCTCGCTGGCCTTCGCCTGGCGAACTTCCCAGCGAAGTCCACTGGGAGTAATTCTGTAATTACTCGTTGAGGCTCGCTACACACTCGCCTGGCGAACCTTCGCCAACTAACCTCGCCTGGCGAACTTGCCAGCGAATACAGGGTGTTAGCTTCTGACTTGCTTCGCTACAGCTCGCTGGGCTTCGCCTGACGAAGCTTCGCTGCCATTCGCCTGGCGAGCCTGCGAAGACAGAACTTCCATGGCTGTCTCAAGAGCCTAAACTCCACAAAATCAACCGATTAAATCCCAACCCAGTCTCAGTGGCACAACCCAATCATCACCCGACTAAACTACATCGTCTAATCTGAGTTCTAACCGATTAAAACCTTATTCTACTCACAAAACCAACTTCTAACCTAAGTGGAAAAAGAGTAGAAACTCTACAAAATCCACACACATACACATACAATCATATACATTAAAGAGATGATGGAGTTTCACACCCTTACCGATCGATTGCAAGCTTTGGTGATGATCCCTTGATGATTCTAGGTTTTCCTCTCCACTTTCTCTTCTCTTTCTCTTCTCCTCTTTCTTTCTCTTGTTTTTCTTCTTATGTTACTATCTTTCTTTCTTCTCCTCTCTTATTCTATTTCTATCTCTATTTCTTTCCTCTCAAATTCTTTCCAACACTTACCAAACAATTCTCACACTAAATTGCTAAATGTCTAAAATGCCCTTTTTACTCTAATTCCCCGAAAACTCTTCGAATCGGTAAAATAGATAAAATAAGCAAAACACCACATAGCAATATATAATTTCTCAATTTAAAACAAACATCAATTAAATAAACTAAAAGACTCAACAATTAATGGGAATTCAGAATCGGGGCGTTACAGGAAGACTACGAACCAAAAGTGGGAACAACAATAGACATTCCAGACCGACCCTACTGGGGAAATATGGGGATACAAACCAAAAGTTGGGACAACCGCAGGGGAAAACATCCAACCAAAAGTCGGAAAACAAAGGTACTAACCAACAGTTAGAATCACCATGAAACCCCGCTGATCAAAAGTCGGAACACAAGCTGCTAACCAAGAGTTAGGATTGCTGGGGGAAAGATCTTTATCGATCCAAAGCTACTAATCAAGAGTTAGGATGACTGGGGGATGCCACACGAAGCTGACTCCACCACAGAAGACTACCAACCAAAAGTTGAGATGATCATCCTGAATTATCAAACAAGAGTTGAAATAAAAGGCCACTAACCAAAAGTTAGAACAACGACTACTAACCAAGAGTTACAACAACAAAGATTATCAACCAAAAGTTGAAATAGAGACTCCGCTGGGGAAAGCCCAAAGATTACCAACCAACAGTTGGGATCACCAAATACGATCATCTGAATTATGCAGGAGGGTACCGACCAAAAGTTGGAATCCACGACTCTGCTGAGAGAAATAAAGAACAACCACCAAAAGTTGGAATAACATCCAAACGCCACTGGGTCATCAACCAAAAGTTGAAATAAACAACGATGACCAACCAAGAGTCGGAACAACTCCGTTGGGAAAGAACCACAAGCTTGACCAGGGAATACAACACTCGCAAGCGACTTACCTGGGGAAAAGCGAAAATGTTCACCCAAACTACTCAATTGGGAAGAATCTGGTAAAATACCCGATCCAGAAATCCATCCTGACGCGGATAACACGAAAACCCCTTGATTCAAACAATCTCTACTGAAAAGAATACCCGGTCCCAAAACACCAAACCTGGCTTATGTTTCAGATGCGTATGTTTGAAAATGGCGTAATGCTCCATACGAAATGGAAATGCTACGCATTTGGGAGGATGCTAATGCAAAGATTCAAAAGCAACAAAACCAACCTAGCAAAATAAATGCTAGGGAGAAAAGATACCCACTCCGCCAGGGAGAGAGAACAATCCATGTCAGGAAGAGAAATCCATACCGCCGGGGATTAAATCTTCTAGGGAACTTGAATAACTCCGCGGGGACACAAGCAATTCGATGCTCAAACCAAACCCCTTCTACTGAGGAAACCGTCTCTGCGGGGGAAAAACAATCGACCATCGAAGATTGACTTTATCCTGCTCAAGAGACCAGCCCTGAACGGCATTCCTGAAAACTCTATCCTGCTCGGGGAGAAAATCCACTCTGCTTGGGATTACATCAAATATCAATCTGTCTTGCCGAGGAATATCAGATACTCCTACCCTACGGGGAATTTGAATCTACTGGGGAAATCCCAAACTTCTATTCTACCGCTTACTCTATTGAAGGAATCAGCACTGCACTCTGTTGGAGAAAATCCTGAACTTACTCCGTGGGGAAAGGGCGTCACTGACGTTGCCTCCGCAGGAGAAGAAAGCTGGTTTACAAACCATCCTGCCGCTGAGGGAAACAATTCTATCCTGCCCCCACTGAGAACAAACTCCACCCTACGAGGGACTCACTTTCTCACGAAGACAAAGCTTAGTTCTGTTGGAGATACAACATTTTAATCTTGATAATCGGACCCTGCCGGAGAGGACACATCTCTTCCGGGGATAAGATGACCACTTCACTGGGGAAGCGAAATCTCTGCTAGGGGAAACAAGCCTCTCGCTTGCTCATGCTTGACTGCATTTACCTGTGGGAAACAAGCCCATTCTGCCGGAAATATCACACTTAATTTGCTGAGAATACTCGGCTGACAACAACTGCTACACGTTGCGACTTGAATTACTGAGGATAAAGGAATCTCACCCGATTGTAATGACCCTATGGATCTACAACAAAGAAAAACACCAGAAATGTTCTACATGTGAAATGGTTACCTTGGTTACCATCCATGTTACTTGCTGATCAAGCAAATTCAACGCTTTCGTTATGCTCTGTATAGCCTCTTGCTTTCACCTGCAATGTTTACCAAAATAACAAACATTTTAGAAACAAAACAATAAAATGGACAAGAAAAAGAAAGCTCTTTGATTGAAGTGAATACTTTATTGATGGAAGGCCTATAAATAGGTAAATTACAATTCAAATGCAATTCCTGAAAAGAGGTAATTGCTCAAAAAACAAATATAATAGACATGTCGGCAATGTGGAAACAGACAACCACCATGTGTCAATTCGGCTATGACCTGTATGTCTTTGATGTTCCCCTTGTTTCGTCTTCTGACCAGACTGACTGAACTGGTTCCTTTCCTTCGGGATAACTGCTCACAAGCTTACAGATCGTACGCGGACCATGATCATTTGCTTTTTAAATCCCTAACTTTTTCCTGGATCGCCCTTTCGGGTTTTCAATCCACCGGGATACCTATTTTTGCCAAAATTGCCTTTTCAGGTTTTCAACTTTGCGGGTTTACATCTTTTATTTTTATCCCTAATTTTTGTCCGAACCTTTTTCTTTTTATGGTTCGCCGGGATGGCCCTTTTTTGCCTGGACTTTTCTTTTTGTGTCTGGCGGGTCTCTTTCAAGCAAAGTATTTTTTAACCACGTCCGCATTCACAGGGGACAAAAAATATTCACCATCCATAGTAGATAGCAATAAGGCTCCGCCAGAGAAAACCTTTCTTACCACATACGGACCTTCATAGTTAGGAGTCCATTTTCCCTTGTGATCTGTATGAGGAGGAAGGATCCTTTTCAACACCAAATCACTTGTCTAGAAGCACCGAGGACGCACTTTCTGATCAAAGGCTTTCTTCATCCTACTCTGGTACAGCCAGCCATGCGCAATGGGTGCTAATCTCTTTTTGTCAATCATGCTCATCTGATTCAACCTGGTTAGCACCCATTCATCTTCGTCAAGATTCACATCCGACAATACCCTTAAATAAGGAATCTCAACTTCTAATGACAGGACTGCTTCTGTACCATACACCAGTGAGAAAGGAGTTGCCCCAGTTGATGTACGCACCGAAGTACGATAACCGTGAAGAGTAAAAGGAAACATCTCGTGCCAGTCTTTGTAGGTCATAACCATTTTCTGCACAATCTTCTTGATATTCTTATTGGCTGCCTCAACAACACCATTCATCTTTGGAAGATATGGAGAAGAATTATGATGTTCTATCTTCAAACTCTGACACAGTTCCTTCATCATTTTGTTATTCAAATTTGAACCATTATCGGTAATGATTCTCTGGAATACCATAACAACAATGATGTCCTTCTTTATGAATCGGGTGACCATCTGCTTCGTGACATTAGCGAAGGACGTTGCTTCTACCCACTTCGTAAAGTAATCAATCACGACCAGAATGAAGCGATGCCCATTAGAAGCAGTCGGCTCAATCTTTTCAATCACATCAATTCCCCACATGGCAAAAGGCTAAGGAGACGTCAACACATTCAGAGGAGCCGGTGGCACATGCACCTTATCCACATAAATCTGGCATTTATGGCATTTTCTGGCGTATTTGAAGCAATCGAACTCCATAGTCATCCAATAATACCCAGCTCTCAACAATTTTCTAGCCATTGCATGTCCACCAGCATGAGTACCAAAAGAATCCACGTGGACTTCCTCCATCAACAAATTTGCTTCAAGTTCATCAACACAACGCAGTAAGACCATGTCGAAATTTCTCCTGTAGAGCACATCGTCCTTGTTCAAATAAAAATTACCAGCTAACCTCCTCAGAGTTTTCTTATCTTTGCTGGATGCCCCAGATGGGTACTCCTGAGTCTTGAGAAAATGCTTGATATCGAAATACGAACGCTTTCTCAACGGCAAACACAAAATCAGGTCTATCAAGACGCATGATGGTGATAGCAGGAGTTTCATTCCAGAAATTCACTTTGTACATCGAAGCGAATGTGGCCAAGGCATCCGCCATCTGATTTCAGCCCTCGGCATATGATGAAAATCAACTCTATCGAAGAAAGGCAGCAGTCTCCTTGCATAATCTCTATAAGGCACCAGATTGGCTTGACGAGTTTCCCATTCTCCTTTGATTTGGTTAACGACCAGTGCTGAGTCACCGTATACATCCAAATTCTTAATCCTCATATCAATGGCCTCTTCTAAACGCATAATGCAAGCTTCATACTCGACTTCATTATTGGTACAAGCGAATGTCAACCAGGCGGTGAACGGTATATGAGAACCGTGAGGAGTAGTAATGATCGCGCTGATTCCATTACCATATGAATTAACCGCTCCGTCGAAAACCAATTTCCACTGAGATCCTGTCTCAGGACCCTCATCAGGTAAAGGCTCATCACAGTCTTTCATTCTCAAAAACATGACGTCTTCATCTGGAAAATCAAACTTCATCGGCTGATAATCCTCAATCGGTTGTTCCGCAAGATATTCTGACATGACGCTTCCCTTAATGGCTTTATGGGAAACGTACTGAATATCATACTCTGTTAACACCATTTGCCAACGGACAATCCTTCTGGAGAGTGCTTGTTTTTCAAAGACATACTTGATTGGATCCATCTTCGAAATCAATAGGGTAGTGTGGTTTAACATGTACTGTCTCAAACACTTTGCGGCCCAAGCGAGTGCACAACATGTTTTTTCCAGCATAGAGTACCTCGACTCACAATCGGTGAATTTCTTACTCAGGTAGTAGATGGCATGCTCTTTTCTACCTGACTCGTCTTGTTGACCGAGCACACATCCCATTGAATTCTCAAGAATCGTGAGATACATGATCAGTGGTCTCCCTGCAACTGGAGGCATGAGTATTGGAGGTTCCTGTAGATATTCTTTTATTCTTTCAAAAGCCTTCTGGCAATTTTCATTCCACCTGTCCGTTTGATCTTTTCTCAGTAATTTGAAAATCGGTTCACAAGTGGCTGTAAGATGAGATATAAACCTTGCAATGTAGTTTAATCTCCTCAGGAAACCACAAACCTCTTTTTCTGTTCTCGGCTCAGGCATTTCTTGTATAGCTCTTATTTTGGCAGGATCTACCTCAATATCCTTTTCACTGACGATGAAACCTAATAACTTTCCAGATCTCACCCTGAAGGTGCACTTGTTAGGATTCAACCTCAACTTGAACTTCCTCAACCTTTCAAACAATTTCAGAAGATCGACCAAATGTCCCTTCTCCGTATGTGACTTTGCTATCATGTCATCAACATAGACTTCCACCTCGTGATGAATCATGTCATGAAACAAAGTGACCATCGCCCGCTGATAAGTTGCCCCTGCATTTTTCAATCCAAAGGGCATCACCTTATTGCAAAAAGTCCCCCATGGTGTGATGAAAGTAGTTTTCTCCATGTCCTCTGGGGCCATCTTGATTTGGTTATACCCAGAGAAGCCATCCATGAACGAAAACACAGAATACTGAGCGGTGTTATAAACCAACAGATCGATATGAGGGAGCGGGAAATCGTCTTTCGGGCTCGCTTTATTCAGATCTCGATAATCAACGCACATCCGTACCTTTCCATCTTTCTTAGGCACAGGAACAATATTAGCGACCCACGGAGGGTAATTCTTGACAGCAAGAAATCCAGCATTTAGCTGCTTCTGAACTTCTTCTTTGATCTTGACTGCCATATCAGGCCTTGTCCATCTCAACTTCTGCTTGAGCGGCGAGCAATCTTCTCTGAGAGGTAACCGGTGTACCACAATATCTGTATCCAGCCCAGGCATGTCTTGGTAAGACCAAGCGAAGATATCTTTATACTCACGGAGCATTTCAACCAATCATCTTTTGACACTGTCTTCCAATGCAGCCCCCACTTTAACCTCTTTCTTGTCATCCTCGGTGCCCAGATTGATAATCTTAATATTCTCCTGATGAGGTACAATAACCCTTTCCTCTTGCTTGAGAAGCCTGGCTAACTCTTCAGGTAGTTCACAGTCTTCGTCATCTCATCTTCAGCTTGATAAATAGGATTATCAAAGTCATACAAAGTCATAGCCGAACCTGAATCGATGGCATCTGATAGAAAAGACCTGCATGAGGATGTTATATTTATTATGCGATGCAACAAACAAAACACATTTCCATTTTTCTGTTAAGTATAAATGCAAAATAAAAACAAGACAAACAGGGATCATAAACTTTAAATGCGAAACGTCTTTTATTAATGATAAATTGTAAATTACAAGAAGGCCCCACAAATGGGTCACTACGTCTTGGGCAGAACGCAGGACTGAACATAATCAAAACAAATGAACATTACTCTGCAGCAGTAACATGATGATTTCTTCAGTAGTCCAATTGCACAGCTTCTGGCCGGGAGTACATGGACGAATCCAGGCATCCATGTCGCAGTCACTATCACCTTCATCGTCTTCAACGGCATTGATCTGATCAAAAATCACACCACTGCTGGTGAACTGAACAAGTCCCCTGTATCTCGGAATCTGAGAAGAACCGGAGGGTTTGCATCCTAAGCCGAACTTGTCTTGCTTGACAGGAACATCGAGAACTTGACCCCACTTCTGAGACGAGCCGGATTCTACGATAGCACGGGCTTCCTTGAGCGACAAAATTGAAACCTCTGGACCCTTGGCTGCTACAGGAGACTTCCCCTGAATCTGAACTATTTCAAATTCCTGGGAGAGCATTTCGTGGATCTCACCATCCGCTTCTACATACTTAAAGGACGACAAATGGCTCACCATACTGTCCTCTTCACCGCACACAGTAAATATGCTCCCCTCTGCCATGTATTTCAGCTTTTGATGCAACAGCTGTATGCTGGCTAGATATCCATGATATAGAAGGTTGCATCAAAGACCTCCGGCCTATCTGAATAGGTAGCGTGATTTCTCCAAATACTGATCTTTTTGACCCATCAAAAGCCCTAACCACCAGATCACTGGGCGTGCACAACAAACCCTGAATGTCCAACTTCATCAATGCCTTCTTCGGAAGCACGTTGAGGGATAATCCCGTATCAACCAAGACATGTGACATCAGAGATCCTCTACACTCCAACGATATATGCAGAGCACGGTTATGAATTCCTCCCAGCCGGAGTCAGATCTAAATCAGTGAAGCCGAGACCATTATCGGAATTCACGTGAGCGACGACCCTTTCCAACTGATTGATAGAAATCTCCTGAGGTACATACGCTGCATTCAAGACTTTCAACAGAGCATTGTGATGCGCCTCTGAACTCATCAACAATGACAAGATATAAATCTTTGACGGAGTTTGATAACAACCTGGGGTTGGGCACTCTCTTCAAGCATATCCTTACGCTTACCCCTATCATTCTTATCAGCAACAACCTCTGGTGGAGAGAAAACCCTACCACTTCTGGTAATACCTCCGGCACCGACTATGTTCTCAACCGACGAACTTCTGCTCGACGATTCTATCCATTCTTGTTTCTGCCCGTTACAGAACACTTCTCCTCCATAATTCCATGGGATTTCTCTAGTGCTCTCGTACGACATGGGCCCTGGTATAGTAATGGTCACCGGAGCTGGCCTAGCAGGCGCTGAAATATTGATAGTCCGGTATGGAATGGAAATAGTAGCAACTTCATTTCCGTCATCACTAACTTTGTGCTCGACATCTTCCTTCACAACTTTGTCAAACTGCAAACAACCTTTGTCAATCATCCTCTGAATACCCCTCTTCAAAAGATCACAACCCTCATGTCGCGCTTCACATTCTGAGCAGTCAGCAGAACAACCAGGAAATACACCCTTCTTCAACAAACAAGCTTTCACGACACCCAGCGGAGTTTCTAAATCTTCAACCTCAGTTATCAGATTCAACTTCTCACCCTCAATAACATCATTGACTCCTGCCACCCCATGATCCAGCATCGGGTTCTGAGTAACATTGGGCCCCTCGTTGGTGAAGTTAATAGCTTTAGAGTCAAGCAAATCCTGGACCTTATGCTTAAAAGCTTTACAATGGTCAATCTCATGGCCTGGGGCGCCAGAGTGAAAATCACAATGAGCGTTTGCATCGTAGCCAGGAGGCGGTATACCTGTGAGAGGAGCCAAGGTCCTCTTCTGCACCAACTGTAATTGCAACAACCGTTGTAACAACTGAGAATATGGTATTGGCGGATTTGTGAACTGTCTATCAGGCATCCGACGCCTAGCAGGATAAGGTCGCTGAGCGGTGCCTTGTTGTGGAGCTGCGGCCGGAATATTCACAGTAGCAACCTGATGATGCTGACGAGACTGAGCTCCACCCTTACCTTTATGCGAAATAGCATTTGCATCCCCCCTCCCTTCTCTTGGGGTTTGCAGAATACGGCTTCTTCGTTCCTCCCGAGAGGATCCACCACCATTGGAAATCTTACCAAATTTGATTCCACTTTCAATTCTCTCACCGGCAATCACCAAATCAGAAAACCTTGCAGACATGCAGCCTATCATCTTCTCAAAGTACACCCCCGGTAACGAAGCCATGAACAAGTCAATCAACTTCCTTTCAACCAAAGGGGGTTGTACCCTTGCAGCCATATCCCGCCACCTCTGGGCAAATTCTTTGAAACTCTCAGAATTTTTCTGCGACAAACTCTGCAATTGTACCCGATTGGGTGCCAGATCACTATTATATTGATAGTGACGCACAAAAGCCTCAACCAATTCTTTCCAGCTACGAATATGGGTCCTCTCAAGCCCCATATACCATTCCAACGAAGCCCCTGCCAGGCTATCCTGGAAGAAATGCATCAATAGCTTCTCATCACTAGAATAGGCAGACATTTTCCTGAAGTAGGCCCGAATGTGTACTCTGGGACAAGTCATCCCTTTGTACTTATCGAAATCGGGCACCTTAAACTTGGGGGGAATCCTAACCCCAGGAACCAAACCAAGATCAGACATATCCAAGCCTAAAGAGTTATGACTCTCCAATGATCTCATTTTCTCCTCAATCAGTCTGAACCTTTGATCAGCCTCGGTTGGCAAACCACCCTTCAGATCTTTCATAGAGAATATATCATCCTAATTATCCTCCCAATGAGGACCAACAACCCCGTGCACAACGCACACACTGCCATTACCAGCAATATTACCGTTCTCACCAGCAACTCCTCCGCCCGGAGGTACAACAACAGTAGGAATACCTTGAGGAATAGACCCACCAACCGGAGGATGAACAATACCAGCCCCTTCGTGCAAAACACCGTCTTCATCAACCTGTGCTATCAGCGGCTGGACGAGAGTTCTCAGATGTTCCTCTCCACTGACGACAGTCTGCATCAGTTCCATGAATTGGGCCATACGAGCCCTGACCTCCTGCAATTCCGCCTGAACCTGATCCATCACCTTCTACTGATTCCCTCGAGTACAGTACATGTGGAAGCTGAATTCGTCAATCCTGAACTAAAGAAAACCAAGCAGAGATAAGAACACAAGGCCACCAAGAACAACCTGCAATGCAAATGAGGATGCAAGATGCAAAATGCAGACATGTCTATGTATGCACAGGGAGGTCTTCCCCCTTGATTCCGGTTTCAATTAACAAGAACAACATAGATGGATAAGAATACCATAATAAAATTTCTCATACATCAGGTAAAGGTGAAACAATACAACCAAATGAGAAATATCCGCATACAAAGAGGCATTGATCTCATCCAACATCTCTGGTGATGATCAAGATACAAAATCAAATGAAACTACAAAAGATAAAAGTCCTAGTAGCCATGATCTCTACGCCACTCCTGAGACTCCTCAAGCATCTCCTTCGTATCTGGATGGTTTGGCCTCTCCATCAACTATTGGATAAGGACATCCCTCTTGCGTATCACATCGCAGAGGTAATGACAATGATCCTCCCAAGCATCTTCACCGAAGGCATCTTCAAGCCTGGGTTTCTTCACCTCTGCATGAATCTTGAACTCTTCAAGTTCTGATAAAGTCTCTTGGTATTTCTGCTCGATCGTACTCTTGCAGAAAGTTTCTAGCAATACCTCTCTCTCCTTAGCCTTGAATTGTGCTTTCAGCTTATCGACCTGAACACGAAGCTGATCTTCTCTACTCTTGTTGGCAGTCACAGTGGCATTCCATTGCTCATTGAATTTGGATATCTTCAGATAGGCTCTATCTAAATCCTCCTTATTACTCCTCAAAACATCACAAGTGCTTTTCAGATCAAGACCAACTTGCTTCCTTGATTGTACCTGATCAGCAAGTTCTTCCTTCAACTTAGTCAACAGTTCTGCATTTGTCTTGGCCAAATACACAGCTTCACCCTTGTCATGCTTTAGCTGACTGATTTCCTGCTTCAGCTCTTCATTCTCTTTGTGCAGCTCTTCCTTCTTTTCCCAAAGCTTGGTATATCTCGAGATATCCACAGTTGTAGGTGGCTCAATGACTAAGGGATACAAGGGTGCTTCAACAGGAAACGACAACAAAACCTCTTCAACTCTTTTCCAAATCCAATCCGAATATGGATCATAGGCTCTACAATCTCCTTTGCTCAAAGAAATCTTTCCCTTCTTGTGAATCTTACCCCACGCGTCCACGAATCGGGCCGAGATACACAGATCAGCTACACCTGTGAAGTACAGAGATTCTTGCACTTCCTCTTCTTTCGGAGGTCCTTTCAAAGCATAACCGAATCGTCTCATAGCAAGGGAAATATTATAATTGATACTGTCTTTCCTCCCTATCAAAGGCACATTAGGAAAGCTACCACAACTGAAAATAAGCTCACGACCCAGCAAGTCTCGATTGAACCAGACAATATTCTTCTCCGTTAAACCCATAAGCCTTTTCGACCATTCGGATGAGTTCGCGGAAGTCACAAAAGCTCCTGAGCAAGGAAGGTGATCAACAAACCACTTATGCAACAACGACGTGCAACAAGAAACCATATTTCCTCTTCTTTTCTCATTCTTGTAATGCACTGCATGATACAAGTATCTTAGAAGAGTAGGCACGGGATTCTTGGAAGCGAATATATGAAAAGCATCAAAATCCACAGAGTCAGGTACTTTGGGAAACAACATAATGCCATAGACACACAGAGCCAAAATAGCACTGAAAACTACCCAACAACCTTTGTTAGCATACTCTCGAGCTTTGTCGACCAGGAAGGGCAAAGAAAATCTGGAGACTCTGTTTCTACCGATAACATGACCTACCAAATCAGAGGTGCTCAAATAAAGAGAGGCTGACAACTTCTCGAGATTAGGTTCTTCCTCAGAATTGAAGAAAGGCACTTTGTTCAGAATCGGAACACCCAAAATGTAAGCAAATTCTTCCAAACTAGGAACCAACACATAGTCCGAAAATGTGAAGCATCTCAGTGGAGGATTATAAAACTTCAACAAGGTATGAATATCTCCTCCATGCTCATAAGTCGTAAGCTTATGGACAAACTTCAGAATTCCACCATACTACTCCCTAAAAGCTGCAAGAACACCAGGATCAGCCCTGTAAATCAGAACAAATAAAGGTCCCAACTCAGGTGCCGGAAACTTGTACACAACAATCCTCTTTCTGCTAACTTTCACCTCTGAAGAAGACCAGTACCAGAATCAAGGGATAGACGAGAACCTGTGACACACATAAACATGCAATGTTAAATGCAGGATGATTATGCAAATGCACACATGGGATCAAGGTATCCAATGCTCAAATTCACTGCTGTACCGTAGACTGAATTCAACCAGAGCTCCGCTCTAATCAGAACACTGAGATAACACACTAGATAGAATACTCAGGATCAAAATTCTGCACTGACGAGGAAACCAGGGTTGGTTGAAGGCCAGGTTTCCTGCAAAAACCCATCCCTCTCACATGTGGGTTCTAGTCTTGAAAGGAACGGCATCCTATGCGGGTGGTCAGTGTCACAGACTTTCGAGAAACGATGATACGTTCACCGTTTCCGGTTTGGCATCATAGTATAACGAAGCGACCTCACTTAGCTGACTCCCCAAATGAACGGTCTCTAGAGTCGACAGTCTCTCTAAGTCAATATTCCCTCAACTGCACCAGACGCGCAGGAAAGAATATTTCCAAAGAAAAACCTCGCCTGAATGTGAATTTCATGCGAGCTATTACCCAGCCAGACGCCATACAAGCTCTCGTTAATCTCCACTTTAAGCCTATGTGTATACTCAAGCCCAGGTCCGACTTATCTCTTAATAGAACAACCCAACCCACAGCACAACAACAACAGAAATGCAATGCAATAGTATACAACAGATAATGTACATAAAGCAAAAACTGCACAAAAAAATAAACACCCAAAGACGCAACAGACAAGCGCTATGAGTGACTCGCACAGGGAACCTTGGTCCCCAGCAGAGTCGCCAGCTGTCGCAACTGCGAAAAACACCCGGCGGAAAACAGAAGAGTCGCCACCTTTTCGTTATTTATCCCAACGAGAGGGAAAGGAAACGATCGGAAAAACCTGACGAAAAAAGGAAAGACAAGGTCATCGCAACCAAGTCCTGGATTTGGGAGTCGGTTACGCAAGAGGAAGGTACTAGCACCCCTCACATCCGTCGTACTCGACGGGATCCACGCTTGTTGTCTATCTAAGGGTGTGTTTAAACTATCTACGCTACAGGCTTGCAGGACAAAAAGAGAAGAAAAAGAGACTCGGCAGAGCATCGCCGCTCTGTGCCTACGTATTCCCTCGTGCAATGGGAAAGTCAGAGTCAACGTAGTTCGGCTAACTATGGAAGAAGGGGGGAAAGGTTGCTCGCCAAGACGTCGCATCTTGTGCCTACATGCTTTCATCTGGTATGAAAGATTAGAGCAAACGTAGTTCGGGATGACACGAAACCACAGGTTAATTAAGTGTTTTAACCGAGTAGGGTTAAACCTCCATTCCAGCAGTTAGAGACTAAGCCTGTTTGCGGTAGAACCGAAGCTTAACGACACTCTTTTTTGAAAAAAATTTCCGATTAATCCCGAAGGAAAAAGCTTTGAATTTTGTTTTGTATTTTTTAGTGAAATGAATTAATTCGGTTTGTGATTCACGTTGCACTAAAGACTATGACATGGAGGCGAATGCGTCGTATATCGCCCCCAAACGGGACAGATACTAAACATTCTAGATAAGTGAGAGGAGACCCCTCACTCATCATTCCCCATGTAGCTTAAGGCTCGTAGCGCGCAATGTTTATCTCCTTTATTTGATGAATTAGCATGATTTGAAGATGAGAAGAGAAATGCACGGAAGGTCTAAGGGAAACTCGGCCCTAACGTTGTCATGCAAAGTACTCCTAAAGTTCGAATGAAAAAGGGAAACATCTACCCTAATGTTAGCATACTTGTATTGAACACCTAATGTCTCTCCTACTCCCATCCTTAACGGAGGGACTAGGAATCCTATGGGGATCATTGCAAGAAAGCACAAGAAGAACAAAGGAAAAATCAATCACAAGTAGAAAGATGCAAACATGAAAAATGCACAATTAGAATGGTGGGAGGGAGGAAAAATGTGTGGGGCAGCGGCCACCACAAGCGCGTCTTGACCTCAACAACGATGCAAGAATGATGCAAACATATGGAGAAAGCAAGAGATGAAAGCATACGAACATGCAAATGAAAACTCAATTCGAACCACATACGCAAGCATGCAAACAATTAGAAAATGATCGTACATGGCAACAACAACATGATTAAACAACCACAAACAATAGCAAATATCCAAAACAATTCAATTCTAATGCATCACACTGATCTATGATGATTTGAATCGAACCGGTATGCGAACATGCAAGCAAACGGCAAAATATGGCATTCTGGCACAATGTGAATCGATTAACACATGTTGTTAATCGGTTAACCTGTGTAAAACAAGTGAAAATCTGGAAATTCGTAGGTGTTAATCGGTTAACACCAGGCATTAACCGGTTAACACCTTGAAAACTTTGAAAATTTTGAATATTTGAATTGGTTAACCGGTTAACCATATACGTTAATCGGTTAACACTGTACCAGAAGCCAAAAACAGCTAACAGAAAATCACTTTTAGCAACAGAACAACTTATCCAAGGTTCCAACAGATCAACTTAACAAATAAGCACAAAATTGACAACAGCAAGCATAGATCCAACAGCATGGATACACAATTACACAGCCATATTGTTGCACCCCAAAATTTGCCCAACCTTTTCTTAACTTGGTTTATGTTTCATTTCATTTCTTTCTAGAATTTGCATTGCATATCATTTTTCATTGAACCTAAGCTATGGGTTTTACTCAAGTTTGGAGGGTCATCAAATCATCTAAAAGTGGGCAGTGGTCTTATGAAAGAAAGGATAGATGTATGTGGGTCAACTCCTAACTTGGAGGCCAATTGAAGATCATTAAGGGATTATGGATTCATGGTTATGGATATAAGATGTTTAGAGAGCTCATTGAGTGCCTTGAAGGTCATTGTGGAGCTCATCCAAGTGTGTATACCAAGTGTGAAGAGTTGCAGTTGAAAGTGTTGTAATTAGGGTTTCATCTGGCTAGTCCTCAATCAACTGTGCAATTGAAGGAGATTAAAACTCAATTCAAAGTCTCTATGGTCATGGGATGTTGTGTTTGGATACACGGTACATCATTTCAAGTTCAATTTATCAAGGATCAAGTGTGTGAGAAGTTACTAAATTAGGGTTCTCAGGGTAAAATCCCCTATTTAGTGCCTGACTTCAAGACCACCTATCTCAAGATACAAGTTTCATCTCAACTTTTTACCAACATGGATCTTGTAGAGCATGTTCTTAGCTTTAATTTGAGTACTAGAAGTCCTTGATTGGGTTTATAGAACTCAAGTTATGATCCAGACAAGTTACAGGTCATCAGAGGGATGTGATTTTGGTCAATAAAAGTCAACCAACTTCCAAGCCATTTTTGACCTATAAGGATGTTTCTCCTCAACTTTTGGCCAACATAAAAGTTGTAGGTCTTGATCTTAGCTTTCCAAAATGTACTAGAAGTCTTTCATCTGATGTGTATAACTCAAGTTATGAGGTTTACAAGTTAGGGGTATTTTGGGAAAGTAAGATTATAGGTCATAAAATTATAGGTCCATTTCACCAACTTGCACACTTCAAATGAAGATTTTTCCAACATCAAACTTGCTCCAAATGGTGTTATTTGCTTAGTCAAGCATTGAGAAGTCATGGTTTATGCTTGGAATGAAGATTAGATTTGAGAATTTTCATGGAAGAATGATTAAAAAAGCAAAATTGGAATTATGTCATTTTTTTTTATCAATTTGGTGCAAATGAGTGCATTTTCTGAGTGCAAACTACATTTCAAATACTTTGGCAATTTTACATTTTGAATTTGAGGTGTGTAAGTGAGCCATTTTCAAGGTTTCTTCACTATGAAGTTACACAATCAACATGAGCCATTGAGATCAATTAAGGCTCTAATCCTGACCATTCATGCTCCATGAGGTACCAGCAAGCTGTTTCAACCATTTTGGAGCCAAAATTAGTGCAATTTTCGTGTACATGAAAGTTTGAAAAACTCAATTCCTTGGATTTTGGTATGGGCTGGTAGAGGCTGAGTTTGGGCTCAAATATCATCAAGATCCATTGCATAAAAGGTTTTGAACCTTCACAATTCATCAGAAGTGAAAATTGGAGCCAAATTGATCAGAAACGATTTTGAAAAAGTGTGGAAAATTCAAATTTCGAATTTGGAGATTGAGGCTGTTTCAAGAGAAATTGTGAATTGAGAAAGCTTTAGTGAAGTTCAGTGAATGATTCTGGGCAATAATCTTCAAGCTTGAGCTCCATTTGAAGGTTCAGTGGAAGTTCTCCACTAGGTAATTGAAATTCAACTTTACACTCTTGTTAAGCATCAATTCACTGCCATTTTTGCATACTTGAGACGTAGGATCAATGTAGATCATTAAAATGTAAAACGAACTGACATTGGTTGTGATTGTTGGATGATGCTCAATTTTGTTTGGATTTGTTTTGGCTTGTTTGTGCACGATCTTGCTTGTTTAATGATGGATCTGTAACCTACGTGAGCTCTATATAAGTTTTAGATCAAATTGAAGTTGTTTTCATGAACTTTTGGATTGTGATGGTCAAGCTTGTTAGCTTCGGGTTTGGAGTTTTAATCATAATTAATGAGTTTTGAGGCCAGAAATGATATCCTCTTGATCTATAGATGAGATTTGAGATAAATTTCATGCGTTTTGGTTGCGTTTTGAGGATATGTGATGTTGTGGTGGCTGCGCGCGGTGGTGCTTGGCCGGAGAAGATGATCTACAGTGATCTCCGGCCAATTAGTGCGTTTTAGGGTTTTTGGGGAAGAAGATGATGAGGTGTCACTGTGTTGTGCGTTTGATTTGCATACTTTCCATGTGAAGGGTTATGATTAAGAAACACAGTGTGCTTTAGTTGACCAGATCCACTTGATCACGTTTGAACTTTCATTAATTCGCTGGCACGCTATCCACCCTTTAATTGATGACCTTTTGATCAGACGCTCCTCAGTGAGTGTCCATTGTGTGCTAGGGTTGACTTGTCACATGTAATTCTCAGGATTTATTTTGGTTTTTGAATTTTCTGAGTGGGCCTAGCGCGCATTTCTATGTGCACCCCCCAGTTTGGCCCAATCCATTTCTGAACTGATCTTAATTGCTATTTGCCACACAGTTTTCTTAATTTCATGTTATTTTCTTTTGTTTATTTTATTTTATTTTCTCTTACAATTTTAATTAATTAAAATAGCTCCAATATGTTAAAAATTCACCAAATATTTTTTTATCAACTTTGGAATGTATACTTTTTTTTGATATTTTCATTTTATTTTTCCATTTTATTTTCAATTAAAAAATGAATTAAATATTGGAGTTGTTTTAGTTGGTTTAAATTGTAACATGTTTTATGTTTGCATTTATTTCTCTCATTCCCTTTTGATTCAATGATTGAAAATTGATCCTCATCTCAATGATGAGTTGATCAATTTTAGAGGACCATTTTGCCCCTGGTTGTTGACTTTTGGGTTGACTTTTGTGGCTTTTCTTTTTGCATTTGTTTCTTCCATTTCAAAGTGGTACATCCAAATGAATTGTTTCTTTTGATGGTGCTTCGAGATGACATTTGTCTTGATTTCTTGGCTTCTGGTTGCCAACTTATGTAGCTTCTTTGTGCATTTTATTTGATATTTTTTAGCCCTTTTCCTATTTTTGAAGTGACTTACAAGTTAAGTCATATCATAGGACAACTCACACAAGTGATTGACCTAGTTTGGATTGGAAATGACCTTTGTGGATCCAATAAGCTCTCAACTCTTATTGTTTCACATTCTAGACATGTTGAGCTTGTTGTATGTTCATTTTCAGGTCAAAATTATGTGCATAGTTTGTTGATTGATGCTTTTCTTTTTGTGCTTTCAACTTGAACTCCTATGTGATGCATGTTTGTTTCTCTTGTGCATTTGCTTGCATTTCTTCTTGTCTTGTTTTGATATTTCTTGTGAGCTTTCTTCTCTTCATCTTCCTTCTGTCCAATGACCTTGGAGTGTCAGTTAAGGTGGCTTGGTCCCTCCTTTGGAGGTATTTGAAGCATACCTAAAATGATGAATCCTTGAGGACACTTTTGGTGTTTCTTTGTGTTTGATAAGTGATGCTTATGGTTGAGTACCTATTATGGGGTCCTTGCTGCCCTCATTTGGTCTCCCATCCTCTCTTGGCTTTGAGGTTTGCTTACCTTTCATTTGGTTTGTTTTTATTGACGTGGTTGATGTTGCTTGACTTAGGTCATTTCATCCCACTTTTTGGTGCATCTTTGTGTAGTTTGCTTGTGTTTGTTTAATTTCTTCTTGTGCACTTATCCTTCTTCTCTTTTATTTCATTTCCATATGCATGCTTGGTTGAGATGAGCTTGTGGTGGCTACTGCCCCCCACTATTTTCCTCCCACTATCATTCTACTTGTGCATTCTATGTTTGCATTTTCATTTGCATATGCATTCTTCTTCTTCTTCTTCTTCTTTTGCTTTTCTTTGCCATGTTCCCCATAAGTTCTCTAACCTCTTGAGGTTATGATAGACATAAGGTGCCTAACCCTGCATGATAATATTAGGTAGTTCCCTTTTCAAACTCAACTTTAGGTTCACTTTGCATGATAACATTTAAGATTGATTAGTCCCTAATTAGTGTTCCTTTTTCTCTTCTCATCTTCAAACATTCTTAAAACACTTAATAAAGAATGACAAGTGTAGCATGCTACGAGCCTTAAGCAACTTGAGAAATGGTAATTAAGGGGCCTCCTCTCAAGGACCTAGAGTGTTTAGTGTACACCCTTTGGGTGATATACGACACATTCGCTCTTAGGTCGTAGTCTCTAGTGCGACATGAGTTGCAAATCAAATTCAAAACATTTTTTCTCTAAAAAACACAAACATTTCAAACCTTTTTCACCCTTTGGGGTTTTTAATCAAGGAAAATCTTTTCACAAAAAGAGTGTCATTAACTCTTAGTTCTACCGCAAACGGTAACGCCTAAGTCTCCAATGGTCGAGCTGCATACACCAACTGCTAGAACTATCTGTTAACCCTACTCGGGCCTAAAAAACTGTTGAACCAACCTGTGGTCCTTTTAGCCCGAACTACGTTTGCTCTGATCTTTCGTACTAGACGAAAGCACGTAGGCACGAGACGCGACATCTCGGCGAGCAACCTTTTCCCCTTTTTTTTAGCCGTAGTTAGACGAACTACGTTGACTCTGACTTTCCCATTGCACGAGGGAGTACGTAGGCACAGAGCGGTGATGCTCTGCCGAGTCAGTTTCTCTTTTCTTTTTCTTTTTCTTTTGTCCTTAAGCCTTTAGTTAGATAGTTTCAACACACCCTTTTAGATAGACGACAATGCGTGGATCCCTTCGAGTACGACGGACGTGAGGGATGCTAATACCTTCCCCTTACGTAATCGACTCCCGAATCCAGACATGGTTGCGATGACCTTGTCTTTCCCTTTTTCTTTAGGTTTTTGCGATCCTTTCCTTTCCCTCTCTTTTGGATAAACAACGAAAGTGGCGACTCTTCTGTTTTCCCGCCGGTGGTTTTTCGCAGTTGCGACACATATCACAAATCAAACGGATCAAAATCAATAAGATTCAATCGAATATGAAGATTACACGATTAAGCTCGAAAATTAAATAGGATCAAGAATTCCAACCTTCGAATCAGAGAATTGATTCGGTAAATGTTGATCAACTAGATTTGAGTAGATCAAATGCTAGAAATCCGGAAAACTTCAAGATCCACAATAATTGATGTTGTATGAATGAAGATCCACCAAATTTGAGTCAAAAAGCTTCAAATAATCACTTCTAGATCTAACTCCAGATTCAGATCCAAGCTTACACGAAAATTGAAGATGACAATTGATCAAATGATGATGATAGATGGAGGATTATGCTCAAGAATCCATTGATTCCAATGAAGAATCAATAGTTCCAATGAAAAAGAGCTTTCAGTGAGTTTTGGCTATAGAGGAAATTTGGAGAATTGAGAGAGAATTGAAATCCAATCCGAAGTGAGAGTAAAAATGAAGGTTAGAATGACTTGCTTTGGAGTAAATCACTTCAATACTCCTTTGGTATGGGATCCAAAGCAAGGATTGGAGTTTGGGTTGGAAATCAAGGCTTAGAATGTGGAATGGGATTTTGGAGGGAAATATGAAATTTAAAGGTGTTCTAGATCCTTCTCACGTGAAAATTTAAATTCCAAAGTGATCAAAATTGGGCCCCAAGTGCAATTGGCATGAAAAATCATGTACATGGAAAATTCTGCTATGGTAACCGGTTAACCATATGCGTTAACCGGTTAACGCTGTTAAAACTTCAATTCTGGGCTGATTTTCAAATGGTTAATCGGTTAACCATATGTGTTAACCGATTAACACCTTCAAAATTTTGAATTTGGCGCCTTTTGGTGAGAAATCTGTCCATTTGCCCTATTTCAACTGTCTGGAGCTCTGTTTAGCTGCCGAACCTCATTTTTTACCGTTGTCACTGTGAAAATGCTTGTTATGAGCCTGAGTGTTGATTTCTGATCTGAAATTAACCTGCAAAATAAAATTGTTCGCCTGACCGTTGGACAAAATAAATGCCCAATCCTCTGATGCTCTCTGTTCGCTGTTCAGTCTTTTGCTCCAAAATGCACCTGAGCCACAGAAATTCCTTGATCCCATGCCTTAAGAACAAATGCTATGCAATGCGAGATGCTAAATACAAAGAAAGAAAAGCCAATTAAGGTTAAAAATGAAAGGCAAATTTTGGGGTGCTACAGTATGTGCCTACCATCGGCAAACTTTATCACTTTACTGACTGATTCATCGAGCTTGGTGAACCAAGTTTTATTGCTATCATGTGGTTACTACATCTTGAATACAGGTACTACATGTTGATTTGCTCAACGTTTGACTGAGTGTTGGCCACGAGTAGCAACATCATCAAAATCATTATCTTCAGCATGTGCATAATGCACTCCATCACTATCTTTCGCTCATGCTTCCTTCTTTCTTCGACAGTCTTAAGCATAATGACCAAATCTTTGAAAGTTGTAGCATTGCACCTCCTTCATGTCAACTTTCTTCCCAAAATATTTGTTGCTCATGCCTTTCTAGGTCGAATTAGAGTGATTCTTTGAATTCTTGCTTTATTTCTCATTATTAGCAAGATTTTTACCCTTCTCTTCCCCATATTTCTTGAATCTTACTTATAGTGCATGTTCAACCACCTTATCCCTTTATGAGTTCCTATACTTTAGCCTCTTCTTATGAGACTCTAATAAAGCTTGAAGTTCTTCTAACTTCATCTCAGCTAGGTTCTTGGACTCTTCAATTGACACTATAATGTAATCAAATTTTGCAATTAGAGATCTCAACACTTTATCAATCTTTGGCAAATCATTGATTGATTCACAACACAACTTCATCTAGTTCATTAATAATACCACTTGTGAAAGATATTCGGAGACTGATTCATCTTCCTTCATCTGAGTAATCTCAAATTGCTTTCTAAATGTTTGTAACTTCACCCTTCTCAACTTTTCATCTCCGTCATACGGGCTTTTTAACTTGTCCTACGCTCCTTTCACTATTTCTTCTTCAATAATCTTTTCAAACACATTAGAATCCACACACTAAGAATAGACCTTTTCCATCTTTCTTTCTTAGTTCTTTGTGCACAACTTGTTGAGCATTCTCGCAACTGCGAAAAACACCCGGCAGAAAAACAGAAGAGTCGCCACCGAACATTATTTATCTCAAAGAGAGGGAAAGGAAATGATCAAATAAAACCTAAAAGAAACGAGAAGACAAGGTCATCGTAACCAAATCTTGGGTTTAGGAGTCGGTTATGAAAGGGGAAGGTATTAATACCCCTCACGTCCGTTGTACTCAACGAGATCCATGCTTATTGTCTAATCAAAGGGTGTGTTCATCTATAAGCTACTGCTAAATGGAAACAAGAACAAAAGAAAAATAAAGAAACTCGATAGAACATCGTCGTCCTATGCCTACGTATTCCCTCGTGCCATGGGGAAGTCAGAGTCAACGTAGTTCGAAAAACTACGGGTGATGGGGGGGAAAGTTGCTCGCCAAGACATCGCTGTGTTGTGCCTATGTATCCTCATCTGGTATGAGAAATCAGAGCAAATGTAGTTCGGGAAATTGAAATCACAGGTTAGGTAAGTGTTTTTTATGAGTGACATTAAGTTCCCATTTCAGCAGTTAGGGACAATGCTTGTTTGTGGTAGAACGGAAAAGTAACGTATTCTTTTCTGAAAATGATTTTGAAACACAAATCCGAAGGATAAAAAGGTTTGAATTTTGTTTGTGAGTTTTAGTGAAGTGAATTAGTTTGTTTGAGATTCACGTTGCACTAAAGACAGTGACATAGGAGCAAATGCATCGCATATCGCCCAAAGGGCATACACTAAACACTCTAGACAAATAAGGAGAAACCCCCCACTAATCATTTCCCATGTGCTTAAGGCTCGTAGCGCACAATGTTCATCGTCCTTATTAGATGAGTTAGAATGTGTTTTGAGATGAGAAGAGAGACGCACGAAAGGTCTAAGGGAAACTCGGACCTAACGTTGTCATGCAAAGTGGTCCTAAAGTTGAGATGCGAAAGGAGATTCTATCCTAATGTTGGCATGCAAAAGATAGACCTAAGGTTAAGGTTATAAGGGACTAGCCTACTTGTTATCATGCTTGGATTGCAATCCTAATGTCTATCTTACTCCAAATTTAATCGGAAATAAAATTGGAATGAGAACCCTAAGGGAACATGCAAAGGCAAGGAAAAGAGAAAGGAAATAAGGTAAAAACAGCAGCTACAACAACGCCTCCTGCACAAAACAGTAATATAATCCAGCACACAAGCAAGACAACCTATAACAACACATATTTCAGCACAAAAATAGGTGTAAGAAGTACGCATCAAGCAAGCAATATTAGCATGTTATGCATTCAAACGAAAACCAGACATTACTTGTCGAAGAATTGAGATCAAACATTCAAGGACGATGAAATATGTCAAAAACAATCAACAGAAATGCATCATATCAATCCATGAAGTTTAGATGTGAAAAGGAACCTCAAACAAGCAAGAAAAATGCAAAAACAAGGCACTATGTTTAGTGGTAATCGGTTACCTGTTGTAAAAACAGCCTGGAATGTGAAATTTATGAAGGGTAATCGGTTACCTATAGTGGTAATCAATTACCATTGAACAAAAACAGAAAATCAGCCTCCAAAATCAATTTTCAGCACCAAACAACTTATCCAATCACTCATATGAACATGTGATCAATTAAGCACAAAATTAATATCAAATATCAATGATCAAGCATCATGTAAACACAATCAAACATTGAAACCACAAATCACAAAGATCCAAATCATCCAAATGGATCAAAATGCATCAAAAGCCATGAATCTACATTGTGATTATGCAAATAAGTTCAAAACTGAGTTAGATCTAGAATCACCAACCTTCAAAGCTGAGATTTGCATTGGTGAGTGTTGATTCACTTGAAATTAATAGATCCAAGCTAGAAACCCAAAGATTCTTCAAGATCCAAGAGCTTCCTTATGGTAGAAATGAAGAAAAAGTAAGATCAAGCAAAATTGACTCAAAAAAGCCCTTCCAATCTAACTTCCAAACTCTGACCTCAATTCAAACGAAAATTGAGGGATGAATTGAAGATAATGAAGATTAATGATGGAGGTTTAGCTCTAGAATTCAAAGATTTCAATGAAGAATCAATGAACTCAAGTGGAAAGAGCTTTAATGGAGGTTTTGGGAGTGAAAAAGTTGAGAGAATTTGGGAGCAAATTCTGAAATTGAGATGAGGAATGAGAGTGAAAATGGTGTGAATGAAGGTAGTTGTATGAGGTTTGGAGCAAATTCACTTAAATAAGCTCTAGGTTTGGAAGTAAAATATGGTTTGGAATGTGGATTAGCATTTGGAATGGAAATTAGGAGTGAAATTAGGAATGGAGTGTTTGAAATTTGGAGGGAAATGGTGAAAATTGAAACAATTCTAGATCCTTCTAAAGATGGTCATGTGAAATCAATGGTTGAAAATGAGTGAAAACTTGCACTGCTGAAAATTCAAATTTCTCGGCAAATTTCGCCCAGGGTAACCGATTACCCATATGTGGTAACCGGTTACCACATTCAAAAATGCCCAATTTGGCGCCAAATGGAGGGTATCCTGTATAATCACTCGCTACCACCTGTTCTAAACTCCGTTAAGCCTCTGAAACATGCCCTGGGATATTATAACTGTGAGAGTGCTTGAGATAGCATGTACATCGTCTCTTGAACTGAAAATAACCTGCTAAATAAAATAAAATCGACCACTCGATCGCTAGGCAAAATAGATGTTGGAGCCTCTGATACTCACTGTTTAAACTCTTGCAACGAAAGGGAGCCCTGAGCCACATAAATACCTTGATCCCATGTCTCGAGAACCAATGCTATGATATGCGGAAATGAAAAATGAAAAGAAACAAAAGCTAGTAAATCCAGAAACGACGAGGCAAATTTTGGGGTGCTACAGTTGCCCCTATTCAAACAACTTGGACCTGAAGGGATGAAAAGCGTCTGCTTTCAATTGTTCGAGGTAAAAGGTGATTGAATACCAAAAGAACCCATAAATTTTCAACCTGCGGGGATGCAAAATAGAGAATACCAACCAAAAGTTGGGATGCGACACACTAAGGATAACAATCCAAGATGAATAAAACTTCAACCAAAAGTTGGAACAAAACCGCCGGATACAAACTAAATGTTGGAATGAAGCGAATGATACCAACCAAGAGTTGAGATAGACAACCAAAGGATACCAACCAAGAGTTGGGATAAACAACCAAAGGATACAGATCAAGTGTTGGGATAAATAACCAAAGGATACAAACCAAGTGTTGGGATAGACGAGAATGCCAACCAAAGGTAACCTTCTGGGGACAAAACTCAAATCAAGAACCAGCAGGACGTACAATCAACGGACTTACAACCTGAGGGAAAAGACAACTCCATTGGGGACGAAGAGAAGCCTCAACAGACAACTCTGCGGGGAAGGATATCTACCAGAAGATAATAACCAAGGATACCAACCAAAAAATGGGATAAAGGTTACTCCATGGGGATAAAAACCAAACATCACCAACCAAGAGTAGGAACAACAAAGGCTACCAACCAAAAGTTAGAATCACCATAATGTCGACTAAAGGCGAAATGATGGGGAATAACATTATGAAAACAACAACCTCACCGGGGAGTATACTAACCAAAGATTGGAATACAACGAAAGGTATGGACACAAGCTACCAACTAAAAGTTGGAATCACTTTAAATCTGCAAGGGATAACATCCAGCCCAAAAGCTGATGAACAATGCTACTAACCAAAAGTTAAAGTCATAGAACACCGACTGAAGAGGAACTCTGAGGGAGAAAGATACCAACCACAATAGTTGAACCAACAAAGGAAGACTACCAAATTGGAATCCTTAACCCAAAAGAAAGACTACCAACCAAAAGTTGGGATCATCAACCAGGAAGCGAAGGTTACCGACCAAAAGTTGGAATAACTTCAACAAGACGACTAAGCTGGGGATCACAAACCAAGAGTTGGAATCAAGCAAAGGCTACCAACCAAAAGTTAGAATCGTCGGAACACCGATTGAGGGCGAACTGACCACAACGAAGACTACCAACCAAAAGTTGGAATAACAGACTCCGCAGGGGAAACCAATGACTACCAACCAAAAGTTGGGATAACGTCAACAAAATTTACCAACCAAAAGTAGGAATTAAGCAAAGGCTACCAACTAAAATTTAGGATCACTCCTAAGAGATGAAGACTACCAACCAAAAGTCGGAATAACAACTCTACTGGGGAAAAAGGATCTCACCGATAGACTTCCAACCAAAAGTTGGGATCGAGGAAAAGGCTACCAACCAAAAGTTGGGATAACTCCCACAAACTGAAGATTACCAACCAAGAGTTGGAATAACATCAACAAAACCTTATCCACCAAAAGTTAGAATAACATCCAATAAGACATGAATTACCAACCAAAAGTTGGAATAACAACTCCGTCGGGGAATAGAAGAGGACTACCAACCAAAAGTTGGGGTAACATCCAACCACCAATGGACTACGAACCAAAAGTTGGAATGAAGCAAAGGTTACCAACCAAAAGTTGGGATAGAAAGCATGAAATGAAGATTACCAACCAAGAGTTGAAATAACAACAACAGAACTTCGAACTAAACTGGGTATTACCAACCAAGAGTTGGAATGACACACCCGGAATAAGCAGGAAATAGAATCAACTGACTCACAACCTGAAAAGCAAGCTCCAAAGGGAAAAGAGAAGTTTAACCAAACGACTATGCCGAGGAAAATGACGCTTAAACAAATGACTCAGCTGAGGAAAAAAGACGTTTAAACAAACGACTCAGCCGGGAAGAACCCAATAAGATGAACAACCAACAGATCCACCCTGACGGGGATAACACGAAAGTATCCTGAATAAAACCAACATCTGCCGAATAGACAACTAGCACCAAAGGTATCAAACCTAGCTTATGCTTTAGATGCATACATTTGAAAATGGCATAATGCTCCATAGGAAATGGAAATGCTACGCATTTTGGAGGATGCTATGAAAAATTCAAATGCAAAGGAACACAACCCAGAGGAGTGCTGGAACACCAGCAAACCAACCCTGTTGAAGAAAACGCCCTAGATGGATTTCTAAAAACATCACCCTGCTGGAGAATACGCCCTGGATGGCTCTCCGAAAAAATTCACCGTATTGGGGAATACACCCTGGATGGCTCTCCGAAAAACTTTATCCTACTGAGGAATACGCCCTGGATGGCTCTCCGAAGAACTTCACCCTACTAGGGAATACGCCCTGGATGACTCTTCGAAAAACTTCACCCTATTGGGGAATACGCCCTGGATGGCCTTCTTGAAAAACTTCACCTTGCTGGGGAAAACGCCAAAACTCCACTCAGTGGGGCATCAAGAATAGCACTGAAAAATCCAATCTGGTGAGGATAACAAACTCCTGCTGAAGGTTTTAATCTACTTGGAATATAAGAATAATCCACCCTATTGGGGATATAGAAGTAACAAATCCGCCATGTTGGGGATATCAGAGACTTCTACTGAAGATTCCATCCTGACAAAGAGATGAAAGTAAACTCTGTTAATGATTCCCCTCCACAGGAAATGTAATGAACATCCACAGAGAACTCCACTCTACTGGGGGAATAAACAAGCTCTGCATAAAACATCTGCCACGAGGAGAATGAGAATACCATCCGTTGGGAGCTTGTCTCGAAAATTGACTCTGAAAGATGCCAATGACCATTGGACTTTGCCGGAGATACCCATCTGCTGTTGATGTATCTGTCGAGGGAATCAGCATTAAACTCTGCTCATAGAAGAAGTTCATGAATACTGATTTTGCCGAGGAGCGACTTCCAGAACGTCGACTATGTTGGAAAGAAATACCGAGTTGAAATCCACCCTGCCACTAAGGGAATATCCTTCAACCTTACTCTGCTGGGAATACGCCCTGGATGACTCTTCGAAAAACTTCACCCTATTGGGGAATACGCCCTGGATGGCCTTCTTGAAAAACTTCACCTTGCTGGGGAAAACGCCAAAACTCCACTCAGTGGGGCATCAAGAATAGCACTGAAAAATCCAATCTGGTGAGGATAACAAACTCCTGCTGATGGTTTTAATCTGCTTGGAATATAAGAATAATCCACCTAATTGGGGATATAGAAGTAACAAATCCGCCATGTTGGGGATATCAGAGACTTCTACTGAAGATTCCATCCTGACAAAGAGATGAAAGTAAACTCTGTTAATGATTCTCCTCCACAGGAAATGTAATGAACATCCATAGAGAACTCCACTCTACTGGGGGAATAAACAAGCTCTGCATAAAACATCTGCCATGAGGAGAATGAGAATAACATCCGTTGGGAGCTTGTCTCGAAAACTGACTCTGAAAGATGCCAATGACCATTGGACTTTGCCGGAGATACCCATCTGCTGTTGATGTATCTGTCGAGGGAATCAGCACTAAACTATGCTCATAGAAGAAGTTCATGAATACTGATTTTGCCGAGGAGCGACTTCCAGAACGTCGACTATGTTGGAAAGAAATACCGAGTTGAAATCCACCCTGCCACTAAGGGAATATCCTTCAACCTTACTCTGCTGGGAATATGCTGAGAACAAATCCACCCTACTGTGGATTAGCCTTTGTAGGGAGACAGAAACTCGGCTCTGCTGAAGATACGCTACACACCTCCGCTGGTGACAACACTTCTAACAAAATCTCTACTGTGGGGAAACTAAAATTTTTGCTGGACAAATTCTTGACTGCATTCTATCTGAAGTAGTCAACCTTCAAAGACTCATCGGGCAGTATAAATCCACTTTGGTTGGGAAATAAAACTCTGAACTCTTGCTAGGGGAGGAATGATTCACCATGCACTGCTATTAGAACTTCATTGCTGGGGAGAAAATCCCTACTGGGAAGAGGATCATGCCATCCTACAACAAACAAGAAATAAAAGGATGCCCCATGTGTGAAATGGCTACCTAGGTTACCATTCATGACACTTATCATTCAATAAAATCTATTGCTTTCATTATGCTCTATAAAGCCTCATGTTTTCACGTGTAATGTTTATCAAAACATCAGATGTTTTTGCAAACAAAACAATAAAAATAAAAACAAAAAATGAAAAGTTGTTTGACTGAAGTGAATACTTTATTGATAAAAGGCTCGTAAATAGGAAAATTACAATTCAGATGCAATTCTTGAAAGGAGGTAATTGCGCAAAAAGAAAAAAGAATGTACGTAAATATCGGCAATATGGAAACAGACAACCACCATGTGTCGATTCAGCTATGACATGTATGTCTTCAGACGTTCCCCAATGGTTTGCCTTCTGAAAAGACTGATTGGACTTATTCCTTTCCTTCGGGATAACCATGTATCAGATAAGTTCATAGATTGAACACAGACCACAGTCATTTGCTTTCAAATCCCTAACTTTTTCCTGGATCACCCTTTCAGGTTTTCAATCCACCGGGATACCCATTTTTGCCAAGGTCGCCTTTTCCGGTTTTCAACCTTGTGGGTTCATTCTTTTTTATTTTATCCCTAATTTTTGCCCAAACCTTTTCATTTTATGGCTCGTTGAGATGCCCCATTTTATCCTGAACTTTTCTTTTTCTGTCCAGCGGGTCTCTTTTTAAGCAAAGTATTTTTTTAACCAGGTATGCGTTCACAGGGGATGAAAAATATTCACCACCCATGGTAGATTGTAATAAGGCTCCACCAGAGAAAACCTTTCTTACCACATATGGACCTTCATAGTTGGGAGTCCATTTGCCCCTGTGATCTGTTTATGGAGGAAGGATCCTTTTCAATACCAAATCACCTATCTAGAAGCACCAAGGACACACTTTCTAATCAAAGGCTTTCTTCATCTTACTCTGGTACAACCGGTCGTGAGAAATAGCTGCCAATCTCTTCTCATCAATTAGGCTCATCTTATTCAACCTGGTTCGCACCCACTCAGTTTCGTCAAGCTTCCCACCGAAAAGTACCCTTAAAGAAGGAATCTCAACTTCTAATGGCAGGATTGCCTCCGTACCATACACCAGTGAGAAAGGAGGTGCCCTGGTTTAGGTACGCACTGAAGTACGATAACCATGAAGAACGAAGAGAAACATTTCGTGCCAACCCTTATAGGTTACAACCATCTTATGCACAATCTTCTTGATATTCTTGTTAGCTGCCTCAACAGCGCCATTCGGACGATATGGAGAAGAGTTGTGATGCTCAATCTTGAAACTCTAGCACAGTTCCTTCATCATTTTGTTATTCAAATTTAAACCATTATCAGTAATGGTTCTCTCCGGAATTCCATAATGACAAAATATGTCATTCTTTATGAATCGGGCGACCACCTGTTTCGTGACATTGCCAAAGGAAGTTGCTTCTACCCATTTCGTGAAGTAATCAATAGCCACTAGAATGAGGCGATGACCATTGGAAGCATTCGGCTTAATATTTCCAATCATATCAATGCCTCATATAGCAAATGGTCAAGGAGATGTTAACACATTCAGAAGGGTCGGTGGCACATGCACCTTATCAGTATAAATCTGGCATTTATGGCATTTTCTGGCGTATTTGAAGCAATCGGATTCCATAGTCATCCAATAATATCCAGCTCTCAACATTTTTCTGGCCGGCATGTTCACCAGCATGAGTATCTAAAGAACCCTCGTGGAATTCTTCCATCAACAGGCTTGCTTCATTTTCATCAACACAATGCAGCAAGACCATGTCAAAGTTTCTCCTGTATAATACATCATCCTTGTCCAGATAGAAAATACCGGATAACCTCCTCAGAGTCTTCCTATCTTTGCTGTATGCCCCAGATGGGTACCCTTGAGTTTTGAGAAAATGCTTGATGTCAAAATACCAAGGTTTTCCATCTGATACCTTCTCAACTGAAAACACAAAGGTGGGTCTGTCGAGACGCATGATGGTGATAGCTGGAGCTTCATTCTAGAAATTCACTTTGTACATTGATGATAATGTTGCCAAGGCATATTTTATTTGATTTTTAGCCCTTGGCACATGATGGAATTCAACTCTATCAAAGAATGGAAGCAGTCTTCTTGCATAGTTTTTATAAGGCACCAGCTTGACCTGACTAGTTTCCCATTTTTCCTTGATTTGATTGACGACTAGCGCTGAATCACCATACACATCTAGATTCTTGATGCTCAAATCAATGGCCAGTTCTATGCCCATAATGCATGCTTCTTACTTAGCTTCATTATTGGTGCAAGCGAATATCAATTGGGCAGTGAACGATATGTAGGAATCGTGAGGAGTTGTAATGATTTCCCCGATTCCATTGCCATATGAATTAATAGCTCCCTCAAAAACCAGTTTACACTAAGATCAAATCTCAGGACCCTCGTCGAGTAAAGGCTCATTACAATCTTTCATCTTCAAAAACATGACATCTTCATCTGGAAATTCAAACTTCATTGGCTGATAATCCTAAATCGGCTGTTCAGCAAGATATTCTGACAAAACGCTTCCCTTTATGGCTTTATGGGAAAGATACTAAATATCATATTCTGTTAAAACCATTTTCATTGGGTAATCCTTCCTGAAAGTGATTGCTTTTCAAAGACATACTTGATCAGATCCATCTTTAAAATCAAAGTGAACGCTTAGCAGCCCAAGCGAGTGCACAACATGTTTTTCCAGCATTGAGTATCTAGACTCATAATCAGCGAACTTCCTACTCATGTGATAGATGATGTGATCTTTTCTACCTGACTCATCCTGTTGACCGAGCACACATCCCTTGAGTTCTCAAGAACCATGAGATACATGATCAGCGGTCTCCCTGCAACTAGAGGCATGAGTATTGGAGGTTCTTGCAGATACTCTTTTATTCTTTCAAATGCCTTTTGGCAATTTCCGTTCCACTTGACTGTTTGACCTTTTCTTAACAATTTGAATATTGGTTCGCAAGTGGCTGTAAGATGAGATATGAACCTCGCAATGTAGTTCAATCTCCCCAGGAAATAACAAACCTCTTTTTCTGTTCTCGGCTTAGGCATTTCTTGTATAGCTTTAATTTTGACATGATCTACCTCAATACCCCTTTCATTGACAATAAACCCCAATAGCTTTCTAGATCTCACCCCGAAGGTGCACTTGTTAGGATTCAGCCTTAGCTTGAACTTCCTTAACCTTTCAAACAATTTCAGAAAATTGACCAGATGTCCGTCCTCCGTCTATGATTTCGCAATCATGTCATCCACATATACCTCAATCTCATGATGACTCATATCAGCAAAGAGAGTCACCATTACCCACTAATAAGTTGCCCCAGGATTTTTCAATCCAAAGGGCATCACCTTATAGAAAAAAGTCCCCCGCAGTGTAATGAACGTAGTTTTCTACATGTCCTCTAGGGCCATCTTGATTTGGTTATACCCAGAGAAGCCATCCATGAAGGAAAATACAGAATACTGAGCGGTGTTATCAACCAACACATCAATGTGGGGGAGCGGGAAATCTTCTTTCGGGCTCCCACTATTCAAATCTTTGTAATCAACACACATGCTGACCTTTCCATCTTTCTTAGGCACATGAACAATATTAGCAATCCACGGAGGGTAATTCGTCACAGCAAGAAACCCCGCATTCAACTGCTTCTGAACTTCTTCTTTGAATTTGACTGCCATGTCGGGCCTCATCCTTCTCAACTTCTACTTGACTAGCGGGCATTCTTCTCGAAGAGGCAACCGGTGTACCAAAGTATCTGTATCCATCCCAGGGATATCTTGGTAAGACCAAGCAAAGATATCTTTATACTCACAGAGCATTTCAACCAATCTTCCCTAGACGCTGTCTTTCCAATCATATAAATGCCCCACATAGCAAAGGGCCAAGGAGATGTTAACACATTCAGAGGGGTCGGTGGCACATGCACCTTATCAGCATAAATCTGAAATTTATGGCATTTTCTGGCGTATTTGAAGCAATCGGATTCCATACTCATCAAATAATACCCAGCTCTCAACATTTTTTTTGGCTATGGCATGTCCATCGATGTGAGTACCAAAAGAACCCTCGTGGACTTCTTCCTTCAACAAGCTTGCTTCATTTTCATCAATACAATACATCAAGACCATGTCAAAGTTTCTCCTATATAGTACATCATCCTTGTTCAGATAGAAATGACCGGATAACCTCCTTAGAGTCTTCCTATCTTTGCTGGATGCCCCAGATGGGTACCCTTGAGCTTTGAGAAAATGCTTGATGTCAAAATACCAAGGTTTTCCATCTGATACCTTCTCAATTGAAAACACAAAGGCGGGTCTGTCGAGACGCATGATGGTGATAGCTGAAGCTTCATTCCAGAAATTCACTTTGTACATTGATGATAATGTTGCCAAGGTATCTTTTATCCGATTTTCAGCCCTAGGCACATGATGGAACTCAACATTATCAAAGAATGGCAGTAGTCTTCTTGCATAGTTTTTATAAGGCACCAGGTTGGCTTGACTAGTTTCCCATTCTTCCTTGATTTGATTGACGACTAGCGCTGAATCACCATACACATCTAGATTCTTGATGATTAGATCAATGGTCTCTTCTAAGCCCATAATGCACACTTCATACTCGGCTTAATTATTGGTTTAAGCGAATATCAATTGGGCAGTGAACGGTATGTAGGAACCGTGAGGAGTTATAATGATTGCCCCGATTCCATTGCCATATGAATTAATAGCTCCATCGAAAACTAGTTTCCACTAAGATCCAATCTCAGGACCCTCGTCGGGTAAAGGCTCATCACAGTCTTTCATCTTCAAAAACATGACATCTTCATCTAGAAATTCAAACTCATCGGCTGATAAACCTCAATCGGTTGTTCAACAAGATATTCTGACAAAACGCTTCCCTTTATGGCTTTCTGGGAAACATATTGAATATCATATTCTGTTCAAACCATTTACCATCGGGAAATCCTTCCTGAAAGTGCTTGCTTTTCAAAGACATACTTGATCAGATCCATCTTTAAAATCAAAAGGGTTGTGTGGTTTAACATGTACTGTCTCAAACGCTTAGCAGCCCAAGCGAGTGCATAACATGTTTTTCCAGCATTGAGTATCTCGACTCATAATCAGTGTACTTCTTACTCAGGTTATAGATGGCGTAATCTTTTCTGCCTGACTCGTCCTATTGACCGAGCACACATCCCTTGAGTTCTCAAGAACCGTGAGATACATGATCAGCGGTCTCCCTGCAACTAGAGGCATGAGTATTGGAGGTTCTTGCAGATACTCTTTTATTCTTTCAAATGCCTTTTGGCAATTTCCATTCCACCTGACTGTTTGACCTTTTCTTAACAATTTGAATATTGGTTCGCAAGTGGCTGTAAGATGAGATATGGACCTCGCAATGTAGTTCAATCTCCCCAGGAAACCACAAACCTCTTTTTCCATTCTCAGCTTAGGCATTTCTTATATAGCTTTTATTTTAACAGGATCTACCTCAATACTCCTTTCACTGACAATAAACCCCAATAGCTTTCTAGATCTCACCCCGAAGGTGCACTTGTTAGGATTCAGCCTTAGGTTGAACTTCCTTAACCTTTCAAACAATTTCAGAAGATTGACCAGATGTCCTTCCTCCGTCTGTGACATCGCAATCATGTCATCCACATATACCTCAATCTCATGATGACTCATATCATGAAAGAGAGTTACCATTACCCACTGATAAGTTTCCCCAGCATTTTTCAATCGAAAGGGCATCACCTTATAGAAAAAGTCCCCCACAGTGTAATGAACGTAATTGTTATACATTGATTATTATGAATTGTCTTACTCACCTTGCATGTTTGAATGTTACCTCCACGTGGTTAACGTGCAGATGAGAAAGTTTAGCTGTGGACGCCGTCGAGGAGTATTGTGAAGTTTAGAGTCGTTAGCCTTTATGGTTAATGTAGAGGGTCTTGCTCTGATATGTAACATCGGGTTGGGTTCTTTGAGTTGATTGTATATCATTAGGTTATTTTACTGACGTTCCCTTATGAGGAAATCATTGAGTTATGTTTTGAGTTCCGTTATATATGATGCTTTGACGTATTTTGAGAAAACCCGTGTGTTACGGAGTATTGACCAATTTTGTTGACATTGAGAAATGTACGCCCTTTTGTGGCTTTTTAATGAAATTTAATATTTTACTCTAAAATCCGTGTTATTTTTCCGTAATATCTGTGGGGTAGAATAAGGGTGTTACATTAGTGGTATTAGAGCAGGTCGGTCCGTCTGGCCAAGTTGTCTAATGTTGTTTGTTCCCTGGTATGCGACATGTGTGTGAAAACATTGTCGGTACATGTTTGTTGCCTAACCTTTGTCTTCAGAAGTGGGAATGAAACGAGTGGGGGAGAAGTTGTGCTTCTCCAGGATGCTGCAAGTGTGAAGTGGCGGCTCAGTGTGTGGTTGAACGCTCTTATAGTTTGGTAAAGATAGTTTATACCCCATCATGATTTTCGGCTGTCTATTGACAAATTGAGGAACTGATCACCCTTAATCTCTTGTTGATAGTAGACGGGGTCATGTTGGGTGGGATAGGCGTGTCTTGCAAGCTTAGATGGCGTGAGCAGTGAATTTTTTTGAGTTAAGCTCAATGCTTAGAATTGTTTTGGTGAGTCGATGTAGGATGATGTCGAGATGTTTATTTTGATGGAAACTGTGAGTGTTGATGAAGTGGAGAATTTAGTGGGTTGCCAGTTAATTGTGGTTGTCTGGAAGTTTTCTTGACGAGATAGTGATATACAGCCAGAACGTGAAGTGGAGTCGTGATCGACTTAGTTACGGAAACTAGTCCGATATTGAGAGATCCATATTATATGTCTGTTTGGATGGTCAAAGAATTAAACGGATTGAGTAGTGTTGAGACTTGTGTCTGGTGTGTGTGCTAAGGCAACAGAGTGTGAGGTCGAGTATATTAAAGATGGACAGTGACTTCTGATGATTATTAAAGGAAGTAAGATGTGGAATGCAATATTGGTAATTAGGCCTTTAAATATTTCAAGAGTTGAAGATGTGTTGAATGACCTTCTAAGTGTGAAATTGTTGTTGTACGTTGAATTCCGAGATTGCAGCTTTTTACGGAATCGAAATCGGACACCCGGAAGTCAGGTAACGGTTGAAAATAGAATTTCGGACTGTCAGGTTCGCTAGGACCTTTGCCTAGCGAACAGTCGCTCGCTGCTGTGTTCGCCTAGCGAAGTGTCTTGGGCAGAAGAATATTGTTTTGGTATTTTTGTCGTATCAGGAGAACCGTAACTCGGAATGACGCACGGTTCAAAGCGTTGGAAAGCTAGTCCAATGCTTTATGTGACGGTGAAGTAGCGGCATGGAATTAAGTTATTTATTGATGGACCATGTTTGGATTTTGTAGTAAGTGCAGAAAGTGTGGTTCGTGTTTCCGCCATAACTCGCAAATTGAGTGTCCGTTTAGCATGGGATTTTCCGTACTTATTTGAGCGAGTCAGTGGTTGTGTTAACCGATGATATTTTGATATATTCGAAGAGTATAAAGGATCATGTTGAGCATCGAGAACTTGAGTTATCAGTGTTGTAGAAGAAGCAGGGATATGCCACTGTGAATAAAGTTCAAAGAGTTTTGGGGGAGAGCTGTCAACAGCTCGTGTGTTGATTTTTGCTGAATCCGACAGAACTATTTGTTGTGTTTTGTGATGCTTGGTTGATGTGATTGGGAGATATGTTAAGTGCAACATCAGCGAGTTTTAGTTATGCTTTAAGGCAATTTAAAGTACATAAGAGGGATTATCGAACGAGTGATTTAGATTTGGTTGTTATTGTATTTGTGTCGGAGTTGGAGGCTTCAATTGGTTAGTTTGAGATTTGAAATGTTTGGTGATCTCAAGAGCTTAAGGTATTTGCTTGATTTGGAAGAGTTGAATATGAGGCCTAGGAAATAATTGGGACTCCTGAAGGATTATGGTTTTGGATTGAATTACCATTCGGGTGAAGCGAATGTGGTAGCTTATGCATTGATTTGGAAATCCTGGCATATACCGATGAGGATGGTGAAAAGAGTTAGAACTGATTGAACAATTTCGTGATATGAGTTTGGGTTGTGAAGAGACTTCTTATGGGGTTAAGCTTTGCATGTTGGACCTTACTAGTGGTATTCTTGATGAGATTCGATAAGGTCAGAACTTTGGTTTGAGTTGGTAGATTGGTTGAATTTGATGAATTAAAGTCGAAGAGTTGATTTGCGGACTTATAGAAATGGTATCATGAGATGTCGTGATGGACTTTATGTTCTAGATATTATTAAGTGGAATCAGAGTATTGAGGTAGATGGAGTATCCATCCCGGTGCTATGAAGATGTAACCAGATTTGAAGAAATTATTTGATGGCCATAAATGAAGAGAGAAGTGGTTGAGTTTGTATATGCTGGTTAGACTTGTCGGAAGTCGAAGAATAAGCGTCAGAGACCGTTGGGTCTGACGCGACTGTTGAATATCCCAGAATGGGAATGAGATAGCATTTCCATGGATTTTGTGTCGGGTTTGCCAAAGACTGTGAAGAGGATATTATTTGATTGGGTGATTTTGGATAGATTGACTAGATTGTCTCTCTTCTTACCAAGGAGGATTAGTCACTCTATGTTGAAGCTAGCTGAGATGTATATCAATGAAGTTGTGGAGTTGTATGAGATGTCGGCGAATACTGGGTCAGATGGGAATCTGAGTTTCATCGAGATTTTGGGAGAGTTTGTAGACGCTTTGAGTACCATGTTGAAGTTGAACTCTGCCTATCATCCGTGGACAGATGGACGGACAGAGAGAACTATCCAGTCTTTAGAGGATTTGTGGAGAGCTTGTGTGTTGGAATCAAGGTGGATCGTGGGATAGTTAATTATCGTTGATTGAGTTACCTACAAGAACAGTTAGCATTCTAGTATCAGAGTGACACCGTATGAGGATTTGTATGGTATAAGGTGTAGGACTCCTTTGTGTTGATATGATTCAGGTGAGAGTGTTGTGCTTAGACCTGAAAATTGTGTAAGAGACGACTGAAAAGATCAAGAAGATCCAAGAAAAGACGTGTTTTGAGAGTTACGATGATGACTGGTGTTGGTCAAGCTTTGAAGTCTCGGAAGCACACACTGTGTTTTGTTGATTTGTATCGGAAGTGGCGCAACGGAAGCGTGGGAGAAGTAGCATGTTAGACTGTTTTACCGCTGTCACTTATGAATTTACATGATGTGGCATGTGCCTAAGTTGAATAAGTACATTTATTCGGATGGATGGTGTACAAGTGAGAGATAATTTGATTGTTGAGGCGTTGCTTTTTCGGATTGATGAACGAGAAACAACTTTGAGGTAAAGAGATTGCCTTGGAAGAAGTGGTTTTGGGAGGACCAACTAGAGAAAGTTGGAATTGGGAACTTGGAGATCAGTTGAGGGAGTCGTATCCGACTCTGTTTATTGAGGTAATTTTCGAGGGCAAAAATTCTTTTAAGTGGGGGAGAGTTGTAACACCCCGAATTTAATCGGAATATTTTAATTAATTTATTTAATTGAGAATATTCGTATTTTTGGGTTTTGGGTGATATGTGCATTTTGGACTATTTATTTAATTAATAGTATACAATATGAGAATATCAGTATTATTATTGATTAAAATGAATATAAGAGAAATAAGGGTAAATTGGGCATTGTGAAGAGTTAGTAAGGGTATTATGGGAAAAGCCCAATTGTGTGCCCCAAGTCTAAGTTTGACAAAATAGAATTCTGAAGGTTTGGGATTCATTTTTGGTTAACCGTGAAAAGAATGAGGCTAGAGCTCTGAGGAGGGGGAAGTGGAGGCAAAAGCTTCAGAAGTTTGCCGGAGTCAATCGTGAAAGCTTTGAATCGGCTAAGGTATGGGGAGTATCGCATTTCATGATTTTCTATGTATGCCTTTAGATGTGTTTATGGATGATTTACGTGGTTTATGATTTAAGGTATTTTGGGTTGATTGTGGGAAGGTAAAGGAAATTGACGATGAACTCTGAGATTATGGTTTGTGATATGTATTACTGAATATTGAATATCTGATATGAGGATTAGGAAACCTTAGGCCTTCGTGGCCAAAACTATGGGGTGACATGTGTCTGACCTTGAAGAGATAGAGATAGGTGATATGAGAAATTATGATGCCTTCAGGGTAATTGCAGGAAAATAGTGTTTTAGGCAGTGCAAATGTTGCCGGATTAGCCTAATGAACCATAGATGTTGTACCGTTATCGCCGTATGACATTGGAGATGTTTTATTGATGTTTTTGGGGCATTGGGTAAGTAAACCGCATGAGTATTTGGACAGGAATCAGTTCTGGTGCGTAGTAGAAGTTGCTGTCATCGCAAGGTTTGCCTAGCGAGCAAGCCAGCGAGGAGTTCGCTACAAGGTTCGCCTAGCGAGCAAGCCAGCGAAGGCTCGCTACCAACTCGCCTAGCCAGCCAGCCAGCGAACGTAGCAGAGTTCGCGAATATTGATTGTGCGCAGCGATGCTGTGATGTTTGATTCTGGGATTCCTGTGATGAGTTACTATGAGTATGACAGTCAGGTTGCGTGAGTAATAAGTGATATTATGAGAATTACCGCGAGTGTAATTATGATGAATTAATATGAGGCAATGTATGATGATAAAAGGGATTAATATGTGAATACTATGTGATTATATGACAAATTAACATGAGTAGAACTGTGAAGTTTATGTGATTGATAGACGATAGTGTGAGGATTACCATGAGTATAACTTGATAAAGTAATATGGGATAATATGGGATAATATGACTATGATCTAATATGTGATTTATACGTGATTATATGATGACATGATGTGTGGGATTAATTAATATGATGATATGTTGTATTATGATTGATGTGATGAATTATGTGATATGTTGTATGATGATCGATATGATGAATTATGATGATATGTTGTATGATGATTGATGTGATGAATTATGATGGTATGTTGTATGATGATTAATATGATGAATTATGATGATATGCCGTATGATGATTAATATGAGGAATTATGGCGTATGATGAATATGATGAATGATGATGCACCATAGGTTGTTATTATGAGGATGATTTGTGAAGTGTGCATCATGCATTCATGTGCATCTGGACTTCGGTTAGGACCTTGATTACTTTGGCTTCAATCCCACTGTATGGATATGAAGTATTTTGATGTGCTCCGATTCTATAGTAGAATCAATCCTATTGATGGGGATCTATGGAGGGTTGATGGCCCAGTGTCCATCACGCTGTGATGATTGGTACCACATGCATTAAGTTGTGTCGCATTGCATCTATGAATCTTTGTGTATGAATTATGACGTTATGGCCTTTGAGGCATATTTGAAGGATATCAATGTGTTGAATGCAATTATGAGTAATATGTCGTTTATGCATTAATTGTTATACATTGATTATTATGAATTGTCTTACTCACCATGCATGTTTGAATGTTACCTCCACGTGGGTAACATGCAGATGAGCAAGTTTAGCCGTGGACGCCGTCGAGGAGTATTGTGAAGTTTAGAGTCGTTAGCCTTTATGGTTAATGTAGAGGGTTTTGCTCTGATATGTAACATCGGGTTGGGTTCTTTGAGTTGATTGTATATCATTGGGTTATTTTATTGATGTTCCCTTATGAGGAAAACATTGAGTTATGTTTTGAGTTTCGCTGTATATGATGCTTTGACGTATTTTGAGAAAACCCGTGTGTTACGGAGTATTGACCAATTTTGTTGACATTGAGAAATGTACGCCCTTTTGTGGCTTTTTAATGAAAGTTAATATTTTACTCTGAAATCCGTGTTATTTTGCCGTAATATCTGTAGGGTAGAATAAGGGTGTTACAAGACTCACTAGGGATGCTAGTGACTACTAGATCTCCGAGACCTGCTGGGGATACCCAGGGATTCAATGGGGAGACATCAGTGACAACTAATGATCTAAGAAAACACAACATAGTTGGATGAAAGATTTCCAATAACAATTGGACTCTAAACAATTCCAGTAACCACCGGACTTTCTGAGGGATGATAGTAACAACTAGACCTCACGGGGATATGGTGACAACCAAATAAATGATACCAGTAACGATTGGATTTTTAGAAATATGCCAGTAACAACTGGTCTTGAGCCGAGTTAGTTAACAAATGGAACACCGAATGGAAGATAGATTCAGGTAAGCACCAGATCTCAAGGATAAGCTGCAATATTAGTAACGACTAAAACTTGGTAACCACCAATTAGCAGTATCAGATGGGGGTCAGCGATCGAACTATTTCTAGTCACAAATAGACTTCATAGGGGAATCTAGTGACAAACAGTCAAGCAGAATCAACAGGAAGCTGGTAACAACTAGACTTCTTGGGGGATCCAAAGTGAAATAATATCTTCCCTGGGGATTGAATCGAAAACAGAGGATTTCCTAATAGTGAAGAGTTCGAACGGGATTTTCAGGAATCAACTGGAGGTGTAGGTGACAAACAAGACATCCAAATATGCACTAGGAGCATTGGTAACAACCAAACGTCTTGAGATTCATTGGGGATACTGGTAACTACCAGCCATTCTGAGATGAGTGATGCCAATAACCATTGGACTTTAAACAATGCCAGTCAAAACGTTACTGGACTTACTGGGGAAGTCGGTAATAACCGAGCCACATACCAATAACAATTGGATTTATAATGATGCCAATAACTAATGGACTTCTGTGGAGACGGGTAACAACCACGTACCTATAACAATTGGTTTTCAAGACATGCCAGTAACAACTGGACTTGTTGGGAAAGATTGGTGACAAACAAATCAAAATACCAATAACAATTGGATTTAAACAATGCCAGTAACTATTGGACTTCAATGGGGGAGACAGGTAACTACCATATCTCGTACCAATAACAATTGGATTTTAAAAATATAGTAACTACTATGTCTCAGCAGAGTTAGTTAACTAACGGAACACCGGCTGAGGTTAGACTCAGGTAAACACCGGATCTCAAAGACAGAATGCGGTATTAGTAATAACTAACGTCTTGATAAACACCAATAAGCAGTATCAGATATTGCTAGTTGCAACTAGACTTCCTCAGGATATAAGCATTTATCACAATAATACTTACTCCAGATAACTCAACAAAGTTAAAGTAACCACCAAAAGGTAAGCCCGTGACAACAAGTCTGAAGAAAAAGGTTTGGTAACGACCAAAGGATCTCAAGATGACATCCAGTAACTATTGGGGAAGGAACACCTGACAGATTCTTGACAAAGAAAAACCGCCCAACTGGATCACAAAGACAAAAGCCAAAGTGACTCGAAACACGAAAGCCACAAAAGATAAATAACAATCTAGCATCGGGGAAACAAAAGAGGTTCACACTGAATCCCATTGCTGGAGAACGGTACTAATTTTTTGGAAATCCTGCTGGAGAAGCAATCTATGTTCTGGCAAACTTGCTGAGAGAGATCGTGACTTCAATCAGCTGACAAGACTTCGTAGCGCGACGGCGTGGGGAAAGAAATCTCTATAGAACCTGGTATTCTGAGATGGTGTATCAAGGTTTCAGTCGTTCTAACCTCATGAGAGGAGTCTAAATTTACACCGTCAAGTTGCAATCAAAGTTTTATTTTACCTTTTAATCAATTTCTTTTAAAACAAATTTGGTTGTTTCGAAAAATTTTGCTTTCAAAAATCATTATTAACAAATAAGTGATGTTTTTCATAACAAAAAAGGTAGAGCATAATACAAACAAAGATTGGTCTAATTCTGATTTTATTCAAGGATGGAAACTTGCAAAAGGAAAAGTACCATGGAACAATTACAATTTCGAAAAACGACAATATAAGTAAAGGTTTATAAAATCCAATGATCATTCAGTCCTAAACTAGCTAAAAGTCGGTCTGAACATTGCCTCTGACGAGAGTAGTGGAAGGTGAGCCTCTTTGATGATCTTCTGCAGTAGTGACAACTCCTGATGTAGTGAAATGCCTTGGTTGCTCATTTTTGCCTAAGCCGACTTTCTAGGTTTTCGTCTTAGCGAGCTCTTCTTTTCTTTTGTTTTATCCCTAATTTTTCCCTGGATCTCCTTCATAGGTTATGATCCACCGGGATGCCCCCCCTTTTTTTGTGCCTAAATTGCCTTTCCAAGTCTCAACTTAGCAGGTTTTTCAAGCATAATATCTTCTTACTGCATCTGAATTCACGGGATGAGGGAGTTGTTCAGCATCCATCGTTGTAAGGATCAAAGAGCCTCCAAAAAAGATCGTCTTCATAACGAATGGGCCACCATAGTTCGACATCTACTTTCCGTGCATGTCTCGATGTACTGGCATAATATTTTTTAGTACCAACTCACCTTCCTTATATTCTTTGAATTGGACTCTTTTGTCGAAGGCCCTCTTGTTGCACCCCAAAATTTGACCAACCTTTTCTTTCTAACTTGGCTTATGTTTCATATCATTTAGCATTTGCATTTGCATAGCATTGGTTCTGGACAGGGGATCAAGAGGTTGAATTTGTCATTCAATAGAAAATATTTCTTGGTCATGCTTAACCAAGGGTATTTGTTCATGTCAACAAGGGTTCTTCATCATCAGATTGGGTATCAAAGCTCCTTGAGAGGAGAACTGTTTGTATGGGTGTTACCTCATATCTTGAGGATCATCAAAGGGTCATGAGGTCATCTATTTGGGTAAGACATGGTTCAAGAGCTCAATGTGCATCTTGAGAGTTCTTTATGGAGTGGGTATGGTCATTCAAATCACCTGCAAGAGCCTCAGTCAATGGATATGGTGTTAGGGTTTCATCCGGTCAACTGTGGACTTGAAAGGGTTCAAGACTTGGTTCTTTATCATTGAGGCCATGAGAAGTAATCATGAAGTGTCTAGTATTTCATGTTTATATCAAATCAAGAAGATTCAAGAGTTCAAGAAGTTGCTAAATTAGGGTTTCAGTTGATTTCAGTGTAAAATCCCCTTTTTGGTGCCTAACTTCAAGGACAATTTTCACTATGATACAAGTTCAATCTCATTTTCCAACAAACATGGGACTTGTTCACCATCTTTCAGGATTTCTTTTGAGTACAATAACTCATCCATTGGGTTTGTACATCTCAAGTTATGGTGTCAACAAGTTGGTGTCATCAGATGAAGAGATCTTTGAGGTACTCAAAGTCAACTCACTTCCAAGGCACTTTTCACATGGAACCAAGCTCTTTCTCACTTTCAAGTGAATATTAAATATGTTCCTAATTGTCTTAGCTTTCCAAAAAGTGTTAGAAGTCCTCATTCTCATGTGTGGAACTCAAGTTATGGCCTTCATAATCCAAGGGTATTTTTGGAAACCTCATTATAGGTCATTCATTTCAAATACCATTTTCATGAACTTTATGACCTCTAATCCAATTTTATGCCACATGAAAGTTGTGTCACATTGCTTTAACATCATCTTGACTCCAATTTCCATGATGTTTGATGAATTATGGGATCATTTAAGGCTTAATGAACACGAAAAGTGGATTCTTGGACCTTTTATGACTTACTTCCATTTCAAGCTAGTAAATGAAGTTATCTTTGAACTTTTGGCACCATTCTTATATCATTACATAACCATGATGTTATTCACCTCTTTTGAACCAACATAGAATCATGTGTCATGCCATTTTTCAAAATATCATGCCATAAAAAGTCATTGTCCAAACTTTGCACCATTGCATTTCCAATCACTAAAACCACCAACATTCATTTTTACACACCCAAAATGTTCAATTTTTGTTGACCAAGGGAATGTACAACACCTCCAACCCGTGTATGCTCCATGTGTGTTATTTTTGACAAATTTTGAAATCAAAAGAATAAGCCAACATGGCCCTGCATGGGACCTCAAAACCCATTGTATATAAGTTGAAAATGAAAACCCTAAGGAGAAGAAGGTGGTAGCTGGTCAGAAGAGCTCTCTCCATCAAGAAATTTCAGCATTTTCTCTCACTTCGACTTTCACTTCTCCTTGGATATTTCTTCAAGCCACTGCTCAATTCATCATCACTGAGGATCAAGGAAGAGGTTGAAAGCATCAGATTGAAGCTTGCATCAAGTTTGAAGGGCCAACGGAGCAGCTCCGTTTGGTAATCTTTTCAATCTTTGAACCTTCACTTTAGGCACTTTTTTAGGATCATTTTGGGCGCATCTGAAGTCCTATTTCATGTAGGAAATGTTTGCATCATTTCCATGTCTGTTTGCTTGAGTTTTAGTTTATACACTAAAAATTTGTGGCCTGATTTCACATGGTTCCAAGGACCTTTTTAAGAAACTAACCTCATATTTGTATTCCTTGTGAAAAATGCTTCAGAAAGGTGCAAGATGTTTCAATTTTTATGGTGGTTTTCACCTAGCTCCGGTGAAGCTCGCCTGAGAAGACAACCGGAGTTAGGGCTCCGGCGTCCAGGCTTGAGCTAAGGTGGCTTATGATGTGTCCATTGACCTGCGCGCGTGTCATTTTTGACTCTGAGTTTGAATTGACTTGTTAAATGAAACGGTGTGTTTCATGCTTAAGTGCTGAGTTCAATTGTATTGGGCTTAACATTTTTATTAATAACACCCCCTTGTGGGAGGCCCATGCGCGCATATTGATGGAAATTAGTGCTTTCTAGTTTACTTGTTACACCTCCCTTGCTTCATCGTTTTATTTTATTTTATTTTATTTTATTTGTTATTTCAAATTAAGTCATTTTAAAAATAGTTTTACACTTCACAAAAATCCCAAAAAATAGTTTTCTGACTTTTTAATGTGTTGAGCTTATTTTCCACATTTTTGTTTTATTTTTCAATTATTTTAAATATTTTTAATTGAATTATTGATCTAATGTGTTTTTTGGTCTATACCATGTTTTAAAGTTGATCATTGACCACATTTTGAAAACCCCCTAGGACCAAATTTCCTCTCACACTTAGGTGATTGATTGAGGTATTTTTGAGGTTTGATTTCAGGTATTAATGATCATTTTTCAATTGTTTCTCATTGGCTTTTTATGGACCCTCGATGAACACTCGATAAGTGGAACACCTTGCATTGTTTTATACAATTGGTGGTGCATTGAGTTGATTTTTGCCATGAGCATTTTCATTCTGTTTTGCATTTGATTCAAATTGCTTTGGGTGATTTATTTGGAATTTATTGGAGTCTTCTTCTATTTTTAGTGGTTGCTTCAAATTCAAGGTTGTTTTGATCATGTGTACACATACATACTTGACCTAGCTTTGGGATATGATCATGAGTGATCCCTTGAGTACCTCTTAAGCCTTGTTAGCTCTTGTTAACATGCTTGAGGTGTCGCCTTGCATGTTTAGAGGTCAATTGCATGTGTACCTTGTGCCACAAGTTATGTTTTGATCTTGTCTTTCCACTTGTTTGAAGTGTGAGATGTTTAGATGGACATTGGTCCTCTAATTGAACTTGATCATTCTTGTGCTTGCCTTCCATTTTGATCTTGAATGAGGTATACCATTTGTGTTTCACTTCTGCCCTTAGTGGTTTTGATGCCTATTCATGATGCTTTGGTGATGTGGTTTCACTTTGAAGTTTTGTCATGAACACCTGCACTCCTTTTGCATTGTTGTGTTGCATTTCTTTACTTGGTCTTTAAGTAAGTGTTTGGTTGAGTTGATTAAGATGTGGTGGCTACCCCACACTCTTTCCTCCCTCACTTCTTTGTTTGTGCTCTTTGTGTAGCACCTTTGCTTCTTGATGATTGATGGTACTTGGTTGTAGAAGTTTACTTCTCCCATTTCATCTCATCTTCTTTTGACTTGTTTAAGTCTTCCCTTTTTGTTTGAATTTGTGCTTGCATTTCATATTTATTTTCATCTTTAGGACTTGTTTAAGTCTTTCACTTAATTTTCATCTGTGATTGATTATGTTTGGTGTTTACTTGTGCTTCTTGCCATGATCCATTAGGATTCCTAGTCCCTCTGTTTAAGATGGGAGTAGGAGAGACATTAGGCTTTCAATCCTTTGCATGATAACAATAGGTAGTTCCTTTTTAAATCCCAACTTTAGGACCATCTTGTATGACAACATTAGGGTTTATCAGTTCCCCTTAGAGTCTTGTGTCTTCTCTTCTCATCACAGAACTTCTTAAGACACTTAATAAAGGATAACAAATGTTGTACGCTACGAGCCTTAAGTACATAAGGAATGATGAGTGGGGGGACTCCTCTCACATTGTCTAGAGTGTTTAGAGCATTCCCTTTGGGCGATATGCGACGCATTTGATCTTATGTCATAGTCTTTAGTGCAACATGAGTCACAAATAAAAATCAAACCTTTTCATCCTTCGGGATTGTTTCAAACTTAATTTTCAGAAAAAGTATGTTAAGTTTCTGTTCTACCGCAAATAGGCATCATCCCTAACTGCTAGAATGGAGATTTAACACTGCTCATAAAACGCTTGAACCAACCAGTGGTCTAGTTATCCCGAACTACGTTTGCTCTAATTTCTCATACCAGATAAGGATACGTAGACACAAGACGACTATGTCTTGGCGAGCAACCTTCCCCCCATCACCCGTAGTTTCCCGAACTACGTTGACTCTGACTTTCCCATTGTACGAGGGAATACGTAGGCATAGGGCGGCGATGTCCTATCGAGACTGTTCTTTCTCTTCACCCCCGTTTAGCAGTAGCTTTAGATAGTTTTCACCCATAGATTTAGACAACAAGCGTGGATCCCGTTGAGTACAACAGACGTGAGGGGTGCTCATACCTTCCCCTTGCATAACCGACTCCCGAACCCAAGATTTTGTTGCGATAACCTTGTCTTTCCCGTTTCTTCAGGTTTTATTCGATCGTTTCCTTTCCTTCTCTTTTAGGATAAGTAACGTTCGGTGGAGACTTTTCTGTCTGTTTGCCGGCCCTTTTTTCATAGTTGCAACAACTGGCGACTCTGCTGGGGATCGCCCTGATTCCCTATGCGATTCAATCCTAGCGCTTGTTTGTTTTGTATTTGTGGGTGTGTATATTTATGTGCATATGTGTTGTATATGTACATTGTTGCATTTTCATTTTATTTTCCGCACTTTATTATTTGTTGCTGTTGTGTTGTTGGGTGGGTGTTCCATTGAGAGATAAGCCCAATACCCAGGCTTGAGTACATACCTAGCACTAGTGTGGAAAGTAGTGAGGGCTTTCATGTTTGGCATGCAATAATCCTCATGAAATTCGCGTTCAGACAAGATTTTCTTTGAAGACATCTGTCCAATCTGTTTCAGACAGTTGATAGGATGTTAGATCAGAGAATTAACGACTCTGGAGTCCGATTATTGGGAAGTCATTTGAGTGAGGCCTCCTCGTTTGACCATGATGCCAAACCAGAAATGGTGAACATATCATCGTTTCTTGAGAGTCTGTGACATTGACGATCGCATAGGATGACGCACCTTATTAGAGATTAGGTTCATACCTGTGAGTGGGAGGGTTATGCAAGAAAATTAACCTCCAAATAACTCGGATTTCTCGTCAGTACAGACCTTTGATCTTTGATATTGTGGGTTCCCATTGCTTCAGTATTCTGATGTTCTGGTATTTTCTCGCCGAGGCAAAACTGTGGTTCATCTCGGTCAGCAGCACAGCAGTCTTGATCCCCTGTTTGCATCTGCATTTTCATTTGCATTTTAACATTTGCATGTATTTGTGTTTCAGGTGCATATTTTCCCTTTGATTCTAGTAATCTAATCCACCGTTAGTATGGAGCCTGGTTTCAAGAGGATTGTCGCCTACAAGTTCCCGACGCCGAAGATAGGGCCTTTGCTTAGTCTCACTTTTGTAGCTGATCATGGTGTTATGGAAGACTTCAGAAAGGATTATGGGAAGATTCTGAGCTATGTTTGTAAAATCTCAAGATATGAGTTAGGAGGTATCAATACCCTGCTGCAATTTTATGATCCTCAGTTGCGTTGCTTCACCTTCCCTGGCTATATCTTGATGCCAACTTTGGAAGAGTTTGCTCTATTGATAGGAATTTCGGTCCAGGAGCAGATGTCTTTCTTCCACTCTGAAGCAGAACATGACCTGACCAAATTGGATAATGCTCTTCATTTGGGTATCTCTGAGATAGATGGTAAGGTAGTATGGAGAAATGGAGTCCCTAGTTTTCCACTGTCATTCTTGGTGAGCAAGGCCCAACACTTTGCTAAGGAGGGTTGTTGGATGGTTTTCAACGCTATTTTGGCCTTATGTATCTATGGCATAGTCCTGTTCCCTAATATCCCATACTTCATTGATTTTGATGCCTTTCGTATCTTCGCTTCCAGAAATCCTGTTCCTACACACTTGGGGGATGTCTACCACTCAATACACTACAAGAATGAGAATATAAGAGGAAAGAATGTCTCTTGTTGTGCGCCACTTCTCTACAGATGGTTTATGGCACATCTTCCTAAGGCTGGACCTTTTTTTGATACCTCAGACATAGTTGATTAGTCAGAGAGACTCATGGGTTTGACGTCGGAGAACATTGTTTGGTTTAACAGAGATCTGCTTGGCAAGGATGTTATCTTCCGTTGTTGAAATTTTCCCAATTTTCCTCTGATAGGAGGGAAGGGTGGCATCAACTACAACCCTGCTCTTACAATCAGGCAATTTGGCTACGCTTTAAAAATACCCCCGAGGGAGGAGGAAATACAGGAATCTGTGTATTTCACAGGATCAGTTGACAGTGAGACTTTGGCCAAATTGGAAAAAGCTTGGGGAAGAATCCACTGGAGAGGAAAATCTTCTTTAGGTAAAGGCGACTGTAGAGCCTATGGACCATATGTTGAGTGGATCCAGGAGAGGATTGAAAGGGTACTGTTACCATTCCCGGCCAGAGAGCCTTTATATCCTTTGGTAGCTGAAGAACCAACAACAATTGATATACAGAAGTATAATAAGTTGTGGGCTGAGAAAGAAGAGTTACGCAAAGCGAATGAAGAGCTGGAAAATGAGGTTATTCAGTTGAGAAGAGAAAAGAATGAAGAAGCCTATTTGTCCAAGATGAAGACTGAAACCTTGAACAAGATGGGGAGAGAAATGAATGAAGAGATTTGTGCCCGAGAACGAGTAGGTCAAGATCTGAAGAGTGCTAGCAATATCCTCAAGGACAAGAAGAAAGAGTTGGAAAGAGCGCGCTTGGAGATATCCAAATTCAACAATCAGTGGAATGCTGCTCTAATTGCCAATAGGGGAAGAGAGGACGAGCTTCATCAGCACATTGATAAGTTGAAGACTCAGCTCCGGATTAAAGATAAAAAAGCTTCAGGGGAATCATCTCGTCAGCATGAAAATGACTGTAAGTTACGAGAATCTCTGGCAACGTGGGAAGAATACAAGATGAGAGCGGAATTGAAGAAACCAAGACTCGAAGACGCTTTTGGAGAAGGTCCTTGGGAGGATTATGCTCAAGATCCGAAGGATGTCATCGGCAGAAGGGAGTTTCTCATTCAAGTGTTGGTTGCAAGGCCTGAGCATCCGGATACAAATGCGCTGTTAGAGGAGTTTCAGACTTGCTACCGTGGCTGAAGGGAGAGTTACTTGATGCAGTTTTCTCTTTGTTCTTCTACTCTTTTGTTGTAGTTATCTTGTATTCAGACCATCACCAGGCTTGTTGGATGAGGTCATATTGATCATTCTGTTGTATTCTTGGATGCTATGTACGCTGACATTTGCTCTCATTTTATTTATGGGAAGGATTTGGTGGCTCCATTTGTGGCTTCGTCTGTTTCTTGTTCGTGTGTGGAACTAGAATCAAGGGGAGAATTTTCCTGAATCATATTTACATGCTTGCATTTTGCATCATTATCATATTGTGTTGTAGGTGTTCTTGGTGCCGTTAACCTTATCTTTGTGTGGTTTTCTCTCGTTAGTTTTCAAGATAGTAGACCATACATTTCGCCGAAACTCGACCAGAGGGAATCAGCAACGAGCTATGGATCAGATACAGCTAGAGTTGCAAGAGTTCAGGGATCGTATGGCTCAGTTCATGGATCTCATGCAAGGGGTTGCCAATGGTCAAGAGCAGCTCAGAACATTAGTCCAACCTTGGTTTCTAGGGTGGATGGTAGCGAGGTCTTGCATGGAGGGACCACTGCTATTCCTTCCCTAGTTGATAATGACACTCCTCAGGCTAATGTTATTCCTACTATTGTTATTCCTCCGGGCGGAGGTCACCAACCAGGAATTCACGTACCAGGTGCAGCGAGGGTTGCACAACAGGTCCTCAATGGGAGGAGGATGAACATGATGAGGTTTTCTCGATGGGAGATTTGGGTGTAGGCCTTCAGACTGATGCAGATAAAAGATTTAAAATGATTGAGGAAAAGATGAAGAATCTATAGAACCAGAACTCTCTAGGGCTTGACATGTCCAACTTGGGGCTGATTCCAGGGGTGAAGATTCCGCCTAAGTTCAAAGTTCTAGACTTTGATAAGTATAAAGGGACAACCTGTCCCATAGTACATCTCAGATCATATTATCGGAAAATGTCTACCTACTTAGATGATGAGAAGTTATTGATGCACGTTTTCCAGGATAGCTTGTCAAGGCCTTCACTAGAATGGTACATGGGCCTAGAGGGGACCCATATCAAAAATTGGAGGGATCTTGGAGAGGCCTTTGTCCGTCATTATCAGTATAATAGTGACCTGGCGCCGAACCGAGTTCAGTTGCAGAATTTGTCTCAATGGAACAGTGAGGGGTTTAAAGAGTATGCCCAAAGGTGGCATGAACTAGTGTCTAGAGTTCAGCCTCTGATGATGGAGACAGAGTTGATTGATATGTTCGTGGCAACATTACCAGGAATTTATTATGAGAAGCTAATTGGAAATATGTCTGGTAGTTTCTCTGATTTGATCATAACCGGTGAGAGGGTAGAGAACATAATCAAGTTTGGTAAGATTCAGAGCGGAGATGGATCCACATCAGGTGGAGGAAGGAAGACGTTCGGTAATTCTAAGAAAAGAGAAGGTGATACAAATGCAGTTATAGGCTATAGAAACAGGAGCAGAAACAGAGCTCAGCGTCAACAACGATTTCAGATTCAACAACAGCCACAGGTTGCCAGCATAACCATTCCAGCGGCACCTCAACAACAACAAAATTATGCACCACACCGGTTTCAGGACCGAGGAAGAACAGTTAATAGGCAGTTTGATACTCCGCATATGCCGTATTCTCAACTACTTCAACATTTTCTTCAATTACAGCTTATCCAAAAGAGAACTTTGGCACCACTTACAGGCGCACCACCTACAGGCTATGATGCCAATGCTAGATTTGGTTTTCATTCGGGTGCTCCGGGCCACAACATAGACAATTGCAAAGCTTTTAAGCACAAGGTGCAAGATCTTGACACCAAGGGAATTAACTTTATCAACGAGACTCCTAATGTGGTTTCGAACCCAATGCCAAACCATGGGGCAACTGAAGTTAATGCCATTGTTGAGGGCGAGAAGTTGAATTTGATAACTGATGTGGCAGAGCTGAAGACGCCGCTAAGTTTTGTGAAAAGCAGATTGTTGAAAGGAGGGGTGTTCCCCGGTTGTGTGGAAGGTTGTGAAGGTTGTATTGCTTACCCTAAAGGTTGTGTGGATCTGAGGAATCATATTCAATGTCTAATGAATGAAGGTGTTTTGCAGTTTGACAGGATTGAAGAAGAAGAAGATGTGAAAGAAATTGACAGTGGGAAGGACGAAATTGCCATAATTTCAATACCATACAGAACTATTAATATATCAGTGCCGCCGAGGCCAACGCCGGTGATTATTACCAAAGTCGGACCAATACCTTACGAAAGTACCAAGGCCATCCCATGGAATTATGGGGCAGAGGTATTTTGTAATGGACAGAAGCAGGAATTGATAGGAGCGTCGTCTGAAGGGTCGTCTGTTGACAATTTGGTTGGAACCGGAGGTTTGACCAGAAGTGGTAGAGTATTCTCCTCGCCAGAGACCAGTGTGTAGAGAACCGATAAAGGAAAGGAGAAAGTTGTGGTAGAGCAGAGCTAGCAACAGGAAGAAAAAGACTCTTTAATCAAAGATGCCAAAGAGTTTATGTGACTTATCCGCAAGAGTGACTACAAGATTGTGGATCATCTGCAACAAACTCCCTCGAAGATCTCGATTTTATCTTTGTTGTTGTGCTCAGAGGCATACAGGAACGCCTTGTTGAGAATTCTGAACACTGCTTACGTACCGCAGGAGATTTCTGTCAATCAGCTTGAGGGGGTGGTAGCCCATGTTAACGCTGGCAATGGCTTGGGGTTCACAGATCTAGACTTGACTCCAGCAGAGAGAAGTCATAATCATGTCCTACATATCTCCATTGAGTGCAGAGGGGTTGTTTTGTCGCACGTACTGGTTGATACTGGGTCATCACTTAATGTGTTGCGCAAGAAAGCTTTGATGAAATTGGACACCTAAGGTGTGATTTGCACTTCCAACGATCTAGTGGTGAGTGCCTTTGATGGGACGAGAAGATCGGTGTTCGATGAAGTTACTCTCTCGATTCAAGTGGGCCTGGAAGTTTTTAATGTTGTTTTCTACATCATGGATATTCAGCCAGCGTACAATTGTTAACTTGTTAGACCATGGATTCATTCTGCAGGAGCAGTTACTTCGACCTTGCATCAGAAGCTGAAGTACATGGTTTAAGGGAGGATTTCCACGGTGTGCGGTGAAAAGGATATCATGGTGAGTCACCTGTCATCCTTTAAATATGTAGAGGTGGATGAAGAGATCCACGAAACCCTGTGTCAAGCGTTCGAAGCTGTTCAGATTAAAGAGAAGCCTCCTGTTGAGGACAGAGCTCCAGAGATTTCAATGTCTTCTTTCAAGGTAGCTCGTGTTGTTGTAGAGTCTGGTTCTTCACAAGGATGGGGTGAAGTGCTCAGCATTCCCAATAAGCAAGACAAATTTGGTTTGGGATACAACCCATCTTCCTCCTCACAGAATGCGCCGAGGTACATAGGACCAGTGCAACGAAGTAGATAGTGACTGTGATATGGATGTGTGGATTCAGCCGTGTGTTCCTGGTCAGAGCTTGTGCAATTGGACCGTCGAGGAAGTCGTTCAAGTTACCTTTGAAGAGTAATTTCTTTGTTTTGATTATGTATGGTCCTACGTTCCGCCGAGGACGTAATGGTTTTCCTTTGTAGGGCCCTTATTTGTTTATGTTTGAACTTTGTTTTTATCATTAATGAAAGGCGTTTATTTGCATTCAAATGTTTTGGTCCCTGTTTTTCTCTTTTTATTTTGACAATAAAATGGCAATGTGTTTGTGTTTGTTTGCATATAATTTTAAGCATAAAACATCAATCATGCAGGTTTCACATCACAGATGCCACTGCTTCAGATTCGTCTATGACTCGGTTTGACTTTGACAATCCTATCTTTCAAGCAGAAGAAGAGATTGATGAAGATGAGGACCTGCCTGAAGAGCTTTCTAGACTACTGAGACAAGAGAAGATCATTCTGCCTCATCAAAAGGATGTCGAAGTCATCAATTTGGGTATCGAAGAGGACAGAAAAGAGGTCAGAATTGGGGCTGTGTTAGAAGATGCTGTCAAAAGAAGACTGGTTGAAATGCTCTGAGAGTACAGAGACGTCTTTGCCTGGTCATATGAAGATATGCCAGGATTAGATATGGACATAGTGGTACATCGTCTACCTCTTCGAGAAGAATGTCCACATGTAAAACAAAAGCTGAGAAGAACCAGACCTGATATGGCAGTTACGATTAAGGAAGAGGTCCTGAAGCAATTGGACGCCGATTTTCTTGCTGTTACAAACTATCATCCGTCGGTCGCTAATATTGTTCTTGTACCTAAAAAGGATAGAAAGGTCAGGATGTGCGTCGATTACATAGATTTGAACAGAGCGAGCCCGAAAGATGATTTCCTGCTCCCCCACATTGATGTGTTGGTTGATAATACTGCTCAGCATTCTGTGTTTTCCTTCATGGATGGCTTTTTTGGGTACAACCAAATCAAGATGGCCCCATAAGACATGGAGAAAACCACATTTATCACACTGTGGGGGACTTTTTGCTATAAAGTTATACCTTTTAGATTGAAAAATGTAGGGGCAACTTATCAGCGGGCGATGGTGACTTTATTTCATGATATGATTCATCATGAGATCGAAGTCTATGTTGATGACATGATCGCAAAATCACAGACGGAGGAAGAGCATCTGGTTAATCTTTTGAAGCTATTTGAAAGGTTGAGGAAATTTAGATTGAGGTTGAATCCAAATAAGTGCACTTTCGGAGTGAGGTCAGGGAAGCTATTGGGGTTCATTGTCAGTGAAAGAGGAATTGAGGTAGATCCTGCGAAGATAAAAGCAATACAAGAAATGCCAGCGCCAAAAATAGAAAAAGAGGTTTGTGGTTTTCTGGGGAGGTTGAACTACATTGCAAGGTTCATATCTAACCTAACAGCCACCTGTGAACCAATATTCAAATTGTTGAAGAAAGAACAAGCGGTCGTTTGGAATGAAAATTGCCAAAGGGCATTTGAAAAGATAAAAGAATACTTGCAGGAACCTCCAATACTGATGCCTCCAGTGGAAGGAAGACTTTTGATTATGTACTTGACAGTTCTTGAGAATTCCATGGGTTGTGTACTCGGTCAACACGACGAGACGGCAGAAAAGAACATGCTATCTATTACTTGAGTAAGAAGTTCACAGATTGTGAGTCCAAGTACTCAATGCTAGAAAATACATGTTGTGTACTTGCATGGGCAGCCAAACGCCTAAGGCAGTACATGTTAAACCTCACAACCATGTTGATATCGAAGATGGATCCAATCAAGTACATGTTCAAAAAGCAGGCACTTTCGGGAAGAATTGCAAGGTGGCAGATGGTTATGACAGAATAAGATATTCAGTATGTTTCCCAAAAAGCCATTAAGGGAAGTGTTTTGTCGGAATATCTCGCAGAGCAGCCGATTGAAAATTATCAACCAATGAAATTTGAGTTTCCTGATGAGGACATAATGTTTTTGAAGATGAAAGATTGTGATGAGCCACTACTTGACGAAGGTCCCGAAATAGGCTCTCAGTGGAAAATGGTTTTTGACGGTGCTGTTAACTCATACGGCAACGGAATTGGGGCAATCATTACAACTCCTCATGGTTCCCACATACCATTTACCACTCGACTAACATTTGCCTACACCAATGACGAAGCTGAATATGAAGCATGCATCATGGGTATAGAAGAAGCCATTGATTTGAGAATCAAGAACCTTTATGTATTTGGTGATTCAACTTTAGTCGTTAACCAGATTAAAGGAGAGTGGGAAACTCTTCAGCCCAATCTGATTCCTTACATGAATTACACCAGGAGATTGCTTCCTTTCTTTGACAGAGTGGAGTTTCATCATGTGCCGAGGGCCGAGAACTAGATGGCAGATGCTTTGGCAACCTTATCATCGATGTATAAAGTGAATTATTGGAATGAAGCTCCGATGATCACTATCATGCGCCTCGACATGCCGGCATTCATATTTGCAGTGGAGAAAGCATCGGATGGGAAGCCTTGGTATTTTGATATCAGCAATTTTCTCAAAAATCAAGAGTATTCGCCTGGGGCATCGAGTCGGGGTAAGAAAACTATGAGAAGGTTGGCGGGAAATTTCTACATGAACAAGGACGATGTGTCTTACAGAAGAAACTTCGACTTGGTATTGTTACGGTGTGTGGATGAAAATGAAGCAAGATTGCTAATGGAAGAAGTCCACGAAGGTTCTTTCAGAACACATGCTGGCGGACATGCCATGTCCAAGAAATTATTGAGAGCAGGTTACTACTAGATGACTATTGAATCTGATTATTTCAAGTACGCCAGAAAGTTCCATAAATGCCAGATTTATGCTGATAAAGTGCATGTACCGCCAAGTCCTCTGAATGTCTTGGCATCTCCTTGGCCCTTTTCTATGTGGGGCATTGATATGATTGGAAAAATTGAGTCGACCGCTTCCAATGGACATCGCTTTATCTTGGTGGCAATCGATTATTTCACCAAGTGGGTAGAAGCAGCTTCTTTTGCCAATGTAACTAGACAGGTAGTGGCCCGCTTTATCAAGAAGGACATCATCTGTCATTATGGATTGCCCGAACGAATCATTACTGATAATGGTTCGAATTTGAACAACAAGATGATGAAGGAACTGTGCCAGAGTTTCAAGATCGAACATCACAACTCTTCTCCTTACCGTCCTAAGATGAATGGTGTTGTTGAGGAAACCAACAAGAACATCAAGAAGATTGTACAGAAGATGGTGGTAACTTACAAGGATTGGCACGAGATGTTGCCCTTTTCTTTACATGGATATCGTACTTCGGTGCGTACGTCGATTGGGGAAACTCCTTTCTCGCTGGTGTATGGTATGGAAGATGTCCTACCATTGGAAGTCGAGATTCCTTCCCTGAGGGTGTTGGTTGATGTGAAACTTGATGAGGCGGAATGGGTGAAGGCTAGGTTGAATCAACTTAGTCTGATTGACGAGAAGAGATTGGCAGCTATCAGCCACGGCCATTTGTATCAGAGCAGAATGAACAAGGCTTTCGATCAGAAGGTGCACCCTTGAAGCTTTCAGGCAGGTGATTTAGTGTTGAAGTGGATCCTCCCTCCACAAACAGATCACAGGGGCAAATGGACTCCCAACTATGAAGGTCCATAAGTGGTAAGGGAAGTCTTCTCCGGAGGAGCCTTGCTTTTGTCAACGATGGACGGTGTAGATTTTACGTCCCCTGTGAACGCAAACGCAGTCAGAAAATACCTTGCTTAAAATAGACCCGCTGGAAAGAAAAAAGAAAATCCAGGCAAAAATGGGGCATCCCGACGAACCATAAAAAGAATGGGTTCGGGCAAAGATTAGGGATAAAATGGAAAATAATGAACCCGCAAAGGTGAAAACCTAAAAAGGCGACTTTGGCAAATATGGGTATCCTGGTGGATCGAAAACCTGCAAGGACAATTCAGGAAAAAGTTAGGGATTTAAAAGCAAACGATTGTGGTCTGCGTCCGGTCCCGTGAGCACATTGGACTCTTGGAGGACCTGAGGGTTAACAAGTCAGTCTCTTCAGAAAGCGAAGCATTAGGGAAGCATCGAAGTCATGCGAGTCATAGTCGAATAAACACATGGTGGTTATCTGTACCACATTGCCGACATTTGTATATCTTTTGCATTTCTGTACTTTTTACGTAACTTTCTCTTTTTGCAGGAGTTGCATCTGATGTAAATTTGCCTATTTACAGGCCATTTTCAATCAATGAGTATATTATCCACAAAGAGCTTTCTATTCTTGTTTTTGCTTTTTACTGTTTTGTTTGCAAAAGACGCCTGATGTTTTTGATAAAACATTTCATACATAAACTTGTGGGGCTTTGCTAATTATGATTGAAACATTGATTTGCTTGGATGATGTCATGGACGATAACCGAAATAGCCTTTATTGCATACAGGATACATTGTTTGTTTGTCATTTTCAGGGCTCTTATAGTTAAGAATTATTTCAGAAGGGTATCCCAGACAGAGGTATGTCTCTATCCCCACAAGGTGAAGATGTCAGATCGAAAGTATCCTGCCAGCGATAGAGTGTACTTATCCCCAGCAGGTTGAGATTGCACTTATCCCCAGTAGGCTGAGATTGAGGTTATACCCAGCAGGTTGAGATCGAATTTCCCCGACAACAGTGCTCCTATCCTTTAGCAAGTGGATCTGGGTTTATTCCCCTAACAGTGGGACAAGTTCAGTGGTGTTTCCCCATAGAGTCTAAGTCATGGACTCAATTCCCCAAGCAGAGGTTGATGTTGGTTCCCTCGCTGAGTCTTATTCTCATTTCCCCAGGAAGAGGTTGATGTTGATTCCCTCAATGAGTATCCGCCAGTGAAGTCGTTCTCTGCAGCAGAATCCAGTGGTTATTGGTGTTCTTCAGAGCGAGATGTCGGGATGATTTCCCATTGTTTGTTTTTCTTAATCCCTGGCAGAGTGCATTTTATCCCTAGTAGAGTGGATTTTATTCCCCGCAGAATGGGATTGTGCTCAGAAAAGTGTTATTCTGGAAGGTCGTTCAAGGCATTTTCCGCAGCAGAATCCAGTGGATATTGGTATTCTTTAGAGCAAGAGTTTTTGGGATAGTTTCCCAACTAATCTTATTCCTAATTCCCAGTAGAGTGGAATTCTTCCCAGCAGAGTAGAGCTATCTCTGGCAGATCAGTATTTTCCCCAAGAGAGTTTTTCTGGAAGGCCATCCAAGGCGTTTTCGTCAACATAATGGGTTTGTTCCCCCAGAATAGTTCATTTCCAGGAGGCCTTCCAGGGCATTCCCCAGCACGAGTTTGCTTGCCGTTTATTTCGGCACCCTTTTGGCGGTGGTGTTCCTTTGCATTTGCATTTTTGCATATTATCCTCCCAAAAGCATAGCATTTCCATTACGTATGGAGCATTACGCCATATTCAAACATATGCATTCGAAGCATAAGCCAGGTTGTTACCTCTTGTTGCCAGATATTTCTCCAACAGATAATGGTGTATTTCTTGAGCCTGTGTGGTATCCAGACCCCAGCAAAGAATCTTTGATAGATGTGTTCATCTTATCTTGTTCTCTCCATCAGAGTGTGCTTGTTTAAGTCCCTCTTTTCCCTAGCAGAGTTCTCCTTCAGATTGTGAATCGGTTGATTCTTTTACCGACTTAGTGTCGATGCCTGCTTTGATAGCAGATGTTTGTACCAGCGGATGCCGAGCCTGCTTGGTTAGCAGATGTTTGTATCGGCCGAGTTTCGAGCCTGCTTAGATAGTAGATGTTCTTTACCGACTTAGTGTCGTACCTGCTTGTTAGCACATTTTTGTACCAATCGAGCATCGTTCCTGCTTGTTAGAAGATGTCCTTACCGACTTAGTGTTGTGCCTGTTTGTTAGCAGATGTTTGTACCGACCGAGCGTCGTGCCTATTTGTTAGCAGATGTCCTTACCGACTTAGTGTCGTACCTGCTTGTTAGCAGATGTTTGTACCGACCGAGCATCGTGCATGCGTGTTAGCAGATGTTTTTACCAATGGATGTCGAGCCTGTTTGTTTAACAGATGTTTTTACCGACTGCGTGTCGAAGCCTTCTAACCTATGGTTAGTAGTTGGTTCCTTACAACTTTTAGATACATTTCTCCTGATTCCACTTTGGTGGATAACTCTACAGTTTACTATCTTGCGGTTGGCAAATTTCTGGGTTCTTTTGTATTTAAATCACCTTTTACCTTGAAAGTTTGAAAGCAGTTTCTTTTCACACCTTCAGGTCCAAGTCGTTTGAATAGGGGCAGCTGTTCCACGCCAAAATTTAACCAACCTTTTCTTTCTAACTTGGCTTATGTTTCATATCATTTAGCATTTGCACTTGCATAGCATTGGTTCTGGATAGAGGATCAAGAAGTTGTATTTGTCATTCAAGAGAGAAGATTTCTTGTTCAAGCTCAAGCAAGGGTATTTGCTCATTTCAACAAGGGTTCTTCATCATCAGATTGGGTATCAAAGCTCCTTGAGAGGAGAAGTGTTTGTATGGGTGTTACCTCATATCTTGAGGATCGTCAGAGTCATGAGGTCATCTATTTGGGTAAGACATGGTTTAAGAGCTCAATGTGCATCTTGAGAGTTCTTTATGGAGTGTGTATGGTCATTCAAATCATCTGCAAGAGCCTCAGTCAATGGATATGATGTTATGGTTTCATCTGGTCAACAGGAGGTCAATTGTGGACTTGAGAGGGTTAAAGACTTGGTTCTTGATCATTGAGGCCATGAGAAGTAATCATGAAGCATCTAGGATTTCATGTTGAGATCAAATCAAGAAGATTCAAGAGTTCAAGAAGTTGTTAAATTAGGGTTTCAGTTGATATCAGTGTAAAATCCCCTTTTTGGTGCCTAACTTCAAGGACAACTTTCACTATGATACAAGTTCAATCTCATTTTCCAACAAACATGGGACTTGTTCACCATCTTTCAGGATTTCTTTTGAGTACAAGAACTCATCCATTGGGTTTGTACATCTCAAGTTATGGTGTCATCAGATGAAGAGAATTTTGAGGTACTCAAAGTCAACTCACTTCCAAGGCACTTTTCACATGGAACCAAGCTCTTCCTTGTAACACCCCAAATTTTATCGGAATATTTTAATTAATTATTTAATTGAGAATATTCATGTTTCGGTGAATTTTCGGTGGTTTTGTGAAGTATTGGAAAATGTGCATTTTCGGGTATGTATTTGATTAATAGCATATAATATTAATTTATTAGTATTATTATTAATTAAAATGAATATAAGTGAAATAAGGGTAATTTGGGCATTTGAGGGAGTTAGTAAGGGTGATGAGGGAAAAGCCCAATTTGTGAGGCCCAAGACTAGATTGGACAAAATTGAGTTCTGAAGGGAAATTAGAATTCATTTGTGTTAACCGTGAAAGTTTGGTGGCCAGAGCTCTGAAGGAAAGGTTGGTGGCAGAAGATCCCAAAGTTAATCGTGGAAGCTGCGAATCGACTAAGGTATGGGAAGTATCACTTTTCATGATTTTCTATGTATGCCTTTCGATGTGTTTATGGTGATGTTAAGATTTTTAAGGTATTTTGGGTTGATTGTGTTGCAAGGGGAAGGAAACGATCGGAAAAAACCTGACAAAAAGGGAAAGACAAGGTCATCGCAACCATGTCTGGATTCAGGAGTTGATTACGCAAGGGGAAGGTATTAGCACCCCTCACGTCCGTCGTGCTCGACGGGATCCATGCATTGTTGTCTATCTAAAAGGGTGATCAATCTATCTACACTAATGGTCAAGGGACAAAAGAAAAAGAAAAGAGAAGTGACTCGGCAGAGCATCGTCGCTCTGTACCTACGTACTCCTTCGTGCAATGGGAAAGTCAGAGTCAACGCAGTTCGACTAACTACGGGTGAAAAGGGGAAAGGTTGCTCGCCAAGACATCGCGTCTTGTGCCTACGTACTTTCATCTGGTATGAAAGATCAGAAAGAAACGTAGTTCGGGCTAAAAGGATCACATGCTGGTTCAAAAGTTTTTTAGGCCCGAGTAGGGTTAACAATCAGTTCTAGCAGTTGGTGTATGCAGCTTGACCATTAGAGACTTAGGCGTTACCATTTGCGGTAGAACTAAAAGTTAACAAAACTCTTTTTATCTGAAAAGATTTCCTGATTAGGATCCCGAAGGATAAAAAAGGTTTTAAGTGTTTTTGTGTTTTTTAGAGAAGAAGTGTTTTGAGTTTGATTTGTAACTCATGTCGCACTATAGACTATGACCTAAGAGCAAATATGTCGTATATCACCCAAAGGGTGTACACTAAACACTCTAGGTCATTGAGAGGAAGCCCCCCAATCACCATTTCTCAAGTAGCTTAAGGCTCGTAGCATACAACACTTGTCATTCTTTATTAAGTGTTTTATGAATGTTTGAAGAAGAGAAGAGAAGAAAGGACACTAATGGGAGACTAATAAATCCTAAAAGTTATCATGCAAAGTGGACTTAAAGTTGAGATTCAAACGGAACTACCTAGTGTTATCATGTATGGTTAGGCACCTAATGTCTATCATAACCTCAAGAGGTTAGAGAACTTATGAGGGGCATGGCAAAGAAAAGCAAAAGAAGAAAAAGAAGAAGAAAGCACATGCAAATGAAGATGCAAACATAAGATGCCCAAATATAATGAAAGTGGGAGGAAAATAGTGTGGGGAAGTAGCCTCCACAAGCTCATCTCAACCAAGCATGCATATGGAAATGCAAGAAAAGAAAAGAAAAAGAAGTGCACAAGAAGAAGTCAAACAAACAAGAACAAACCACACAAAAATGCACCAAAAGTGGGATAAAATGACCTAAGTCAAACAACATCAACCACACCACCAAAACTAAACCAAATGAAAAGGAAAGGGAGCTCAACATAAAAGCGAGGATGGAGAAGAAATCTCAAAAGCAAAAGCAAATCACATCAAAAGGAAATGCAAGCAAAAGCACAAAGGAATGCAAGCAGCTTCACAATGAAACCTTAATTGAAAGCTCAAAAGAAAACAAACAAATGAACAAGGAAGAAACAATGTCATGACCTAAAATTGAGCAAGAATCGTCCTTAATATGTTAACAACATGAAACAAAAGGCATTGAGAGCTCAAAGGATCCAAAAATTTCATATCCAAGTCAAACTAGGTCAAGGTGCATGTATGAACCTCCCTTAGAGGTAACTTGACTTGCAAGTTGCCTCAAAATTAGGAAAATGATTCAAAAATGACCAAATAAAATGCACAAGGTACTTAAAAATGTTGGCAAACAGAGGCCAAAAGATCACAATCAAAATCAATTCACAACACCACCAAAGAAATTGATTCACAAGGGTGTTCCATTGTGAATGAGGATTGTCGAGGGTCAAATAAAATGCATCAAAAGTCAACCCAAAAGTCAACCAAACAGGGGCAAAATGGTCCTCAAATTTTAATCAACTTATCATGGATACGAGGATTAAATTTTAGTCATTGGATCAAAAAGAAATGAGAGAAACAAAACCAAGAACAAGGCATGTCAAGATTTAACTCACTTAAAACGCTTCCAATGTTTAATTCCATTTTTAATTGAAAATAAAACTAAAAAAATAAAATAAAATTTCCTAAAATCAGAGGACATCTCAAAGTATATAAAAAATATTTTTGTGGAATTTTTGTACCATTGGAATTATTTTAAAATGATTTAAATCTAAACAGATACAAAACAAAAATAAAATGAAAATAAAAAGAATAAAAAGAATAAAAGCACGGTGCCAAAAGCAAGTGAATCACGTTCAAAACAATGGGCCACGCTCAGGGGGGGTGCTAGTAGCAAGAGAAGGCCCAGATCCAAATCAGAAAAGACAAAAATGAAATCGCCTGGTGATTGTGTGTGCTATGGTCAACAGAGGTGCAAGGTGGAACACGCTCATATGCGTTGGATCAGAAAGTATGCCAATCAAGCGGATCTAAGCAAGCCATGTCAATTAATGAAAATTCAAATTGGATTCCGTGTTGTGGTCAAACGTGGAACATCATACGTCTTAATCTAGGCCGTGCAATGAAAAAGTAAACACATCAAGCGAACCACAGCAAGCCAACACATCATCCTTTCCAAAAAACACCAGAAAAACCAGACGGTGGCCGGAGACCTCTCCGGTCATCTTCTCCGGCCATGTCTCCACCGTGTACAGTGACAACAACACACAGGTAGAAAAAATGCATCAAATTCAACAAAATAATAACCAAAATTCATCTACTCATCATGTAGAATCCAAATCCATGGTCCATTAAGCATAAAACCTCAAGATAAGTCCAAATCGAGAACAAGTTTCAAGCTCAAAACAAAAATCATCATAAAACAGCCACCAAATCATACAAGAAATGATCTACAATGTTCATAGGTCATGAATATGCAAAAATGGCAAGCAATGACATCATAAATAGAGAGATAAGTTGATTCAAAAGATACCTAGTGGAGAACTTCCACTGAGTCTTGTTCTTGGCTGAAGCTTCAAGAAAACCACCCAGAATCACTCCACACACTTCAAGGAAGCTCTTGTTGTGCTTAATTTTGCTTGAGAGTGGCTGAATCTGGAAATTCAATTTTCACCTTTGCTTCACTTTTTTTCAGCGTGTTCTTGACAATTTTCGTTCCAAAACGCCTTCTGAGGGTTTGTGAAGCTTCCTGAGCTTATATGTGATGGATTCAGATGGCAAGGAAGCCCAATTACATGTTGTTAAGCCCAATTGAAATTTCAATTTTTTCTTGCACTTTAAGCTTCAAAACCGTGTGAAATAAGCTGCATTTGCTCCAAATTTGTTTCATGTAATCTGCACATGGTACATACTGATGAAAGGGCCAATAATCCTTCCTTGTTTTGATCTTAATGGTTGAATTTGATCATGTGACTTAAGCTTGAAGTAAGCTTGGAAATGGCATACCAAAGCTCCTCAAATTCAAATTCTAGAAATGCCATTGTGTTTAGAATGTGTTTTGCACTCAAAAAATGCATAAACTTGGTACAAAGTGATCTCAAATGAATTTAGTTTGATTTTCCCCTTTTAAGGCCTTTTCTATGAAAATCACTTTAGGAACTCTTCAATCCAAGCTTCAACCATGACAAGAGATGGTTTTGTAATGCAAATGACCCCATTTGGAGCAAGTTTGATGTTGGAAAGATCTCCATTTGAAGTGTGCAAGTTGGTGAAATGGACCTATAATTTTATGACCAATAATCTCACTTTCCCAAAATACCCTTGCCTTGCCAAGCTCATAACTTGAGTTCTACAAATCAGATGAAAGACTTATAGTACTATTTGGAAAGCTAAGACCATGAGGAACAACTTTTATGTTCATCAAATGTTGAGGAGAAACATCCTTCTAGGTCAAAAATGGCTTGGACGTTGGTTGACTTTTGTTGACCAAAACCACATTCATCTGAGGACCTGTAACTTGTCAGCATCATAACTTGAGTTCTAGAAATCAGATGAATGACTTCTAGTACTCAAAAGAAAGCTAAGAACATGCTCTACAAGTTTTATGTTGGGGTCAAGATGAGATGAGACTTATATCTTGAGAAAGGTGGTCTTGGAGTTGGGGACTAAACAGGGGATTTTACACTGAGAATCCTAATTTAGCAACTTCTCACACTCTTGATTCTTGATGAATTGATCTTGAAATGATATATTAGACATCTAAACACAACATCCCATGACCATAGAGACTTAGAATTGATTCTTAATCTCCTTTGATTTCATAATTGACTGAGGATTAACCAGATGAAAACCCTAGATGCAATATTCTTGACTATGGCTTCTTCCACATCACACAATAACTTGAATAAGCTCCAACATGACTCTCAAAGCACTCAATGAGCTCTCTCAACGTTCCATATCCATAATTATGAATTCACAATCTTCTGATGATCTTAAACTAGCCTCCAAGTTAGGAGCTGACCCACATACATCCATCAATCCTTTCAAAGAACATTGACCACTTCTAGATGACCTGATGACCATCCAAGCTTGAGTAACACCCCTTGCTTAGGCTCAACACTCTGAGTAACCTCCTCTTTCTATGCATAACCTCTTGATCCCATGTTCAATGAAAATAGCTATGCAATGCAAATGCTAGAAGGAAATGAAATGAAACATAAACCAAGTTAAGAAAAGGTTGGTCAAATTTTGGGGTGCAACAGCTGCCCCTATTCAAATGACTTGAACCTGAATGGGTGAAAAGTGAACGACTTTCACGCAATCAAGGTAAAAGACGGTTGAATACCAAAGAACCCGGAAATTTGCCAACCGCAGAGAATAAAACTGCAAACAAGAATCTCCGGAGGTAATTGCTCTGATTACAGACATACTCCACTGGGGAAAAGAGAAACTTAACGAGTAACTCTGCTTGGGGAAAACTATAAAAAGGGCAATATTTCAAATTGTCGGAACCTGGATATTCGATGAACAAAATGAGGCAACACTTGCCGGAGTCTGGACACTCAACGTAGGGATCGGAGCCTGGATGCTCTACGTAACAAATCGGAGCCTGGATGCTCAACGCAATAAGTCGGAGTCTGAATACTCAACGTAAAAGCTGGAGTCTGAATACTCAACGTAATAACCGGAGCCTGGATGCTAAACATAAAAGTCGGAGCCTGAATGCTCAATGTAAGAAGTCGGAGCCTGAATGCTCAACGTAAAATTGACCGGAGCCTGGATACTCAACGGACAAAAGAAGTACACCATAAAATGGAAATTTATCGGAGCCTGGATACTCAACAAAATAAATCGGAGCCTGAATGCTCAACAAAATATTGACCGGAGCCTCGATACTCAACGAAAATAAACCGCAGCCTGGATGCTCAACGAAATTGACCGGAGCCTGGATACTCAACGAACAAAAAGAGATCACCGCCATATGAAACTTATCGGAGTCTGGATACTCAACGAAGGAGCCGGAGCCTGGATGCTCAACGTAGGTGACCGGAGCCTGGATACTCAACGGAGAAGGGGAAATTACCAAAGTCTAAACACTCACTGGATCAAGAGAAAATACCTGTTGGAAATTTACCGGAGTCTGGATACTCAATGGAACTGACCGGAGTCTGGATACTCAATGGAACTGGCCGGAGTCTAGATACTCTACGGACGAAACAATATACCACAAATCGAAAATTCACCGGAATCTGGATATTCAATGGAGAAGGAGTACAACCACTAAACTTATCAAGGTCTAGATACCCAACGGACTTTACTAGAGTCTGGATACTCAACAGAAAAAGCAATGCATCACTAATTGACAATTCACTGGAGTCTGAATACTCAACGGAGAAGCCGGAGCCTGAATGCTCAACGAAAATAATCCGGAGCCTGGATGCTCAACGAAGATTGACCGGAGCCTGGATACTCAACAGACGAAGAAGCACTCGCTGGAGTTCTAAGAATACCATTTTAAATTGACAGAGTCTGGATACTCAACGAACAAGATGAACTGCATCAGGAATTGCCATGGTCTGGATACCATACAGGGATAAGGAGTGCATCATATATAAGAAACTTGTCGGAGCCTGGATACTCAACGACACTGACTGAAGTCTGGATACTCAACGGACGAAGGGAAAATATCACAAATATACCTATCAAAAATCTGAACACCATATTGTATTCACCGGAGTCTGGATACTCGATGGAAAAAGCACAATAATATCAATCACCGTGGTCTGGATACCACAACCATCTTTACCGGAGTCTGGATGCTCGACAGAAAGAGGAAAATCCTATCAATTGGGAAGGGACCGGAGTCTGGATACTCAACGGACTAATGAATTCATCATAAATACTTATCATGACCCGCTGAGATCCGAAGATACTGCTAGGGAATACCCTGGGTCAGGGTATGGATACCGCGCGGGCTGCCGGAAATTTACATGGTCTGGATACCAAGGGAAAAGATCAAACCTCCGAGGATACACCTGAAACAAAAAGATAACAACCTGGTCTATGGTTCACAAGCAAATATTTGAAAATGGCGTAATGCTCCATACAAAATGGAAATGTTACACATTTGGGTGGATGCTATGCATGCATGCAGATGCAACGAAATTGAATCAGCAGAATAAATGCTAGAGATATAGAAAACACCTTGCAGGGGGAACGACCTACTCATGCCAATAACAATTGGACTTATGCCGAGGGACAGGCCCTCACTGGCCTCTGGGGATTGCTCTGCTAGGGACAAACCTAACCAGGTTGCAAATTACTCTGTGGGAAGAAAATCCAATCACAACTCACTGGGGAGTACAAACATGCATTTCGCGGGGACTGAATGTGCACCAACTACTGAAGTAAAGTGTACCTGCTACCTGCTTACTTAAACTGTATACAAACTCTACTGGGGATAGAGATGCAAACTCTGTTTACTGGGGAAGTAGACTCCGGCTGGGGAGCATAAACTTGCTTGAGTACCTGCCCCAGTGTAGTTCAATTTGTCCCAGTCTGATCTCTAGGCCGATTCATCTTGAAAAGAAAAGCTTGCCATAAAACGACCTTGATATAGCTTGCCCCTGAACTTGTAACATGAAAAGATTCGTCCCTTATTGACTAACTCTGATGAATTCCGAAGATATGGAGAAGAACAACTCCTTCATTTTCAATTTTGCCCCAGCTTGTGGGATCTCCATAACACCTTCCTCGAAAGGAAACCTGAAATATCTGCACCCTGATGGTTTGATGCGAACTGCTTCAGCATTTTGAACCTCGAAGAGGTGCTTCATATTAATTGTCTTCTGGCTCAGCATATCGTATGTGCTTTTAGGATGGTCTGCCCCAGCCTTGCAATGACTTTCCCCCTGATTGGCTGATTGGTAGAGCAATACCCCTGGCTGCGAGAGATTTACCAAATCTTGACCTGATTTCCCCAGATTACCTGACTTCTGGATGGCTGACTCCCATGATATGATCAATTGATAAAGTTGTCCCTGACTCAAAAGAGTATTCAGGCATTCTGCATTCTATCCTGATCGAACTTTCCGCTATGGAAACTTTCCTGCTGTCAAGCGCTTACTCGCAAGTAAAATAAAATTGTTCTCAATAGAAGATATTTTAATGCAACACATATGAAAGTTTTCGAAATCCCATTCTGTTCACTGGAAAACATTTGTGACATAAAGTGTATGAATTACAATGTCCACATTAATACCACCGCGGTAAGAGGAATCCTTTTAGGAGTCAATTTCGATGCGAACTTTACCGAATTATGCTTTCGAAACAAACCTGCTTCAATTAGGACTTTTGAAGGTTGTAACGTGGTCAGGTTCATGGTTAAGAAAGAAAGGATAAAGGATGTTGCACCCCAAAATTTGCCCAACCTTTCTTTACATAGCTTGTGTTTCATTCCATTCATATTAGCATTATCATCTGCATTTCATTGACATGTATGCAGGAGATCAAGAGGTATGATTACCAACAAAGGTCCACACAAGGCTATGAAGCTAGTTAAAAGGGTTATCCAAGTGTTCAAGGTTTGACATCCTCACCAGAGAAGCCAAAGATCCTCAGGGAGAATGGTTGAAGCCAAGTTTGTATATCTCCTAACTTAAGAGTTGGGGGAAAGCCATCAGATGATTCTGAAGCTATGAAGTTGGACTTGAGGTCTTGAGAGAGCTCATGAGAAGTATTGAAGTTCATTTTGATGCCTAGACAGGTCATTATGTGAAGGATAAGGAGCTACTACCATGATTGGTACAACTAGGGTTTCGTCTAGTCAACCCTAGGATAACTGATGATTTGGAGAAGGTTGAGACCTAATTCAAGAGCCATGTGATCATGGATTGATGTATTAAGATGTCCAAGGGATGATTCCAAGGTCAACTTATTACGAATCAAGAGTTTGAGGAGTCCCTAGGCTAGGGTTGCTATGCTTGACAGTGTAAAATCCCCTGGTTTAGTGTCTAACTTCAAGACCACTTAACTCAAGATGTAATTTTAATCTCACCTTGACCCCAACATTATTTTTGTAGGGCATGATCTTAGATTTAATTTGAGTACTAGAAGTCCTTGATAGGGTTTATAGAACTCAATTTATGAGCCAGACAAGTTACAGGTCATCTAAGGCATGTGAATTTGGAGCTTGAAAGTTACCCAACTTGCATGACACTTTTCCCTAGAAGGATGATTCCTATGAACTTTTGGTCAACATGAATGTTGTTCCTTATCTTCTTAGATTTATAGAAAGTACTAGAAGTCCATGATTGGATTTGTAGAACTCAAGATATGGCTTTCACAAGTCAAGGGTATTTTGGGAATTTGGAATTACAGGTCATTTTTGGTTATAGGTCAATTTCACCAACTTAGGCACCTCAAATGAAGATTTGTTCAACTTGAAAGTTGTTCAAAATGGTGTTTTTGGTCCAACCATGACCCAAGCATCCATTGATATGGATTGAATATGGAAGAGTATGAAGAAATTTTGAAAAAAGATCATTAAAAGGCATTAATGAAGGAAAAATTCAAAATAAATTACAATGGTTCAAAACATCACAAGTTTATGCATTTTCTGATTGGAAATGACATTTTAAAGAGATTGGCAATTTTACATTTGGGATTTGAGGCTTAATTCATGGACTTTGCTTAGGTTACTTAGAATTGAAGTAACATAACAAATCTTGGCCATAGGATCAAACCAAGCTTACAATCTGAGCCATTCACATCCAAGGAGCATTGTGCAAGCTATTGAAGCAAAGAGTGAGCTGAAACAGAGCCACAATGCACGAGTTGCCATGGTTGTTCATTGAAGGAAAATAAAATTTTGGATTCTTCAATTTGGGCCATGTTAGGATCCAAATGACTTCTATTAAAGTTCATAATCGTGTTCAGATGGTTTTTTGGAAGGAATTGGTGAAGAATTTAGTTGTCATAGTTAGAGATTGGAGCTTCCAACTCAAAATCGGTTTTGACAATTCAGAGGGTTTCAAGAAGAATTGAGGATTCAGTTAGCACCAGGATCATTCAGTGAATGTTTCTGCAGCATTTGGAGTCAAGAATCACACTGCAACTACTCCAATTTCAAGCTTTTTTCCAGGTTTTTATCTTTCACCATTGCTCTAGTTCTAGGCATGTTTAGACTGAATTAAGCATGTGGTTAGGTTGTAGATACAACATAGATCGTTTTAGGATCATAATGGAGAAGTTTAGTGATGATTCATGATGTGATGAGTTTTCTGTTGAGACTCGTATCTAGATGATTCTTGAGGATTAAGGTGAATTAGATGGTGGTTTTTGATCCTTGAGAGGTGAGGAACATTTCTGTACAATCAATTTGGAGTTTCGTGACATTTATGGAATTGAGTAATTTTCTGTTCATCATTGTTTTTGGAGATTCTTGAGGAATTAATGGAAATGTAATAGATCATGATGATCAGTGAGAGATGACGAGAAGAATCATGTAATTTTCTTTGAGTTTGCTTGAAGTTGATTGCAGAGCTTGATGGCTCTCGTCGGAGAAGACAGTGACGCTCTTCTCCGGCCACCGTGGCTGAGTTCCCTCCTTGTTTCAGTTTTAAATGAGGACAATGACCAGAGATTGTTGGATCTGATGGACTTTGTTGACTTAGTCTCTACATCTGATGGACAAGGCTTGGTCTAATTAGGGTTTGGTGAGGTGGCTTGATCTGGAGCGTATGATCATAATACTTTTTCATTGAATGGATGTGATTAGAACGTACCATGGGTTGCAGTCAACTTAACCACACCTTGTCACTAATCAATATGCATCGTTTCATTTAATGAGCTGGCACGCGCGCAGCTGTTGGATGGATGACTAGTAAACAGATCTAATGGCTCTAACATTTTCTGATTTCCTTTAATTCTTTAATTGATTTTATATTTTCTTTTAATTGATTTTTCTTGTTTAATTCATAATAATTAGGATAATGATCAGAAAAATATGAGAAAAGTATGTGGTTGATCCTTGTTTTATTTCTGATTTTTCTATGCCTTTGGATTTCATTTTGGTGTTGTTTTCCATTTAATGTCCATTTTTCTATTTTTGATAATTGAATAAAAATGCATAAAATGACTTGTTGCTTGATGATTTTATTACCAATTCATGCTTTTGATTTTGATGTTGAGTTTTGGCTGGCTGGTTATAGATATGTTGATGATGTTATAGGATTTTTGTGGTGATTTTTAGGTGATCCTAAGATTAGTTTTGAACTAGGTTTTTAGAGCCTTCCCCACTTGAACCTTCATTTGACACCTCTTGGTTTAGAATTTCTTTAGGGCCCTTAAACCTTGATTTAAGCTCTGGATTTTCTACCATAGGTTCCTAATACATTTAGGATCCCTTAGGAAAATTTATAGATTTTTAGTAATTGATTTACTATTTTAGATAGATTTTACATCTAGGATGTGTTTAGGTTGCTTCTAGCATAGTACTTCCCATAGATGAACTTCAAAAGTGACCTTTAGTTCATGATAAGTTTCCAAACCTTTTCTGATGGTTTAGTTGACATGTTGATGCCTTTGTATATTGAATCTCAAGGTTTGATTTGGTATTTTAGTTCCCTTTAGAAAGTTTCTTTTAGGGCTTGTAGAATTAGGTTTTTTTTTAAAGCTTTAGGAGTTGCTTCTTTCTTCATGAATGTGGTTTGCTTTGATTTGCATTCCATTTCCTATCCAATGATGCAAGGTTCCTTGTGGGAGCCTAGTCCATCCTTTGGAAGGACTAAAGGCCTACCATAAAAGGTAAAACCTTTGAGGATACCAATCTCAGATGAGTGGTTGAGTGCCTTGAGGGATTCCATTGGTTTCCCTCCTACTTCCCCTTATCATACAATGGTTTTTGTGTTGATTCACATCATATCTTGGTGGAGAAAGTTGAATCTTGAAGATGAAGTCCTCATTCCCTTTTCTCCTGATGGATGACTTGGACTAGAAGACAGACTGTTGGGCTGCTTTGATGCTGAAGTGTTGTTGTGCTGCTCTGCTGTTCTTGTTGTTTGACTGTATTTGTATGATAGTTTCTCTGGTGTGTTGCATTAGTATAGGCTTTCATGTAGTTGATACTAGGCCTAAGTGCATTGAAAGGTTGAGTTTGCCTCCCTTTTCTTGTTTGCATAAGAGGTTGAGTCTGTCTCCCTCTGCTTGTCTGTTACTGTTTGGCTTTGCTTGTTGGCTGAAGGTTGAGTCTGCCTCCCTTGCCTGTGTATTGTGTTGTTTTGCTTGATTGATCTAGAGGTTGAGTGAGTCTCCCTCTGCTTGTATTGCTGCATTGCATATGCATCTTTACTGTTTTCTTCTGTATATCTGTTTACTGATGTTTAGCTTATGCTTTATCTGTTGTCTGTTACCCATTGACATGATCCCCTAGGAGTCTCACTTCCTTTGATAAGGAAGTGATGATAGAATTTTAGGTTGAAACCTATGCATGATAACATCTAGGAGTTCCATGTTTCAAACCTCAACCATAGGATGAATCCTTGGCATGACAACATTAGGACTTGATAGTTTCCCCTTAGTTGTGTTCGTTCTCTCTTCTCTCTTCAAACAAATCAAAATACAGTAATAAAGGTTAACTGATGTCGTACGTTACGAGCCTTAAGATACTTAGGAAATGATTGTTGGAGGGTTTCCTTCTAATAATCAGGATGTTTAGTATGGTACCCTTTGGGTGACATGCGACGCATTCACTCCTAGATCATAGTCTCTAGTGCGATATTAGTTGCAAACATCCATAAAAAAAAGTTCTTCCGTAAAAGATAGAAAACAAACTTCAAACCTTTTTGCCTCGTGGGCCCGTAATTCAAAGGAAAACTTTTCTGAAGAAAAGAGTGTCGTTAACTCTCAGTTCTACCGCAAACGGTAACGCACGAGTCTCTGACGAGCAAGCTGCATACATGAAACTGCTGGAACTGTTTGTTAACCCTACTCGGAAAAACAGATGAATCTGAATCCCCGTAATCCGTATTATCCCTAACTACGTAAGCTCTGATCTCTCATATCTGTTGAGAGTACGTAGGCACAATACTGACGTATTGGCGAGCCACCTTCCCCGTAACCCGTAGTTAGCCGAACTACGTTGACTCTGATTTCTCGTTCTCTGATGAGAATACGTAGGCATAAAACGCGACGCTTTGCTGAGTCATTTTTTCTTTTCTTTTCAGACCAGCCTTGATAGGTAGATAGATAAAACCAACCCGTCAGATAAACACAACAAACGTGGATCCCATCGAGTACGATGGACGTGAGGGGTGCTAATACCTTCCCCTTGCGTAACCGACTCCCGAACCCAGACATGGTTGCGATGACCTTGTCTTATACCTTTTCGTCAAATTTTTCTGATCGTTTCCTTTCCCTTTCTGTGGGATAAATAATTAAAGGTGGTGACTCTTCTATTTTGTCGGCACCTTATTTTCGCGGTAGCGACAACTGGAGACTCTGCTGGGGAAATTCAAGGTCCCCTGTGCGAGTCAATCCTAGCGCTTGCATGTTTGCCTTGTTGGGTTGTGTTTATTTATCGCATTTTACCTTCCGCATTTTATTTTCAGTATGATATGATTATCTATGTTGTTGTGGGAGGGGCACTGATGAGTGATAAGCCAGACCCAGGCTTGAGTGTACCTAGCATTAGTTGTGGAAAGTAATGGGCGTGTGCATGCTTTGCATGTACTAGTGTCTCACAAAATCCACGCTCAGACGAGGTTCTCCTGGTTGACTTCTTTTCCGGCCCTTTGGGCCTGAGGGGTTGTTGGTTTGGAGGATTGTCAACTCTGGGGACCGATCATTTGTGATTCAGCTATGTGAGGCCGCTTCAAGAGATGATGATGCCACACCTTCCTGGGTATCGTATCATCGTTTCTTAAAAGTCTGTGACGCTGATGAACGCATAGGATGCCGTTACTGTGTCGGTGGATTAGGTCTATACCTGTGAGCGGGGTCGGGTTTTTGCAAGAAACCTTAACCTTCAGATAACCTGGTTTTCTTGACAGTGAATCAGTATTGTTGGTATCAGAGGGTTCTTAACATCAGAGATATGTTTGTTCTTGACAGAGCAGAATTATTGGTCCTCTTCAGGGTTTTGTTGTCAGAGCAGTATTGTGGTTATGTTGAAACAGAACCTTGGTCTCCTCAACAACACTCTTGATCTCATGTTGCATGATTGCATCTTGCATTTTTGCATACTCATTTGCATCTCATTAACTTGTGTCTGTGTTGCAGGTGCATATACTATCCCCCGGTTCCAGTAATCTTGCCCTCTGTTTATTAGCATGGAATCTTTGAAGAAGAATGTGGCTTACAAGCTCCCTACCCCAGATGTTACTTTGCTGTTTAGTTTGATTGCCTTGGCAGATGATACAGTGAAAGGGGAATTCAGGAAATCGTATGAGAAGTTGCTCAGTCTGGTTCGTAAACCTTCGGTCTATGAGTTGAACGGGTTTTATGCGTTTCTACAGTTCTATGACCCTCCGTTGAGGTGCTTCACTTTTCCAGATTTCATTCTTGCGCCTACTTTAGAAGAGTATGCTGAGTTGTTGGGTGTACCTGTTAAGAATCAGATGTCGTTTGTTCACATGGATGCTAAGCCTAATCTGGCTAACCTAGTTGTTGCTCTTCATCTGGATGCCTCAGAGTTGCTTATGACCTCATGGAATGGAGTTCCTGGTTTTTCTCTGCAGTTTCTGGTTGGGAAAGCCCAACAGTGTGCTAAAGACGGTTGTTGGATCGTATTCAACGCTATTCTCGCCCTCTGTATCTATGGGATCATCTTGTTTCCCAACATGCCTGACTTTATAGATTTGGACGCCTTCCATATCTTCGCATCAGGAAATCCAGTTCCCACCTTGCTTGGTGATCTATATCATTTTGTCCATTACAAGAATGAGAATAGAAGGGGTAAAAATGTATTGTGCTGTGTGCCCTTACTCTACAGATGGTTTGATAGCCACTTGCCCAAGAAGGGTCTCTTTGTTTCCTCTGCAACCACAGTTGATTGGTTTGAACGCCAGATGGATTTATCAGCAGAGAGCATCGTTTGGTTTGATCGGGATATGCTGGGTACTGAAGTCATCTACAGCTGCAGCGGTTTTCCTAATGTGCCCTTGATCGGAAGAAGGGGCTGTATTAACTACAATCCCTCATTACTTGTCAGACAGTTTGCGTACACCTTGAGAGGCCTGCCAAAGGATGAAGAGGTGCAGGAATCTTTGTACCTCACAGGTCTCCTAGAGGCGGATATGTTAGCCAAGCTCAAGCATGCTTGGAATGACATCAGCAGGCAAGGGACAACATTGTTGGGTAAAAGCAATAGCCAGGCTTATGCTCCTTATGTAGCTTGGATTCGAAGCAGGGCAGAAACAGTAGGGATGCCTTTTCCACCGGCTAAGCAAGATTGCCCTCCAGTGGTTGAAGAACCTACCACAGTATCCATTCAGAAATACAATCAGGTATTAGCTGAGAAGGAAGAACTGAAGAAGACCAATGAGGAGTTGGAGAAAGAATTGGTACAGCTTAGAAGTGAGAGAAACGAAGTCGTCTACTCCTTCAAAAAATAGACAGAGCTGGTGAACCGGCTAGGCACGGACCTGACCAAACAGATGGTTGAATGTGAACGTTTAGGTTTATATTTCAAGGATGTCAACGATGTGCTTGCCACCAAGAAGCAGAACTTGGATGATGCATACCGTAGAATTTCCAAATTCAACCAGCAGTGGAATGCCACTATAGCCAGCAACAAAGAGCGGGAGGACAAGCTGAAGCAACAGATCTCCCAGTTGAAGGCTCAGTTGAAGGTCAGCGAGAAGAAGTTTGATGATGAAACTTCTTGTAGGTACGCCACCGAAGACAGGTTGAACAAGGCTATTGCGGACCTGAAGGATCGCAAGCAGACTTTTGAATCCAAGAAGCGAAGGTTGGAAGACTGTTTTGGCAGGGAAGAGTGGAAAGACTCCGTTGAAGGTCTTCAGCATATTATCATACAGAGGGAGTCACTCGTCGAAGGGTTACTCACTCAGCCTGATCATCCCAAGACGAAGGGGTTGTTAGAAGAGTTTCGCGCCTATGGCCGTACTTGACTGCTTTGTAATTCCTTTGTATTTTTCTGATCATTGTTGTATGCTGACCATCACCAGACTTGTTGGTCGAGGTCATGCTGTTGATTCTCCATGTACTCAGTGACATTGTATGCTGCCTTGATGGGCTTTGTATATATACGAGATGATATTTCCATGACTGGATCCGGACTTCTTATCATCAGCACTGGCACTCTGGCACTAGAATCGGGGGAGAAATCTCCCTAAGGCACAGACACACGTTTGCATTTGCATGAATCATTTGCATAACAGGTACCTCGAGCTGTTTTTTCTAACCCTCTATTAATACAGGTCGTTTCAGGATTGTCTCAGGTTGATCCGAGCAATGGAACAGGTTCAAGAGGAGCTGAGTGAGGTCTGAGGCCAAATGGGGCAGTTCATGAGGGACATGCAGATGCTCAAAGAGGAGAACAACCAGCTGAAGAATCAGGTGGGCATGATGGCGGAAGTGTTAAAGAACATACTCCGAAGAGAATGTGAGCAAAGGCCTGAGGCTGCAGCCGGCACACTTGCTCCACGGGTATCTGAAGAACCTGCACCAAGGCATGATAGGCCTAAGAGACCCGCTACACAGCTGGAAGCTCAAGACGCCTCCCGTTAGCAACCACTTTCGGTTTATCGGGATAACCTACGAAGGCATGGTCAAAAGATGAAATTATCTGACAGAATCCTCGATCCAATCCCGATGGATTATGACCAGTTGTTGCAACTCCTGCTCCAACTTCAGTTGGTTAAACCTCGAACGTTGGCTCCATTGACTAGACAGCCACCACCCGACTGGGACGTAAACGCCCATTGTGAATTCTAATCTGGAGCATCGGGGCACGATGTGACAAACTGTAGAGCTTTTAAGCATATGGTTCAAGACATGATTGAGTCAAGAGGAATTGAATTCGTGTCGGGCAGCATGAAAGCAGCAGGCATATTCATCCCTTATCATACAAAAGAGATGGATGTTCCCATGATATCATCTGAAGTTGAGAAAGATCAGGAGTATATCTCGCGGTCTTTGAGGTATGAATCACCTTGCCCGCAACTTTTTCATGTTCCTGGGTCGAGCTTAAGGATGAAAGCCCCTGAACAGAGAGGATCCTCACTAGGTCAAACCTCGTCTCCGGATTGTTTCTGCCATGCAGAATCGGCAACCTCTCGCTCGGTGGCAGCAAAATTATCGGAGCCCGAATCAGAGTCGACCTCACAGTAGTCGTTCTTCTGATTGAGTCTGAAGACTTCAAAGGGGCGCTCCCCTCAGCAGCGAATAAGTGAGAAAGCCCAGTTCCCCGAAAGCTGGCAATATGCATTTTATCATGTCATTTCTTTACATTTGTAGTTTCTTTCGTGTAGGATTGCAAATTTCGTTTGTAAAGCACGTTGTTTTTCAATTGATATTGATAATGAAATAAATATGCATGTTTTGAACTAATCTGTTCGTGTTCACTCTATTGCTTTCTTTTATTTCTAACGCTTGTTTAAAGTGGAATCCGGGGAGGATGACGAAATCCACTGATGCGTAAGCTTCCGATGCTATGCTATTGAATAAAAACCTGTTGATGATGTACATGCATTGTTTCAAATCCCAAACACCGAAGATATAAGGAAGAGAATCCCTTGTTAACCCCTTTGAGTCGAGTAGTAGGAGTTTCTTTCTGAAGATAGAAAACCCCCAATCTTAACCCGGGGCAGGGTAGGTGTTAGTTAATTTGACCAAGCGTTACAAGAGGAGTGTCCGTTCAAGGATCAATCACACCGCTATAGGTCGTATCTAAAAAACCATGACAGTTAAACCTGGCCGATCAGGAGTGAAACAGTCACAATCTCTTTAACAAGTCATATAAGCTGATGTCATACGATTTGTTCAACAAAAAAAAGAAAAAAGAATCAAAAGAAAAAGTCTGCTAAGTCGAATCTTGAAGGCAAGCGACTTAGGCAAAAACTAGGGTACCCCGCTGGACTTCAAAATCGAAGAAACTCAAAAGAGTTAGTCTAGGCAAAAGTTAGGGGAAAATGAAAAAACGAAAAATGAAAAAGGATTACGAAAGAAAATCCTCAAACAAGAACGAAATCGTGTGGCTCCGGACGCCAAAAGACGAAAAGCGAGTGACTGTCACTTCGAAAAGTATGATTGCTTGAACTGTTACTCAACCTTTGAAAGGTGAACGCTAAGGTCGAATTAGCCGAACGTATAAACGGAGAACATCAAGGAGAATGGGTGGGTTAAAATGACTTTTGAGCCTTTATCCTTTCTTTCTTAAACCGTGAACCTGACCACGTTACAACCTTTAAAAGACCTAATTGAAATAGGTTTGTTTCGAAAGCATACTTCGGTAAATATCGCATCGAAACTGACTCCTAGATAGGATTCCCATTACAGCGTTGTGTTGATGTTGACATGTTAATCAATGACTTCATACGTTTTATGTCACAAATTTTTTTTTCCAATGAACAGGAATGGATTTTGAAAACTGCCACATGCATTGCATTTGATATGTCTTTTATGCAGAACAGTTTGCTTTACTAGCGAGTAAGCGCTTGATAGCGGGAAAGTTTCCATGATGGAAAGAGTTGATCAGGACAGAATGCAGAACACCAGAATACTCCGGTGAACTGGGGAAAGCTAGGTCAAATGATCGTAGCATGGGAGTCAGCCATCCAGAAATAGTTAATCCGGGGCAATCAGGTCGAGATTTGATGAATCTCTCGCAGCCAAGGGTACTACTCCCCACAGATCAGCCCATGAGGGGCAAAGTCATGACAAGACCGAGGCAGGTCACCCCGAGAGCGCCGAAGCCATCCTTATCCTGAAGGTTATTAACTTGAAGCACCTTTGTTGAGGTTCATAGTGCTGAAGCCGTTCGTATCAAACCACCAGAGGCTAGAGATATCAGGTTTCCCGTCGAGAGGGTGTTGCGAAGATCCCACAGGCTGGGGAAAAAAACTAAAAGCGAAGGAGCCTTTCCTCCCCGTGTTGGCATAGATTGTCAGATGATTCTGGGGCAAGCCATCTCGAGTTTGTTTCATGGCAGGTTTTTCTAAGCAGGATGATTCCTTCTTCCCCAACGAGTTCAGCAGCGGTTCCCCACGGAGCCTGAGCGTGGGACCGTGAGCATTGATATGTCTTCCCAAGCAGAGATAGATTCTCCCCAACCATATGCATCCTAGGAAGGATTTTCATTTCCCCAGTTGAGTTATACGCAGAAGTGTATACTCGTTCCCAGCAGTGGGTCAATGTGCAGTTTTCTCGTAAGAAGACTATTCGCAAGTGTTCAGCTTCCGATAGTTCAGACTGAAGTCTCCAGCGGAATTGAGATTCCCCATAGGGTGGTATATTCCCCGGCAGGTAGGAGTGATCCCAGCGTCTGGTTGCCTATCTTTAGCCGAGTTTACAGTTCCTCTAGAGAGCCGAGTCCTTGGAAGATTCTATCTGCAAAGGCCGTGCAGTAGAAAGTTGAATAGCTGATGCTATACTTCCCCATCGGAGTTCGTATCTCCAGGAAGATTCTATCTGCAAAGGCCGTGCAGTTTATTCATGCGATTGACATCGTTTTTCTCAGCAGTTTGTGGTTCGTATGCCTAGTTGAGCGAGTACAAGTTCTCGTAGAACTTTGTTCCCCTGCAGAAAGTCGTCTGGAGTTCGTTTCCCCAGGATAAGTCCAATTGAGATTGGTGTGACTTCTTCTCCTCGGCAGGATGATTCCTCCTCCCTACCAGAGTGATTCTTTCTCATTGACAGGAAGATTTTCCCTTCAACATTTATTTTGCTGATGGGGTCGTAGCATTTTGCATGATTGCATAGCATTTACCCTAAACGCGTAGCATTTCCACCATGTGGAGCATTGCGCCATTGTAAAACATATGCATATGAAGCATGAGCTAGGTCGTTACCATTCTTGTTTTGCAGGTGTTCCTTCACAGAATGGTTTGCTCAAGATGATTCTTGAATTCCCCAGCAAAGTTGTTTGCTTAAGATGATTCTTAAAACTCCCCGGTGAAGTCGCCAGAGTTGTGTGCTCAAGATGATACTTGGAGTTCCCGACGAAGTTGTTTGTTCAGGATGATCCTTGAATTCCATAGCAAAGTTTATTTGTCCAGAATGATTTCTGAAATCCCCAAAGACGAGTTACTTGATAGTTCTCCAGAATCCCCAGCGGAGATGTAAAGTCCCCAGCAGGTTTTTAAACAGAGAAGTTGAAATTTCCCTTGAAGACTTGATGATTGAAGTCTGGCAGTAGTGCCAAGCCCCCTGACTTACTGATGAAGTCCAAATATAATGTCGAAGTAGTTCTCCTAGCTGATGAGGAGTGCCTGATGGCAGAAGATTGTATATCCTTATTGATCCGTGATTGATTAAGGATTCCATTTGAAGACTTACCGGTGAAGTCTAGCTGCAGTGTCGAAACAGTTGTCCTAGCTGATGAGGAGTGCCTGACGGCAGAAGATTGGATACCCCCATTGGTTCATGATTGATTGAGGATTCTATTTTCGACTTACTGACGAAGTCCGGCTGACGCCCGAGAATTTCTTTAAATGCCCGACGGCATAGTTATAGATTGTCAAAAGTTCCTAATGACCTGATGAGTCCCGAGGAATTCTTCTGCCGTAGTGCCGCAGAATTCCTGATGGCAATATCAGCTATGTGTCACCAATTACCGTGTAACCAGTGATCCCTTGATGAATTGAGGAAGAAGCTGCAGTGAAACCTGATGATCATTCTGACGGAGATTTGAGACTAGTCGCTCACCAACCAGTTACCGTGTAACCGGTGATCACTTATTGACTTACTGATGAAGTCCGACAAAGATATTGTCGACGTTCCTAGCGACATGACGAGTCCATAGGCGATGATAAGGAATTCTTCTGCTGTGGCGCAGAATGCTCGACGACAAAATCAGCCATCCTGCACCAGTTACCGTGTAACCGGTGATCCCTTATTGACTTACTGATGAAGTCCGACAAAGATATTGTCGACGTTCCTAGCGATATGACGAGTCCATTGGCGAAAATAAGGAATTCTTCTGCTGTGGCGCAGAATGCCCGACGGCAAAATCAGCCATCCTGCACCAGTTACCGTGTAACCGGTGATCCCTTATTGACGTACTGATGGAGTCCGACAAAGATACTGTCGATGTTCCTAGCGACATGATGAGTCCATAGGCAACGATAAGGAACTCTTCTGCTATGATACAGAATGCCTGATAGCATAATCGACCATCCTTCACCAGTTACTATGTAACCGGTGATCCCTTGATGACTTGAGGACAAAGATCTACAGCAAAATCAGACGATCATCCTGACGGAGATTTGAAATTAATCATTCATTTCAGTTTCAGGATTTATCCCCATCAGAGTACTGTGTACTTGTGCAGTTGGCAAATTTTCGGGTTTATTGGTATTCAACCGTCTTTTACCTTGATTTTCTGAGAGCCGTTCGCTTCTCATCCAGTCAGATCCAAGCCGTTTGAATAGGGGCAACTGTTGCACCCCAAAATTTTCCCAACCTTTCTTTACCTAGCTTGTGTTTCATTGCATTCATATAAGCATTATCATCTGCATTTCATTGACATGTATGCAGGAGATCAAGAGGTATGATTACCAACAAAGGGCCACACAAGGCTATGAAGCTGGTTAAAAGGGTTATCTAAGTGTTCAAGGGTTGACATCCTCACCAGAGAAGCCAAAGATCCTCAGGGAGAGTGGTTGAAGCCAAGTGTGTATATCTCCTACCTTGAGAGTTGGGGGAAAGCCATCAGATGATTCTGAAGCTATGAAGTTGAACTTGAGGTCTTGATAGAGCTCATGAGAAGTATTGAAGATCATTTTGATGCCTAGACAGGTCATTATGTGAAGGATAAGGAGCTACTATCATGATTGGTACAACTAGGATTTCATCTGGTCAACCCTATGATAACTGATGATTTGGAGAAGGTTGAGACCTAATTCAAGAGCCATGTGATCATGGATTGATGTATTAAGATGTCCAAGGGATGATTCCAAGGTCAAATTATCATGAATCAAGAGTGTGAGAAGTCCCTAGCCTAGGGTTGCTATACTTGACAGTGTAAAATCCCCTGGTTTAGTGCCTAACTTCAAGACCACTTAAATCAATATGTGATTTTCATATCACCTTGACCCTAACATCATTGTTGTAGGGCATGATCTTAGCTTTAATTTTAGTACTAGAAGTCCTTGATAGGGTTTATAGAACTCAAGTTATGAGCCAGACAAGTTACAGGTCATCTGAGGCATGTGAATTTGGAGCTTAAAAGTTACCCAACTTGCATGAGACTTTTGCCCTAGAAGGATATTCCTATGAACTTTTAGTTAACTTGAATGTTGTTCCTTATCTTCTTAGCTTTCTAGAAAGTACTAGAAGTCCATGATTGGATTTGTAGAACTCAAGATATGGCTTTGACAAGTCAAGGGTATTTTGGGAATTTGGAATTACAGGTCATTTTTGGTTATAGGTCAATTTCACCAACTTAGGCACCTCAAATGAAGATTTGTTCAACTTGAAAGTTGTTCAAAATGGTGTTTTTGGTCCAACCATGACCCAATCATCCATTTATATGGATTGAATATGGAAGAGTATGAAGAAATTTTGAAAAAAGATCATTAAAAGGCATTAATGAAGGAAAAATTCAAAATAAATTACAATGGTTCAAAACTTCACAAGTTTATGCATTTTCTGATCGGAAATGACATTTTAAAGAGATTGGCAATTTTACATTTGGGATTTGAGGCTTAATTCATGAACTTTGCTTAGGTTACTTAGAATTGAAGTAACATAACAAATCTTGGCCATAGGATCAAACCAAGCTCGCAATCTGAGCCATTCACATCCAAGGAGCATTGTGTAAGCTATTGAAGCAAAGAGTGAGCTGAAATAGAGCAGAATGCACGAGTTTTCATGGTTGTTCATTGAAGGAAAATAAAATTTTGGATTCATCAATTTGGGCCATGTTAGGATCTAGTTGGTGAAGAATTCAGTTGTGGCAGTTAGAGATTGGAGCTTCCAACTCAAAATCGGTTTTGGCAATTCAGAGGGTTTCAAGAAGAATTGAGGATTCAGTTAGCACCAGGATCATTCAGTGAATGTTTCTGCAGCATTTGGAGTCAAGAATCCCACTATAACTACTCCAATTTCATGCTTTTTTCCAGGTTTGTATCTTTCACCATTGCTATAGTTCTAGGCATGTTTAGACTGAATTAAGCATGTGGTTAGGTTGTAGATACAACATAGATCATTTTAGGATCATAGTGGAGAAGTTTAGTGATGATTCATGATGTGATGTGTTTTCTGTTGATACTTGTATCTATATGATTCTTGAGGATTAAGGTGAATTAGATGGTGGTTTTTGATCCTTGAGAGGTGAGGAACATTTCTGTGCAATCAATTTGGAGTTTCGTGACATTTATGGAATTGAGTAATTTTCTGTTCATCATTGTTTTTGGAGATTCTTGAGGAATTAATGGAAATGGAATAGATCATGATGATAAGTGAGAGATGACGAGAAGAATCAGGTAATTTTCTTTGAGTTTGCTTGAAGTTGATTGCAGAGCTTGATGGCTCTCGCCGGAGAAGACGGTGGCGCTCTTCTCCGGCCACCGTGGCTGAGTTCCCTCCTTGTTTCAGTTTTAAATGAGGACGATGAACAGGGATCGTTGGATCTGGTGGACTTTGTTGACTTAGTCTTTGCATCTGATGGACAAGGCTTGGTCTAATTAGGGTTTGGTGAGGTGGCTTGATCTGGAGCGTATGATCATAATACTTTTTCCATTAATGGATGTGACTAGAATGTACCATGGGCTGCAGTTAACTTAACCATACCTTGTCACTAATCAATACGCACCGTTTCATTTAATGAGTTGGCACGCGTGCAGCTGTTGGATGGATTGACTAGTAAACAGATCTAATGGCTCTAACATTTTTTGATTTCCTTTAATTCTTTAATTGATTTTATATTTTCTTTTAATTGATTTTTCTTTTTTAATTCATAATAATTAGGATAATGATCAGAAAAATATGAGAAAAGTATGTGGTTGATCCTTGTTTTATTTCTGATTTTTCTATGCCTTTGGATTTTATTTTGGTGTTGTTTTCCATTTAATGTCCATTTTTCTATTTTTGATAATTGAATCAAAATGCATAAAATGACTTGTTGCTTGATGATTTTATTACCAATTCATGATTTTGATTTTGATGTTGCTTTTTGGCTGGCTGGTTAGAGATATGTTGATGATGTTATAGGATTTTTGTGGTGATTTTTAGGTGATCCTAAGATTAGTTTTGAACTAGGTTTTTAGAGCCTTCCCCACTTGAACCTTCATTTGACACCTCTTGGTTTAGAATTTCTTTAGGGCCCTTAAACCTTGATTTAAGCTCTGGATTTTCTACCATAGGTTCTTAATACATTTAGGATCCCTTAGGAAAATTTATAGATTTTTAGTAATTGATTTACTATTTTAGATAGATTTTACATCTAGGATGTGTTTAGGTTCCTTCTAGCATAGTACTTCCCATAGATGAACTTCAAAAGTGACCTTTAGTTCATTATAAGTTTCCAAACCTTTTCTGATGGTTTAGTAGACATGTTGATGCCTTTGCAGATTGAATCTCAAGTTTTGATCTGGATTTTTATTTCCCTTTAGAAAGTTTCTTTTAGGGCTTGTAGAATTAGGTTTTTTTTAGAGCTTTAGGAGTTGCTTCTTTTTTCATGAATGTGGTTTGCTTTGATTTGCATTCCATTTCCTATCCAACGATTCAAGGTTCCTTGTGGGAGCCTAGTCCCTCCGTTGGAAGGAGTAAAGGCCTACCACAAAAGGTAAAACCTTTGAGGATACCTCAGATGAGTGGTTGAGTGCCTTGAGGGATTCCATTGGTTTCCCTCCTGCTTCCCCTCATCATACAATGATCTTTGTGTTGATTCACATCATCTCTTGGTGGAGCAAGTTGAAGCTTGAAGATGAAGTCCGCATTCCCTTTTCTCCTGATGGATGACTTGGACTAGAAGACAGACTGTTGGGCTGCTTTGCTGCTGAAGTGTTGTTGTGCTGCTCTGTTGTTCTTGTTGTTTGACTGTATTTGTATGATTGTTTCTCTGGTGTGTTGCATTAGTATAGGCTTTCATGTATGTATGAACCTCCCTTTGGGTAACTTGACTTGCAAGTTACCCTAAAATTAGGAAAAGATTCAAAAATTATCAAATAAAATGCAAGAAGCTCATAAATATGTTGGCAACCAGAGGCCAAAAGGTTACAATCAAAATCACTTCACAACATCACCATAGAAATTGATTCACAAGGGTGCTCCATTGTGAAGGAGGATTATTTAGGGTCAAATGAAGTGCATCAAAAGTCAACTCAAAAGTCAACCAATCAGGAGCAAAATGGTCCTCAAAAATTCATCAACTCATCATTGATATGAGGATTGAATTTTATTCATTGGATCAAAAGGAAATGAGAAAAATAAAATAAAAACCAAAACATGTCAAGATTTAGGTCAAATAAAACACTTCCAAAGTTAAATTCCATTTTTAATTTTAAAATAATTAGAAAAAATAAAATAAAAATTTCATAAATAAAAGACATCTCAAAGAGTCCAAAACATAATTTTTTGGAATTTTATCACTCTTGGAAGTATTTTAAAATAATTTAAATCTAAATAGAAATAAAATAAAATAAACTAAAATAAAAAGAAATTAAAATAAATAAACAAGTGGTGCATGAAGTAACCCAGAAACGTGTAAAATCAGTGGGCTCACAGAAGGGGGGGTGCAAACAGCAAGCCCAACCCAGGTCCAAACAAAAAACTGTGAGCCAAAAAGATTCAGTGAGGTGAGTCAAACCAGGTGTATGGTGGAAAGCAACAAAGGCCATTGGATCAAATGGTAATCATATCGAAGGGACCAGATCACGCCATGTCATTTAATGAGCTTCCAGCTTTATCTGGTGTGTGTGGTCAAAGCAAGTGCACCGTGGGTCTTAATCAGAACCATTAAAATGAAAAGTAAGCAAATCCAAAGGACTGAAGCAACACACGTGGCTTTGATGAGTTTTAAACATTGGAGGGAAACCAGACGGCCGGAACCACTGTTCCGGTCGTCTTCTCTGGCGAAACCTCACACACCAGTCACGGCCAAAAACCCAGGTGCCTCAAAACTTGATCAAAATAAGCAAAATAAAAGCCAAAACCGATCTCCAAGTTACGTGGATCATGAACCACTAGCCATTTTCATTGATCAGGCTTAAATAAAGCAAAACTAAAAGAAATAGAAATAAGCTCAAATGAAAAAAGTTAACAAACAACCATGAAATCAATCCAGAAACCAACTACACATCAAGAGGTTTGCAAATATATGAAAATGGTGTGATATCAATGCATAAACAGTGAGATATTTTGAAAGAAAAGAAACCTAAAATCAAGCTTCCACAGAGCTCAGTTTGTTACTGAAGCTTAATGAAAATCACCCAGAAACGCTCAATGGACCTCAAAGAATGTTTTGAAATGTTTTATTTAGATTGAAACTCAGTGAAAGTTGAAAAACGATTTTGACTTTTTCACCACTTTCTCTCAATGTGTTCTCACTCAATCTCTCACCAAAACCAGTTCTGAAGACTTGTGAACAATCCTGAGATTAAATATGATGGATTCTAATTGAAAGGAAGCCCAATTCTATGCTCTTTGGGCCCAATTGGATTTTCACTTTTTCACTTCATGGCCATTTCAATAGTGCACGAAAATCACCTTACTCAGCTGTAAAAATGACTCAGCTAGCTTGCATTTGAGGTAGGTTGATCAAAGGGCTGAAAATGGCTCCTTGATTTCATCTTATGGCATGTTTTGGATGTGTTGCTTAATCTTGAAGAAAGCTTGAAAATGGCCACCAAAATGAACTCAAATCTTAAATCCAAAGATGGCATTGTGTTTGAAATGAATTTGGCACTCAAAAAATGCACAAGGTTGGTACAAAATGTTTCCAAATGATTTTAATTTGATTTTCCCTTTTTAAAGCATTTTTCATGGAAATTTCATTAGGGATTCTTCAATCCAAGCCAAACCTTTGATGCCTTGATGTTTGGTCGAGCAAATGACCCTATTTGGAGCATGTTTGAAGTTGGAAAGATTTCCATTTGAAGTGTGCAAAGTGGTGAAATGGACCTATAATGAAAATGACCTGTAATCTTACTTTCCCAAAATACCCCTGCCTTGCAAGCCTCATAACTTGAGTTCTACAAATCAGATGAAGGACTTATAGTACTCTTTGGAAATCTAAGATCATGAGGAACAACATTCCATCTGGTTGACTATAAAGACTTGGAATGATCTTGAAATGATATCTCATGTATCTCAACACAACATTCCATGACCATAAAGACTTGGAATTGAGTCTTAATCTCTTTCAATTTCACAGTTGACTTAGGGTTGACTAGATGAAAACCCTAATTGCAACATCTTCAACTGTAGCTCTTCACACTTGGTATAAACACTTGAATGAACTCCACAATGACCCTCAAGGCCTCCAATGAGCTTAAATGATCATCTCCCTCCATAACCATGGGCTTGTGATCCTCAGATGACCTTCAAATGGCCTCCTAGACAGGAGGTGAACCACATGCACTTATCGGCCTATCCAAAAGGCTTTGACTTGTCTCTGATGATCATAACCCCTTTGTTAACTTGAATACAACCTCTTGATTAGGCTTAGAACCCTTGGAAAGTTCCTCTTGTTACACACACATCTCTTGATCCCCTGTAAAATGCAAAATGCTATGCAATACAATATGGTAGAACAATGAAATGAAACATAAACCAAGTAAAGAAAAGGTTGGGCAAATTTTGGGGTACAACAGCTGCCCCTATTCAAATGAATTAGAACTGAATGGATGAAAAGCAAACGGCTATCAAACAGTCAAGGTAAAAGAAGGCTAAATACAAAAGAACCCGAAAATTTTCCAACCACAGAAATAAACTGCAAACAAGAATCTTCGGAGATAACTGTTCTGATTACAAACATGCCCCGCTGGGGGAAAGAGAAACTTAACGAGTAACTCTGCTTGGGGAAAACTTCAAATTGCCGGAATCTGGATATTCAACGAACTAAATGAATCAACGAAATCTGCCAGAGCCTAGATACTCAACGAGATGAGGAGCACATCAACAAATGCAAACTGGCCGGAGTCCGAACACTCAACGAAGCCAACCAATCGGAGACTAAACACTCAACGAAGCACCAACCGGATCCTAAACACTCAACGAAGCCAAACCAACCAGAGCCTAAACACTCAACGAAGCAAACCAAATGGAGCCTAAAAACTCAACACAATCAAACCAACCGGAGCCTAAACACTCAACGAAGCCAAACCAACCGGAGCCTGAACACTCAACGAAGCCAAACCAACCGGAGCCTAAACACTCAACGAAGCCAAACCAACCGGAGCCTAAACACTCAACGAAGTCAAACCAACCGGAGCCTAAACACTCAACGAAGCAAACCAACCGGAGCCTAAAAACTCAACGAAGCAACCCAACTGGAGCCTAAACACTCAACGAAGTAAACCAACCGGAGCCTAAACACTCAACGAAGTCAAACCAACCGGAGCCTAAACACTCAACGAAGCAAGAGATACCATCACAAAACTTAATGGGAGTAATATAACCAAATGGAGTCTGGGCACTTCACGGGTAAAGCAAAACGTCACAAATAGAAAATGTCGGAACCTAGATGTTCAACGGAGGAGTCGGAGTCTGAGTGCTCGACGTAAAAAACTGAAGCTTGAAGATCACCTGTAGGGGATGACTACTACCTGAAAACAGAAAGGTAACGACCTGGTTTATGTTTCAAAATGAAAATGTTTGAAAATGGCGTAATGCTCCATACAAAATGGAAATGCTACGCGTTTGGGTAGATGCTATGCATGCATGCAGATGCAACGGAACCACTCTAGAAAAATAAATGCTAAAGAGGAAAACAAACTCCGCTGGAGGAAGACTAGGCACACCTAGTGCAAATGGACTCATGTTGGGGAATATAAGCCTTAGATGGCCTCCGAGAAAACTTCTAGGTAAAACTGCTCTGCCAAGCACAAATCCACTCCACTGGGAATTAGAAATACGTATCAACCAACTGCTGGGGATAACCGTATACCTACACGCACACCACCATGTTGGGATGAAGAAACCACTTTAATTGCTGGGGAATAAACTCTGGCTGGGAATGACAGCTTCATCCATACCTTCTTAGAGAGATTCCCCTAGGGTAACAAACCTGCAAAAACAACAGACAAGATACTACACAACAAAGGCTATCTTGGTCATCGTCCGTGACGTTGTTCAATTAAGTCAAAGTTTTAATAGTCATTGGCCAAGGCCTACAAGTTTATGTATGTGCAAATTCATCAAAAACATCGAGCGTTTTTCACAAACAAAACAGTAAAAGCTAAAAACCAAGCACACAAAGATTTTCTGAATAGCATGTTTTATTGATAAACGGCCTGAAAGTAGGAAAATTTACAAAGGATGCAACTCCTGAAATGAGAAAGTTGTGCCAAAGACAAATAAGAAATGCATAAAGATATACAAAATATCGGCAATGTGGTACAGACAACCATCATGGGACGACTCATTTATGACTCGCATGACTTTGATGCTTTTCCGATGCTTCGTCTTCGGAAGAGATTGACTTGAACATTTTCCCGCGGGTTCTCCCAAAATCCGTTATGTTCTGAAGCTCAATACGCAGATTGCAGTTGTTTGCTTTTCCAAATCCCTAACTTTTGCCTGAATCGCCCTTGCGGGTTTTCGATTCACCGGGATACCCATTTTTGCCAAAGTCGCCTTTTCAGGTTTTCAACTTTGCGGGTTTACATCTTTTTTCTTTTTATCCCTAATTTTTTCCCGAACCTGTCTTTTTATGGTTCGCCGGGATGCCCCATTTTTCCCTGGACTTTCTTTTTTCTTTCCAGCGGGTCTCTTTAAGCATAGTATTTTTTGACTGCGTCTGCGTTCACAGGGGACGTGAAATCCTCACCGTCCATGGTTGAAAGTAGTAAGGCTCCTCCGAAGAAAACTTTCCTTACAACATACGGACCTTCGTAATTGGGAGTCCATTTGCCTCTGTGATCGTTCTGTGGTGGGAGAATCCGCTTCAACACTAAATCACCTGCCTGAAAGCTTCAAGGACATATCTTCTTATCGAAGGCTTTCTTCATTCTGTTTTTGTATAGACGACCGTATGCGATGGACGCCAACCTTTTCTCATCCATCAAGCTGAGTTGATTCAACCTGTTCTTCACCCCTTCTGTTTCATCTAGTTTGACGTCAACCAGAACTCTCAAGGAAGGTATCTCAACTTCTAGTTGCAGGACAGCTTCCATACCATATACCAACGAGAAGAGAGTTACCCCAGTTGAAGTACGCACCGAGGTGCGATATCCATGTAAAGCAAAGGGCAACATCTCGTGCCAATATTTGTAGGTCACAACCATCTTCTGCACTATCTTCTTGATATTTTTGTTAGCCGTCTCGACCGTGCCATTCATATTCGGACGATAGGGAGACGAATTGTGATGCTCAATCTTGAAGTTCTGGCACAAATCCTTCATCATCTTGTTATTCAGGTTAGATCCATTATCAGTAATGATCCTTTCAGGTATTCCATAATTGGCAGATGATGTCCCTTTTGATGAACTGGGCCACAACTTGCTTGGTGACATTGGCATAAGAAGCTGCTTCGACCCATTGGGTGAAATAGTTGATGGCTACTAGGATGAAACGCTGTCCATTGGATGCAGTAGGCTCAATCTTCCCAATCATATCAATGCCCCACATGGAAAAGGGCCATGGAGATGACATGACATTCAAAGGACATGGCGGCACATGAATCTTGTCGGCATAGTTCTGACATTTATGACATTTCTTAGCGAATTTGAAACAATCCGACTCCATCGTAAGCCAATAATAACCAGCTCGCAACAACTTTCGAGACATGGCATGTCCGCCGGCATGCGTACCGAAAGTACCCTCGTGGACTTCCTCCATAAGCAGATTTGCTTCTTTTTCATCCATGCATCTCAACAGCACCAAATCATGGTTTCTTCTATAAAGCACACCATCCTGATTCAAATAAAAATTTCCAAACAATCTCCTTAGAGTCTTCTTATCTCGACTGGATGCCCCAGTCGGATACTCCTGGTTCTTAAGGAATTTCTGGATGTCGAAATACCACGGCTTGCCATCGGAGGCCTCCTCAATGGAGAATATGAAAGCAAGTCTATCAAGGCGGGAGATAACTATTCTGGGAGCTTCATTCCAAAAATTAACCTTGTACATCGAAGACAGCGTTGCCAGAGCGTCTGCCATCTGATTCTCCGCTCGCGGCACATGGTGAAACTCTACCCCGTCGAAGAAAGGTAACAACCTCCTTGCATAATTCATGTAAGGAATCAAATTAGGCTGACGAGTTTCCCATTCTCCCTTGATTTGATTCACAACTAGTGCGGAATCGCCATATACATCGAGATTCTTGATCCTCAAATCAATAGCTTCTCTGAGACCCATGATACACGCTTCGTACTCAGCCTCATTGTTGGTGACCGGAAATGTCAATCTGGCAGTGAATGGGCTGTGAGACCCATGGGGTGTTGTAATGATTGCCCCAATTCCACTTCCGTATGAGTTGACGGCACCGTCAAATATCAACTGCCATTGGGAGCCAAGTTCAGGACCTTCGTCTGGTAGTGGTTCGTCACAATCCTTCATCTTGAGGAACATAGTGTCTTCATTAGGAAATTCAAACTTCATTGGCTGATAGTCTTCGATAGGTTGTTCGGCAAGGTACTCTGACAAAACAATTCCTTTGATGGCCTTCTGAGAAACATACTGAATGTCGTACTCTGTCAGTACCATTTGCCATCTGGAAATTCTTCCTGAAAGCGCTTTCTTTTCAAATACATATTTGATTGGACCCATCTTCGAAATCAGCATGGTTGTGTGTTTAAGCATGTACTGTCTTAAACGTTTGGCAGCCCAAGCAAGTGCGCAACACGTTTTCTCAAGCATTGAGTAACGGGACTCACAATCTGTGAACTTTTTACTCAGATAGTAAATTGCATGCTCCTTTCTTCCAGTCTCGTCGTGTTGACTGAGGACACAACCCATACTGTTCTCAAGAACCGTCAAGTACATAATCAACGGTCTTCCAGCTACTGGAGGTATCAATATCAGGGGTTCCTGCAAATACTCTTTTATTTTCTCAAATGCTTTCTGACAACTCTCATTCCAAACGACCACCTTATCTTTCTTTAATAACTTAAATAATGGCTCACAAGTGGCTGTGAGGTGAGATATGAACTGAGCGATGTAGTTCAATCTACCTAAGAAACCACGAACTTGTTTCTCGGTCTTTGGTGCTGGCATTTCTTAAATTGCCTTGATCTTCGCAGGATCGACCTCAATACTCTTCTCACTGACAATAAACCCCAACAACATTTCTGACCGTACGCCGAAAGTACACTTGTTTGGATTCAACCTAAGTTTGAACTTCCTTAATCTCTCAAACAACTTTAGAAGATTCACCAGATGCCCCTCCTCCGTTTGGGACTTCGCAATCATATCGTCGACATAAACCTCGATCTCATGATGAATCATGTCGTGAAAAAGTGTTACCATTGCTCGTTGATAAGTTTCCCCTGCGTTCTTCAAACCAAAAGGCATTACTTTATAGCAGAACGTCCCCCATGGCGTGATAAAAGTTGTTTTCTCCATATCCTCTGGTGCCATCTTAATCTGATTGTAGCCCAAAAAACCATCCATGAAGGAAAACACTGAGTATTGTGTGGTGTTATCAACAAGCACGTCAATATGAGGGAGCGTGAAATCATCCTTTGGGCTCGCACTATTCAGGTCCCTATAGTCAACACACATCCTGACTTTGCCGTCCTTCTTAGGCACGTGCACGATGTTTGCAACCCACGGAGGGTAATTGGTCACAGCAAGAAATCCAGCGTCCAATTGCTTTTGGACTTCTTCCTTGATCTTCACTGCCATATCAGGCCTGGTTCTTCTCAATTTCTGTTTAACAGGAGGACACTCTTCTCGAAGAGGCAGACGATGAACTACAATATCTGTGTCGAGTCCAGGCATATCTTATATGACCAAGCAAAGATATCCTTATACTCTCGGAGTAGCTCAACCAGTATTTGCTTGACATCACTTTGCAGCGCGGCCCCTATTCCGACTTCCTTCTTATCCTCTTCAGTTCCTAGGTTGATGACTTCAACTTCCTCTTGATGAGGCAAGATGACCTTCTCCTCTTGTCTCAACAATCTAGCAAGCTCCTCGGGTAGGTCGTCGTCTTCATCGATCTCTTCTTCTGCTTGAAGGATCGGATTGTCAAAGTCACACCGAGTTATAGACGAGTCTGAGTCGATGGTATCTGAAATGTGTAACCTGCAATGATGATGATTTTATGCTTAAATGATATGCAAACAAAACAAACACAAACCACAATACCATTTTACTGTTAGAAAACAAAAAGAAGAAAAAACAAGGATCACAAAATTCGAATGAGAAAAACGCCTTTTGATTAATGATAAAAGGTGGTTCAAACATAAACAAGCATGCCCTGAATGAAATACCGCTATGCTCCGGGTAGAACATAGGGTTACACAATAACTGAGAAAACAAAGTATTATTGTTCACGTGTCACTTGGACCAATTCCTCAATGGACCAATTGCATAGCTTCTGTCCAGGAGCGCTCGACTGGATCCAAACGTCCATGTCACAATCACTGTCCCCGGCTTCGTCATCAGAAACAACATTGATTTGCTCAAAAATGACACCCCCACTGGTGAACTTGACGGGCCCCTTGTAGCGTGGCGCGCTCTACGAAGATGATGGGTGGTACCCCAACCCGAACTTCTCCTGCTTCTGAGGCATGTCTAGCACCTTTCCCCATCCTTGTGATGCCCCAACCTGAACTGCCGCTTGAGCCTCCTTAAAAGATGACATAACCACTTCTGGTTCTTTGTTCACAATTAGAGATTTGTCCTTCAATTGCACAGTTTCGAAGGCCTGACATAAACTCTCATGAATTTCTCCGTCTACCTCAACGTATTTGAAAGATGACAAGTGGCTAGTCATGATATCTTCTTCCCCACATACTGTCACAACACTGCCTCCGACCATATATTTCAGCTTTTGATGCAGAGTGGACGTAACAGCCCCAGCAGAATGTATCCATGGACGACCCAACAGACAGCTGTAAGCAGGCTGAATGTCCATGATGTAAAATACCGCCTCAAATACCTCTGGGACCACTTGGATAGGCAGAGTTATTTCCCTAAAAACAAATCTCTGGGTTCCATCAAAGGCTCGCACAACCAAATCACTAGGAGTACAATAAAGACCCTGATGATCTATCTTCATTAATGCTTTCTTTGGAAGCACATTCAAGGACGAACTTGTATCAACAAGGACGTGTGACATCATTGTTCCCCGGCATTCAAGTGAAATATGCAATGCCAAATTGTGGTTTCTGCCCTTTGGCGTCAAATCCAAATCCGTAAACCCCAGACCGTTTCCTGCATTTACATGCGCCACCACTCCTTCGAGCTGGTTAACCGATATTTCTTGTGGTACATAAGCAGTGCTTAAAACCTTCAACAACGCATTTCGATGCGCTTCTGAACACAACAACAGTGATAGTATAGAAATCTTGGAAGGAGTTTGTTGCAGATGGTCGACTATCTTGTAGTCGCTTTTTCTAATCAACTTCATGAACTCTTCCATATCCCTTGCCAGAGGTTCCTTCTCGTCCACCCGAGGAATTTCTTCTACCACTGTCTTGCCTTTCCCTTTATCAGTTTTCTCAGTCACCACTTCGGGCGTCGAAAAGATTCTATCGCTCCTAGTAATTCCTCCAACTCCAACAAGGTTATGAACTGAATCAATAGGCAAGCTCTTCAACTCTACCTTCTGCCCGTTACAAAACACCTCAGCCCTGTAAATTCCACGGGATAGCCTTAGTACTTTCGAATGGCACAGGGCCCGCTTTAGTGATGATGATCGTAGGTGGCCTTGGAGGCGCTGAAATAGTGATAGTTTTATATGGGATTGAAATTGTCGTAATTTCATCTTGCTCCTCCTCTACTACTTCCACAGGTTTCCTTTCAGAAGTCCGATCAAATTGTAACACTCTTTCATCCATCATGCTTTGGATACACTTTTTCAAATCATCACATCCCTCGGGATGGTTCAAACAGTTGACACAACCTTCACTATAACCTGGGAACACTCCCCCCTTCAGCAAATTCTCCTTCACAAAACTTAATGGCGTTTTCAGCTCGTTCACGTTGATTATCAAATCTAACCCTTCCTCTACCAGAACAGCACCAACCCTAGTCGGCCCATGATTTGGCATAGGGTTTTGCACAACATTTGTTGCATCATGTGAAAAATCTATTACTTTGCTATCAATCAGATCTTGCAACTTATGTTTGAAAGCCTTGCAGTTGTCAATAGTATGGCCGGGTGCCCTAGAGTGGAACTCGCATCGTGCATTCACATTAAAGTCGGGCGGTGGTGGGCCTGTCAGAGGAGCCATAGTCCTCTTTTGGATTAACTGCAATTACAACAGAGTTTGGAGCACTTGGGAATATGGCATCGATGGTGGATCAAATACTCTATTTGTTGGCCGAACCGGATATCTTCGATAACCTTGCTGATTTTGTTGGGGTGGCTGCTGCTGTCATTGTTGTTGTTGCTGTTGAGGTTGTTGTGGTTGTTGTGGTTGTTGTTGTTGTGGTACATGGATCATAATGCTAGCGACTCGTTGTTGATGATATTGATTATGAGGCTGGCTTCTCCATCTTCCTTGAAAACTAGATACTGAGTTGGTTTCTCCCTCGCGCCTTTTGTTGCCAAAGACTTTCTTTCCTCCTCCTCCAACTGAGGATCCTTCGCCTGCTTGAATCTTCCCAATTTTGATACCATTCTCTATGTGTTCCCCTGTGATTATCATGTCAGAAAAGCTGCCAGACATACAGTTCATAAGCTTCTCATAATACATGCCAGATAAAGTAGCCACAAACATGTCGATCAGCTCGCGCTCCACCATCGGAGGTTGAACTCTTGCAGCCAATTCGCGCCACCTTTAGGCGTACTCTTTGAAGCATTCATTACTTCTCTAGGTAAGATTTTGCAACTGAACCCTGTTTGGAGCAAGGTCACTATTGTATTGATAATGCTTCATGAACGCCTCAGCCAAATCCTTCCAGCTACGGACATTGGTAGGCCCTAACCCCATGTACTATTCAAGGGAAGGACCGGACAAACTGTCCTGGAAAAAGTGCATTAACAGCTTTTCATCGTCTGAGTAGACAGACATTTTCCTGTAATACGAGCGCAAGTGAACTCTAGGACATGTAGTACCCTTGTACTTATCAAAGTCAGGAACTTTGAATTTTTGCGGTATCCTTAGGTCAGGAATAAGTCCAAGGTTGGCCATATCAAGGCCCATAGAGTTTTGACTCTCAAATCTTTTTATCCTGTCTTCCAACCATTTGAATCTTCTATTAGTCTCAGAAGGCATTTCACCACCAAAATCTCTCACCGAGAAGATGTCATCCTGTCTGTCCTCAATCAACTGCTGATTCAGGTTGCCATGAATACCACCGTTAGCTTCGGGCCCATACACATTTCCCTGACCAGTAATTCCCACATTACCAACTCCAATGTTACCAAATCCAGTGTTACCATTGCCTCCGCCAACATTACCATTACCGTTCCCAGTTGCGTTCCCATTTCTGGCACCATTGCCATTTCCATTTCCGCTAGTATTGGGGATAGCGTTATTAGCATGCTGAGTCTCAACAAGAGGTGGGTTGGCAGCAGTCCCTCCATGTAATACGCCGTCGTTATCAACCCGTGCAATCAGAGGCTGCACCAAGGTCCTGAGTTGGTCTTATCCGCTAGCTACAGTCTGCATTACTTCTATAAATTGAGCCATTCTATCTCTCATTTCCTGCATCTGCTCCTGCATCTGTTCCATGATCCTTTTCTGTCTTCCTCTAGTCGCGTACCGGTGATTTGTGTTATCAGCAATCCTAAAATACACTAAAAGAAGACAGGAGATAAGAAAATAGTTCTGATGCACCTGCAATGCGAAAAATATGCTAAATGCAGACATGTATATATGCAACAGGGAGATTTCCCCCTCGATTCTAGTTTCCAGAAGAAGAAACGACCACGGAAAACCCCACAGACAAGCAGACAGAATAATAGCTCCTCATATAATAACAGGTCAACAGACATTGTGCATACATCAACCGAGTACAAAATAGAGATAACCTCAACCAACAGGCCTGGTGATGGTCAATACATAAAACAACAAGATACAAAGAAAGACACTCAAGCTGAGTGCCGAGACAGGAAATCCTCTAGCAGCTTCTGCGTTTCGGGATGATCTGGTCTAGTAAGTAGACCATGTATGAGTAGCTCTCGCCGGCTAGTGGTGCGCTATAGACTATCAACGTGGTCTTCCCAGGCTCCTTCTCTAAAGCACGCTTCAAGTCTGCACCTCTTGTTGTCTGCTCTCAACTTACAATCCTCCAAGTTTGCAATAGCTTTACTCAATCTGTGCTCACTATTATATCTGAGTGATTCTTCCACCGAAATCTTCTCGTCCTTTGCTTTGAGCTGAATCTACAACTTGGCGGTCTGCTGTTTCAATTTATCCTCACGCTCTTTGTTGTTAGTGAGCATGGCATTCCATACTAAGTCAAACTTAGAGATCTCCAAGTAAGCCTTGTCCAGATCCTTCTTCTTGGTAGCAAGCACCCTATTGACAGCGTTCAAATCTCGGCCTGAGCGTTCTATGGCGCTAGTCTCCTTCGTCAGATCCGTACCTAGCTTGTTGACAATTTCAGTCTGTCTCTTGAAGGCATGAACATCATCAATCTTCTCACTTCGGATTAGGATAATTTCTTTCTCTAATTCTTCATTTGCTTTTCTCAGCTCTTCCTTCTCCAACAACACCTGATTGTATTTCTGAATGTCTACGGTAGTGGGTTCCTCTATCATGAGTGGATACAGAGGTGCAACTGAAGGAAATGGCATCAAGAACTTCGCAGCTCTATCATGAATCCAGGTCAGGTAAGGGTCATAGGCTCAGTTGTTACTCTTCCCCAATAAGGCCTTCCCCTTCTTGTGGATGTTATTCCATGCATGCTCAAGTCTGCCTAAAGTCTCACCCTCCAATAAACTGGTGAGATACAAAGATTCCTGTATCTCCTCTTCCCTAAGAGGCTCCCTCAGTGCATAACCAAACTGTCTTACCAATAAAGAAGGGTTATAGTTGATGCAACATTTCTTTCCGACCAAAGGGACATTAGGAAAACCACCACAACTATAAACAATATTTGTACCAAGCAAGTCTCGGTCAAACCAAATAATGTTCTCTGCAGATAGACCCATCAACCTCTCCGACCACTCTGAAGTACCAACGATAGCAACAAACGGACCCGTCTTGGGCATATGGTTGACAAACCATGCATACAACAGAGGAACACAGCAAGCTACATTCTTTCCTCTTCATTTCTCATTCTTGTAGTGCACAAAATGATAAACGTCTCCAAGAAGAGTAGGCACTGGGTTGCCTGAAGCCAGAATATGGAATGCATCTAAATCCACAAAATTAGGGAGATTAGGAAAGAATATGGTGCCATAGATGCAAAGAGCGAGACTAGGGCCAAATACAATCCAGCAACCATCCTTAGCGAACCGTCGAGCCTTATCAACCAAGAAAACCAAAGGAAAGCCAAACACTCCATTCCACTTGGTCAAACCCCCATCTAGCTCTGAAGCCTCCCAGTGTAATACAGTGGCTAGCTCAGCCAGATTAGGCTCAGCATTAGTATGAACAAATGGCATCTGATACAGAACGGGCGGGCCTAGCAACATAGAGTACTCCTCCAAGGTAGGTGCCAGGATATAGTCAGGGAAAACAAAACACCTCAGTTGTGGATCGTAGAACTGCAGCAGAGCATAAAGACCCTCCATCTCGTATACTGAAGGCTTGCAGACGCATCTCAATAACCTCCCATAAGTCTTCCTAAAATCCTTCATAACCTTCCCATCAGCCACGGAAATCAAACTCAGCAAAGAACCAACATCAGGAGCTGGAAGCTTGTAAGCCATTGTTCTCTTCAAGGACTCCATATCAGCAATGAGGGAATAAGATCACTAGAATCGGAGGAGAAATATGCACCTGCAACACAAATACATGTTAATGAAATGCAGATGAAAATGCAAATGCAAATGCAAACAAGGGATCAAGATTGTTGTGCCGTTGGTCGAGAAGAACCAGTGCTCCGCCTTAGCAAGAACAAAGTACCGACAATAGGACCCACTGATAAACAGATTCACACTGTAAAGAACCAGGTATTCTGAAAGCCAAGGTTTCCTGCATAACCCAATCCCTCTCACAGGTATGGACCTATCCACTTATAAGGTTCGGCATCCTATGCGTTTGTCAGCGTCACAGACTTTCAAGAAACGATGATACGTCCACCATTTCTGGTTTAGCATTATAATCTCTTGAAGAGGCCTCACTTAACCGACTCACAAATGATCGGTCCCCAGAGTCGACAACCCTCAGATCCAAAATTCCTTCGAGCCCAAAGGGCCAGAAATAAAATCGTCAAAGAGAATCTTGTCCGAGCGCGAATTTTATGGCGAACTAGTACGAGCAAAGCAAGCACATCCACCACTACTTTCCACTACTAAAGCTAGGTGTATACTCAAGCCTGGGTCTGGCTTATCACTCAACGGAACTTCCCTCCCCACAGCACAGCAATAATGGCATATGATGCGGAAAATAAATGCGGGAAAGTAAAATGCGAAAGTAAATAAGGCACATATGTACAACACCCAAAGATAAACAGACAAGCGCTAGGATTGACTCGCATAGAGAACCAGAGTCCCCAGCAGAGTCGCCAATTGTCGCAACTGTGAAAAACAACCGGCAGAAAATAGAAGAGTCGCCACCTTTCTTTATTTATCCCACAGAGAGGGAAAGGAAACGATCGGAAAAAACCTGACGAAAAGGGAAAGACAAGGTCATCGCAACCATGTCTAGATTCAGGAGTCGATTACGCAAGGGGAAGGTATTAGCACCCCTCACGTCCGTCGTACTCGACGGGATCCACGCATTGTTGTCTATCTAAAAGGGTAATCAATCTATCTACACTAATGGTCAAGGGACAAAATAAAAAGAAAAGAGAAGTGACTCAGCAGAGCATCGCCGCTCTGTGCCTACGTACTCCCTCGTGCAATGGGAAAGTTAGAGTCAACGTAGTTCGACTAACTACGGGTGAAAAGGGGAAAGGTTGCTCGCCAAGACATCGCGTCTTGTGCCTACGTACTTTCATATGGTATGAAAGATCAGAGCAAACGTAGTTCGGGCTAAAAGGACCACAGGCTGATTCAAAAGTTTTTTAGGCCCGAGTAGGGTTAACAATCAGTTCTAGCAGTTGGTGTATGCAGCTCGACCATTGGAGACTTAGGCGTTACCATTTGCGGTAGAACTAAAAGTTAACAACACTCTTTTCATCTAAAAAGATTTCCTGATTAGGATCTCGAAGGATGAAAAAGGTTTGAAGTTTTTTTGTGTTTTTTTAGAGAAGAAGTGTTTTTAGTTTGATTTGTAACTCATGTCGCACTAGAGACTATGACCTAAGAGCGAATGCGTCGTATATCACCCAAAGGGTGTACACTAAACACTCTAGGTCATTGAGAGGAAGCCCCCAAATCACCATTTCTCAAGTAGCTTAAGGCTCGTAGTGTACAACACTTGTCATTCTTTATTAAGTGTTTTATGAATGTTTGAAGAAGAGAAGAGAAGAAAGGACACTAATGGGAGACTAATCAATCCTAAAAGTTATTATAAAAAGTGGACTTAAAGTTGGGATTCAAAGGGAAATACCTAATGTTATCATGAATGGTTAGGCACCTAATGTCTATCATAACCTCAAGAGGTTAGAGAACTTATGGGGAGCATGGCAAAGAAAAGCAAAAGAAGAAAAAGAAGAAGAAAGCACATGCAAATGAAGATGCAAACATAAGATGCCCAAATATAATGAAAGTGGGAGGAAAATAGTGTGGGGAAGTAGCCTCCACAAGCTCATCTCAACCAAGCATGCATATGGAAATGCAAGAAAAGAAAAGAAAAAGAAGTGCACAAGAAGAAGTCAAACAAACAAGAACAAACCACATAAAAATGCACCAACAGTGGGATGAAATGACCTAAGTCAAACAACATCAACCACACCACCAAAACTAAACCAAATGAAAAGGAAAGGGAGCTAAACATAAAAGTGAGGATGGAGAAGAAAGCTCAAAAGCAAAAGCAAATCACATCAAAAGGAAATGCAAGCAAAAGCACAAAGGAATGCAAGCAGCTTCACAATGAAACCTTAATTGAAAGCTCAAAAGAAAACAAACAAATGAATAAGGAAGAAACAATGTCATGACCTAAAATTGAGCAAGCATCATCCTTAATATATTAACAACATGAAACAAAAGGCATTGAGAGCTCAAAGGATCCAAAAATGTCATATCCAAGTCAAACTAGGTCAAGGTGCATGTATGAACCTCCCTTGGAGGTAACTTGACTTGCAAGTTACCCCAAAATTAGGAAAATGATTCGAAAATGACCAAATAAAATGCACAAGGTACTTAAACATGTTGGTAAACAGAGGCCAAAAGATCACAATCAAAATCAACTCACAACACCACCAAAGAAATTGATTCACAAGGGTGTTCCATTGTGAATGAGGATTGTCGAGGATCAAATAAAATACATCAAAAGTCAACCCGAAAGTCAACCAAACAGGGGCAAAATGGTCCTCAAAATTTAATCAACTCATCATGGATATGAGGATTAAATTTTAGTCATTGGATCAAAAAGAAATGAGAGAAACAAAACCAAGAACAAGGCATGTCAAGATTTAACTCACTTAAAACACTTCCAATGTTTAATTCCATTTTTAATTGAAAATAAAACTAAAAAAATAAAATAAAATTTCCTAAAATCAGAGGACATCTCAAAGTGTATAAAAAATATTTTTGTGTAATTTTTGTACCATTGGAAGTATTTTAAAATGATTTAAATCTAAACAGATACAAAACAAAAATAAAATGAAAATAAAAATAAAAAAAGATTAAAAGCACGGTGCCAAAAGCAAGTGAATCACATTCAAAACAATGGGCCACGCTCACGGAGGTGCTAGTAGCAAGAGAAGGCCCAGATCCAAATCAGAAAAGACAAAAACGAAATTGCCTGGTGATTGTGTGTGCTATGGTCAACAGAGGTGCAAGGTGGAACACGCTCATATGCGTTGGATCAGAAAGTATGCCAATCAAGCGGATCTGAGCAAGCCATGTCAATTAATGAAAATTCAAACTGGATTCCATGTGTGTGGTCAAACGTGGAACATCATACGTCTTAATCTAGGTCGTGCAATGAAAAAGTAAACACATCAAGCGAACCACTGCAGGCCAACACATCATCCCTTCCAAAAAAAACACCAGAAAAACCAGACGGTGGCCGGAGACCTCTCTGGTCATCTTCTCCGGCCATGTCTCCACCGTGTACAGTGACAACAACACACAGGTAGCAAAAGTGCATCAAATTCAACAAAATAATAACCAAAATTCATCTACTCATCACGTAGAATCCAAATCCATGGTCCATTAAGCATAAAACCTCAAGATAAGTCCAAACCAAAGAGAACAAGCTTCAAGCTCAAAACAAAAATCATCATAAACAGCCACCAAATCATACCATAAATGATCTACAATGTTCATAGGTCACGAATATGCAAAAATGGCAAGCAATGGCATCATAAATAGAGAGATAAGTTGATTCAAAAGTTACCTAGTGGAGAACTTCCATTGAGCCTTGTTCTTGGCTGAAGCTTCAAGAAAACCACCCAGAATCACTCCACACACTTCAAGGAAGCTCTTGTTGTGCTTAATTTTGCTTGAGAGTAGCTGAATCTGGAAATTCGAATTTCACCTTTGCTTCACTTTTTTTCAGTGTGTTCTTGCCAATTTTCGATCTAAAACGCCTTCTGAGGGTTTGTGAAGCTTCCTGAGCTTATATGTGATGGATTCAGATGGCAAGGAAGCCCAATTACATGTTGTTAAGCCCAATTGCAATTGCAATTTTTCCTTGCATTTTAAGCTTCAAAACCGTGTGAAATGAGCTGCATTTGTTCCAAATTTGTTTCATGTAATCTGCACATGGTATATATTGATCAAAGGGTCAATAATCCTTCCTTGTTTTGATCTTAATGGTTGAATTTGATCATGTGACTTAAGCTTGAAGTAAGCTTGGAAATGGCATACCAAAACTCCTCAAATTCAAATTCTAGAAATGCCGTTGTGTTTAGAATGTGTTTTGCACCCAAAAAATGCATAAACTTGGTACAAAGTGATCTCAAATGAATTTAGTTTGATTTTCCCCTTTTAAGGCCTTTTCCATGAAAATCACTTTAGGAATTCTTCAATCCAAGCTTCAACCATGACAAGAGATGGTTTGGTAATGCAAATGGCCCCATTTGGAGCAAGTTTGATGTTGGAAAGATCTCCATTTGAAGTGTGCAAGTTGGTGAAATGGACCTATAATTTTATGACCTATAATCTCACTTTCCCAAAATACCCCTGACTTGCAAGCCTCATAACTTGAGTTCTACAAATTAGATGAAAGACTTCTAGTACTCTTTGGAAATCTAAGACCATGAGGAACAACTTTCATGTTCATCAAAAGTTGAGGAGAAACATCCTTCTAGGTCAAATATGGCTTTTAAGTTGGTTGACTTTTGTTGACCAAAACCACATTCATCTGAGGACCTGTAACTTGTCAGCATCATAACATGAGTTCTAGAAATCAAATGAATGACTTCTAGTACTCAAAAGAAAGCTAAGAACATGCTCTACAAGTTTCATGTTGGGGTCAAGATGAGATGATACTTCTATCTTGAGAAAGGTGCTCTTGAAGGTGGGGACTAAACAGGGGATTTTACACTGAGAATCCTAATTTAGAAACTTCTCACACTATAGATTCTTGATGAATTGATCTTGAAATGATATATTAGACATCTTAACACAACATCCCATGACCATAGAGACTTGGAATTGAGTCTTAATCTCCTTTGATTTCACAATTAACTGAGGATTAACCAGATGAAAACCCTAGATGCAACATTCTTGACGGTGGCTTCTTCCACATCACACAACAACTTGAATAAGGTCCAACATGGCTCTCAAAGAACTCAATGAGCTATATCAACATCCCATATCCATAATTATGAATTCACAATCTTCTGATGATTTTCAACTGACCTCCAAGTTAGGAGCTGACCCACATACATCCATCAATCCTTTCAAAGAACATTGACCACTTCTAGATGACCTGATGACCATCCATGCTTGAGTAACACCCCTTGCTTAGGCTCAACACCTCCTCTTGTTATGCACAACCTCTTTATCCCCTGTTCCATGAAAAATTTTATGCATTGCAAATGCTAGAAGGAAATGAAATGAAACATAAACCAAGTTAAGAAAAGGTTGGTCAAATTTTGGGGTGCAACAGATTGTGGGAAAATTAGGGAAATTGATGATAAGACTCTGAGGTTATGACTAGTGGTATGTATCACTGAGTATTGATATGAGAATTAGGAAACTTTAGGCCTTTGTGGCCAAAGCCTTGCAATGTTATAAGTCTGACCTTGAAGGGATTTGATATGGGAAATTATGATGCCTTGGGTAATTGTAGGGAAATTGTGGTTTAGGACATGAATATGTCCCGGGATTGGCCTAATAAACCGTAGGTTTCGTGTCCTTATCGCCGTAGGACCTTAGGGATGATTTAGGGATGTTTTGGGTGCATTGTGTTCAAGGAAGAGTTTTTGAGGAAGTATTTTCCTGTAGATGTTCGGGGAAAGAAAGAAGTAGAATTTCTTGAGCTGAAACAAGGTAATATGACTGTGGCTGAGTACGCGGCAAAGTTTAAGTCTTTGGTCAAGTTTTGTCCGCATTACAAACGTGATGACGCAGAGATGTCAAAGTGTCTCAAGTTTGATAATGGTTTGAGACCATAGATTAAGCATGGAATTGGGTATCAGCAGATTCGTCGGTTTTCAGAACTGGTGGACAAGAGCAGAATTTATGATGAGGATAGCCGAGCTCGATCTACTCACTACAAGTAGCTGGGTGAGAAGAAAGAGAAAGGTCAGTTCATAGGAAAAATGTATGTGACTTCTGGTGATAAAGGGAAGCAGAAGGCTTCTTATGGGAAAAAGTCTAGTGGGGGAGCGGCTAATGCTCCAAGTAAGTGTTATAAGTGTGGCGAGCAAGTCCACCATGCTGAGAATTGTAAAGCGTTGAGATGTCCCCATTGTGGCAAGAGGGGTCATAAAGCTACTGGTTGTAAACATGAAGCTTCGACTTGCTTCTACTGTGGAGAGAAGGGTCATATTGGTACCCAGTGTCAGCAGCCGAAGAAGACTGCTACTGCTGCTCAGACAAGTGGCAGAGTGTTTGCTTTGAGCGGTGTAGAAGAAGCCAAGACAGATAACTTGATCAGAGGTACTTGTTTTATTAATGATGTTGTATTGATTGCTATCATTGATACTGGTGCTACTCATTCATTTATTTCACTTGAATGTGCTAAGAGGTTGAATTTGAAATTATCTACTTTGGTTGGGAGTATGGTTATTGATACCCCGGCTAATGGTTCTGTGACTATTGTGTTAGTTTGTTTAAGCTTCCCTTTGACTATTTATGATAAGAATTTTGTGATGAACTTGGTCTGTCTACCTTTGCATCAAATTGATGTTATCCATGGGATGAACTGGTTGGAGTACAACTATGTTCACATTGATTGCTACAGCAAGACTGTGAGGTTTCCTGAGTTTGGCGATGGTGGAGGACTGATGTTTGTATCTGCCAAGCAAGTGGGAGAACTCTTGGAAGATGAGGCTCAAATGTTTACTTTGTTTGCATCGCTTCAAGTTGATTGTGAAGCAGTGGGCGTAGAACTACCAGTGGTTCGGGAATTTCCAGAGGTGTTCCCAGAAGACATGAGTGACTTACCTCCTGAGCGTGAGGTAGAGTTTACTATCGATGTGATACCGGGCACTAGTCCTTGTTAGAACACAGATTGGTTCTTAATAATATCTCTATGTTTTGATGATAACTCTTATGAAATTTTGTATTAAAGAATTATATACTCTAAAATTTGTTTGAGAATGTTTGCTGCAGATATTAAAGTGAATATTATTCTGGAAGCAAATTAGATCTGAACATGAAAAATATGCAAGGCTCTGAAGCGTCAGAAGCATCTTTTAGAAGATTTTGAACGTTGCCTCTAGAAGATTCTGAGTGTTGTCTACAGAAGGATCTGAAGCAGAAGCTACAGAAGAATCTGAATCAGAAGCCAGAAGCATCTAAAGTATTGAAGAATTCTGTTGAAGAGTTTCAAGCACAGTTATTTCATAAGACTCTGATAGTACTAACGCTGCCAGTACTGAGGATCTGATCCCAAACACTGCTCTAAACAATTACACGCTGAAAGCACACTTGCTGCAAAGACTCTGATTTAGCAAACTCTGATGAACATCAGAAGGCTCTGATCAGTCAAGGCTCTGATACTTTGCTGAAACTTGTTGAAGAAGAATTCAAAGTTATGTCCGTTGGAATGGCCAAACCACTCTTTCCTCATTTATGCTAGACACAAGAACACATACAAAAAGGATTTTTCTGTGCATTCTATTTCTAGAAAAGGTCATGTGATGTGAAGACAAAAAGGCTCAGACCTTTTTGGTACACAACCTTCAACGTGAAAGACTTCTTGGACCTCTGCGCCTATAAAAGCAATACTTCATTCATCTTCTTCAGTTGACGAAACACTTGAAAGAATTCATTACAAGCTCTCATACAATTTATATTCACTTGCTGAATTTATTTCATTGTTCTTAAATCTTAAGTGAAAAATCATAGTTGTGATAAAGCTTTATTAGAAGCAATTTAAACACTTGTATTATTATTACATTTGATTGTAAAAGAACCTTAAGAAGATCCAGTTAGGATCAGTAGTTCTTGAAAAGACTTTGAATAGTTGTTCTTAGTGCTTACTATTGTAATCAATTGATTTAATAGTGGATTAAGTCCTTGCTTGAGAAAGCAAAATCACTCTTGATAGGGTGGACTGGAGTAGTTGAGTTCAACGAACCAGGATAAAAATCCTTGAGTTTTTATTACTAAGTTTTTATACATACTTATTCAACCCCCCCTTCTAAGTATTTTCTCACCTTCAGTTGGCATCAGAGCTCCGGTTCTGTGTGTGCTACCACCTCACAGTGATAGAAAAGATCCAGTGAGAAAAACTTTGATATATATTTGGTTGTTATTGTGGCTGAAACTTCAACACCTAACAGTAACAACAGATATGAAGAAAGGGACAGAATTAGCACAAAACCCCCTATGTTTGATGGGGAGAAATTTGATTATTGGAAGGACAGGATAGAAAGTTTCTTCCTTGGTTATGATGCTGATTTGTGGGACTTGGTCATAGATGGGTATGTTCATCCCACTGATGGGAATGGCAAGAAAGTAGACAGAAAATCTATGACTGAAGCCCAAAAAAAGGAGTTTATAAATCACCACAAGGCTAGAACAATCTTGTTAAATGCAATATCTCACACTGAGTATGAAAAGATCACAAATATAGAAACTGCATTTGACATGTTTGAGTCCTTGAAGATGACTCATGAAGGAAACCTTCAAGTGAAAGAGACCAAGGCTCTGGCATTAATACAGAAGTATGAAGTGTTCAAGATGGAAGAATCTGAGTCTATAGAAACTATGTTCTCTAGATTCCCGATCCTTACAGCTGGTCTAAAAGTTCTGGACAAAGGCTACTCAACTGCTGATCATGTGAAGAAGATCATCAGAATCTTGCCTATCAGATGGAGACCTATGGTCACTGCTCTGAAGCTTGCCAAGGATCTGAACAAGATCACTCTGGAGGAGCTAATCAGCTCTCTAAGGAGCCATGAAATTGAACTTGAGGAAGATGAGCCTCAAAAGAAAGGTAAGTCTATTGCCTTAAAATCTAACAAATCTGTGAAAGCTTTGCAGGTGTTGGAAGAAAGCTCTGAAGAATCTTCTTCTGAAGAAGAAGATGATGAACTATCCTTGCTGTCCAGAAGAATCAACAGACTCTGGAAGCACAAGCAGAGGAAGTTCAAGAACTTCAAAAAGCCAGATCAGCGCAAGGAGTCCTCTGGACCAAAAAGATCTAGAAAGAAGGAAGTTGTTTGTTTTGAATGCAAACAACCTGGTCATTACAAAAATGAATGTCCAAAGCTTCAGAAAGAAAAGCCCAGAAGAAAACCTGAGCACAAGAAAAAAGTTCTAATGGCTACATGGGATGACTCTGATGAATCTGGATCCTCATCAGAATCTGAAGATGAATGCGCCAATATGGCTCTGATGGCAGGCATTGGAGATCAGAATGAAGAATCATCTGGATCTGAGTCTGATTCTGAATCTGACTCAGAAGAGGTACTTTCTGATCTCACTAGGGAAGAGCTTATTAAAGTCTTATCAGAAGTCCTGAAAAATTATAATCAGATTAAGCTCAAATGCAAGAAGCTTAAGTGCAGTCTTGGCTCTGAGAATAATCTGTTAAGATCAGAAATTGCTGAGCTAAAAGAAAATAATTTGAAAATGAAAGCCAATTTTGAAATAGCTCAACAAAACTCTGAATCTGAAAGTAAGTCTAAATGCAAAAACATTTTAGAAGAATATGACTTTAGCTTTCAGAAATTTCTTGCTAAAAGCATAGACAGAAGCAAGATGGCTTCTATGATTTATGGGGTTAGCAGAAATAACAGGAAAGGAATTGGATATGAATCTTCCTCTAGAAAGGATTTAAATCCAATGCTTGTTGATAAACTTGTTATTAAGAAAACTCCTTTGTACTCTCATTTCAAGTTTGGTCATCTGAATGACATTAAACACACACGTTCTGATCAGAACATTCCTGTGTTTAAGCCAAAAGTAAGTCAGAACAAACTGTTGAAAAAAGACAAAAGTTCAGACCAACTTTCTAGGCAGCTAACCAAAAAGGACCCAAAAAGATCTGGGTACCTAAGGATAAGATTATCCATGTTGCAGATGTTTTTAGCAGAAAAGTCAAGACGCCAATCATGGTACCTGGACTCTGGATGCTCACGTCACATGACGGGAGAAAGGTTTATGTTCCAAAGCCTGGAGCTTAAATCTGGAGGAGAAGTGATGTTTGGAGGGAATTAGAAGGGCAAGATCATTGGCTCTGGTACTATTGGTAATGGTAACCTTCCCTCTATATCTAATGTTCTTCTTGTAGAAGGATTAAAGCATAATCTATTGTCTATAAGTCAATTAAGTGACAATGGTTATGATATAATCTTTAATCAATAATCTTGTAAAGCTGTTAGTTAGAAGGATGGCTCAATCCTATTTAATGGAAAGAGGAAGAACAACATTTATAAAATAAATCTTTCAGAACTTAAAGTTCAAAATGTTAAATGCCTCTTGTCTGTTAATGATGAGCAATGGGTCTGGCACAGAAGATTGGGGAATATTAATATGAGACATATATCTCAGATTAATAAACTCAATCTGGTCAGAGGACTTCCTAAGTTGAAGTTCAACTCAGATGCTCTTTGTGAAGCATGTCAAAAAGGAAAGTTTTCAAAATCTTCTTTTAAATCTAAAAATGTTGTTTCAACCTCAATACCATTAGAATTACTTCACATTGATCTGTTTGGACCAGTGAAAATTGCATCCATCAGAGGCAAGAAGTATGGATTAGTCATTATTGATGACTACAGTAGATGGACACGGGTAAAGTTCCTAAAACATAAGGATGAGTCACATTTTGTGTTCTTTGACTTTTGCAAACAAGTCCAGAATGAAAAAGATTTCAAAATTATTAAAGTCAGAAGTGATCATGGTGGTGAATTTGAAAACAAATATTTTGAAAAATATTTTAATGAAAATGGCATTGCTCATGATTTTTCCTGTCCTAGAACTCCACAACAGAATGAAGTTGTAGAGAGGAAAAATAGAACTCTGCAAGAAATGGCCAGAACCATGATCAACGAGACTAATCTGGCAAAGCACTTTTGGGCAAAAGCAATTAACACAGCATGTTACATTCAGAACAAAGTGTCTGTAAGACCTCTTCTAGAAAAGACTCCCTATGAATTGTGGAGGAACAGAAAGCCCAACATTTCATATTTTCATCCTTTTGGATGTATTTGCTATATGTTGAATACTAAAGAGAATCTTAACAAGTTTGATTCTAAAGCACAAAAGTGTTTCATTCTTGGGTATTCTGAACGCTCTAAAGGCTACAGAGTATACAATACTGAAACAAAGATTGTGAAAGAATCTATACATGTTAGATTTGATGATAAGCTTGGCATTGAAAAGCCAAAGCAGTTTGAAAGTTCTGCAGATAGAGAAGTAATTCTCACAGACTCTGAAGGCTCAGAGGCAGACAAAGCTCAAGTGAAGGAACCTGAAGCAACGCCAGATGCAATTCCTTTAGCTTCTCAGATGAACAACTTAAACATTTCTGAAGAATCAACTGTTAGAGGATCATCTTCCAGAATCAAGGCCTCTCACCCAGAGGATGTGATCATTGGAAAGAAGGATGACCCCATTAGAACAAGATCCTTCCTCAGATCTTCTGAAGCATCATTATTTGGGCTATGTCAGTGATTGAACCAACTTCTATGGATGAAGCTCTGCATAATGACTGGATTATTGCCATGCAAGAAGAGCTCAATCAGTTCACAAGAAATGATGTGTAGGATTTGGTTCCAAGACCAAAAGGATTCAACATAATTGAAACTAAATGGGTCTTCAGAAACAAGCTAAATGAGAAAGGAGAAGTTGAAAGAAATAAGGCAAGGCTTGTTGCTCAAGGTTATAGTCAGCAAGAAGGAATTGATTATACAGAGACTTATGCTCCTGTAGCAAGGTTAGAGTCTATTCGTTTACTCATTTCTTTTGCTGCACAGAATAACATCACTCTATATCAGATGGATGTTAAAAGTGCCTTTCTAAATGGTATTATAGAAGAATAAGTTTATGTTCACCAACCTCCTGGTTTTGAGAGTGAAAAATTTCCAAAACATGTTTTCAAACTAAAGAAATCTCTTTATGGTTTAAAAAAAGCTCCCAGAGCTTGGTATGAGAGATTAAGCAATTTTCTTCTGGAGAAAAATTTCATCAGAGGCAAAGTGGACACAACACTCTTTTGTAAAACATTTAAGAAAGATCTTTTAATTTGCCAAATATATGTGGATGATATTATATTTGGATCTACCAATGTTATGCTGGGAAAGGAGTTTTCTCAATGTATGCGGGCAGAATTTGAGATGAGCATGATGGGAGAATTGAGATTCTTTCTGGGAATTCAAGTCAACCAAACTCCAGATTGCACTTACATTCATCAGACCAAATATGTTAAAGAGCTTCTGAAGAAGTTTAACATGACTGATAGTAAGATGGCAAAGACTCCCATGCATCCAACAAGTACACTTGGTAAGGAAGAGGTAAGTAAGAAAGTAGATCAGAAACTCTACAGAGGTATGATAGGATCTCTTCTCTGCTTAACTGCTTCTAGACCTGACATTTTGTTCAGTGTATGCTTGTGTGCAAGATTCCAATCAGATCCTAGAGAATCACACTTAACAGCTGTTAGAGGATTCTAAGGTATCTGAAAGGTACTTCTAATGTGGGCTTGTGTTACAGAAAATCTGATGATTTCAAATTAGTTGGATTCTGTGATGCTGATTACGCTGGAGACAGAGTGGAAAGAAAAAGTACTTCTGGAAGTTGTCAATTTCTAGGAAGAAATCTAATCTCCTGGTACAGCAAGAAGCAACCTACAATTGCACTTTCAACTACAGAGGAAGAATATATTGCTGCTGCTGGATGTAGCACGCAGATGCTCTGGATGAAAAGTCAGCTAGAAGACTATCAGATATTTGAAAGTAATATTTCTATATTCTGTGATAATACTTCTGCTATATGTTTGTCTAAAAACCCTATTTTACACTCTAAAGAAAAACATATAGAAATTAAACATCACTTCATCAGGGACTATGTTCAGAAGGGTGTTATAAACTTAGCCTTTGTTGATACAGATCATTTATGGGCAGATATTTTCACAAAACCCCTTGCTGAAGATAGGTTCAAATTTATTCTGAAAAATATTGGTATGGATTTTTGTCCAGAATGATATTTATCAGAAGCAAATTTCTCAGGTGCAAAATGTTTAAAATCTGAAGTATTTCATCTGTAATTTATTTGATTTATTGATTTATTATTATTTGTGTGTATCTGAACTAACCAATCTTAGAGGATTTGAACGTTGGCTAACGTTTCATTTCTCAAGAGAATTCAGAAGCACATGCAAGCAAACACGTGTCACTCTGAATTTGAAAAGATGGCGTGTACACTACTGAAGAGACATTTGAGGTATTGTTTGAATAGTGAAAATCTTGATTTTCCCCCCAATTTGTCAGAATCAATTAATGCTTTGAAATGATTTTTATTCTTTTCATTAATTGTCATTTATTGCTATGTGAGAACGTGCTATTTGTGTCTGTTTGATTGCCCTAATTGCTTTCTCTATAAATACAACATTTCACACCAAATTCACACTTTTCACTTCACAAACAATTTTATGCATTTCTGTCTTCTCTTTGCTCTTCACAAAAACCTTAAACCTTCGTCCAAATCATTTTCATCTTCATCAATGGCAATCTCATCCTCTACATCAGCTCAATTTCAATCATCTATGGCTGCAGTTACATCAGCAAACATGGGTGTTACTCCATTTAAGGAACCTAAGAGAACATTGTTAACCCCTGTGGACAAACTTGAAGTTCTATGTGAATCCATGGTGGAATTTGACTATCTAGCTGAAAATGGGTTTGAGTTACCTTCTATAATTGATGCACAAGGCTGGGTTAATTATTTTGACAGGTTGTTTGGACCAGTATACCCACATCTGGTGAAGGAATTTTGGATCCATGCTTCTGTTTATCCAAAATTTATCCTCTCTTCTGTTCTGGGAAAGGAGATCATCATCACTGAAGATCTCATCAGGAAACTCATAGGGTATGAGGAGACTGATGGAGTATGTCATCTGCCAGCTGGGCGTGTGGATATGGAAGAAGTTTATGAGGAAGTAATTACATCTAGACAGGCCTCTAACAAATTTAAGGATCTGAAGCCTGACTATAAAATCTGGGCAAAGATTTTTCTGGGATGCATCCATCACAGAAAATCCACCAATTCTCCAGATTACATGAATAATGAACAACTCTACTTCATGTACTGTTTGAGTCAGAGTGCTAAGGTAGATCTTCCATACATTCTCTTTATGCATCTGTGGAATCATATAAATGCATCAAGAGAATCTGTAAAGGATAAGGGACAAAAGATCAGGACATGGATTCCCTTTAGAAGGTTGATTTCAGACATTCTGACAGAGAATGGTCTGGTAACTGCTCTGTATGAAGTTGGAGTTAAAGATGAGCTTGAATCAATTATTGGAAAACCATTGAATGAAAAGAGTCTTCAGAGGATAAAGATTGTGGATGAACTCACAGCTGCACCTAAGAAGCTGAATATTTCTGAAGTTAGTCAGAAGAGGATTCCAGTTAAAGATTTTCCACTTTTTGGTGCTGAAGAACCAAGGGATATTATTGTTAGGTATATTGATGCATGCAAAGCAGATGGAACCCCTATTCCTGCAGATATTCTGATTCGTGCTAGAGAACCAATACCAGATGTGTATAATGAGAACATGAGGAAAAGAAAGCAATTAGAGGCAGAAGAAGTTGCTGCTCAGAAGAAACCAAAGGTTGCTGAAAAGCCACAAAAGCAGATCAAGAGAAAAGCTTCTGGAGAAGTTCCATCTATTCCCACCAAGCACATAAAGACTAAAGGTACTAAATCATCTGTATCTTCTTTCTCTAAAATTGTTATAAATGAATCAAAATTTTCCTGAACCTCCTCCCACTCAAAATCAAACTATTCCTGCTCCATCTCAAACATCTAAACCATCAAAAATTCCTTCCCCACCAAAATCATCTGATCCTATTTCCACTACTCCACTTAAATCTTCTGATATTCCTCAATCTGAACCAACAACAACAACACCAGCAGACCAAATTCCAACACCTCAAACAAAACCAACAGAACAACCTACACCACAACAACCAGAAATACTACAACCAGCTGCATCTGAACCCATACAATCTGATCTAGTTGCATCTGAAACTGTTGCATCTGAAACTGTTGCATCTGAAATAGTTACACCTGAACCTGTTGCAACTGAACAAGTTGCATCTGAACCAGTTGTATCTGAACCACCTCCATCCAAACCTTCTGAGATTTAACCAGAACCATCCAATCCTCCTGAATCAAATTTTCCTGACTCTAAAATTCTGGATGTTCAACCTCTCAAGACTATGTTTTTTGTATCCTCTACATCTTGCACCCCAACCACATCATCTGATTCATCTGAATCTGATATCCATCCATATTTCATCTCACCCCCTTCCCTCAGAACATTTGAATCTAACCAACCAGATCTACCCATTTCTTCTGAAACTACCTTTCCTGAACCCACTCCTGAACCAAGAACATATGAATTTGTTTCAGTTGCTTCTGCTAAACCATTTCCATTTGATCCCCTTCCATCTGGACTTGAAATAGAAAACTTTTTTGATCAACAACCTCAATCAGCTTTTGTTCCTTATCTTGTTAAGCAAAAACAATCTGCGTTTGTTCCCTATTTTGATAATCCAAAAGCTGTCATCCCTTTCATTCGCAGAATCAAACCATTCTTTCGTATTATGCCAGCTCAGAAGAAACCAGCATATCCTAGCCCTCTAATCATTATTCCAGAATTCACCATTCCACCTCCACCTCAACCCAAGCTATTCACCTTGGAAACCCTTCTAAAACCAAAAACTAGGTTGAATGTTGATAATTTATTTGCAAGTTTTATGAAAGAAATAAAGATGCATTTAGGCTCTGTTCAGAAGAGATGCTTGTCAATAATGGATGCAAATGAATCTGATGCTATCTGGAATAGCTTCATCAACAGATTCAATACTGTAGCATCAAATCTGAAGAATGTATGTTCTGATGATGTGAAGCTCAGATTTGCTGAGACTGCTAAAAGTATGATCTAGAATGTAAAAAGATCTGAACCATTGCTTCTTAAAGATGTTCCTCCATCTTCTGAAGTATTTGATACAGAAGTGACTGCTGAATCTGCTTCTGAAGAAAATCCCCTGGCTATGACTATTGTGGAACATCCCTCTGGATCTGTTGCTCATGACTCTGCATCTCCTATGGAAATTGACTCTGTTCCTGCTTCAGAATCTGCCCCATATTCTTCATCTGAGATCAAGAAAGAGAATCCAGATCTTGAAGATAAGATTGCAGTTCTGGAAGCTGGACAATCTGAGATTAAGTCCTGGATGGCCAAGCAAGACCAGAAGACTAAAGACATGGCACAATGGATGTCCAAGCAAGATCAGAAAAATGACAACATGGCTAAGTGGATGACAAAGCAAGAAGAGTCTTCATCTGAGATCACTCACCTATTGAAGATGATTTTGTCCAAGCAAACCTAGTTTATAGTTTTTTTTCGTATCTGATGTTTGTGCACATGTACTTGAATTTATCTGATGATTTTTCTATTTTGCTCTGAATGAATGAATGACTGACTCTGCTGTTTTCTCTACATGATTTATCTTTTCTGTATTTCATTTTATTTGTCTTTTAAAAGTTTTACTTTTTGATTATGACAAAAAAGGGGGAGAAAATGGATCTGACTGTTCAAATAAACTCTACCTAAATGAAAATTCAGACATATAAATTATAACTAACGTAATCTCTTAGTGTTTCAGAACAATTGATAAATCTGACATACTCTTTAAAAGTAATTCTGAGACTCCCAGATCATATTTAACCTATCAGACTCTGACTCTGAAACATGCAAGATCTAATTTTTTGGAACAATCAGGCTCTGATTCTGAAAAGAATACTCATGCAAAAAGGGAAGTTTCTATTCCTTCTTAGTATTCGGTTCAGGGGGAGATTCATCATCTCAGGGGGAGTTATAATTATATTGTTTATTAGACAAAATTTCCTATGTTTTGTCATCATCAAAAAGGGGGAGATTGTTAGAACACAGATTGGTTCTTAATAATATCTATGTGTTTTGATGATAACTCTTATGAAATTTTGTATTAAAGAATTATATACTATAAATTTTGTTTGAGAATGTTTGCTGCAGATATTAAAGTGAATATTATTCTGGAAGCAAATTAGATCTGAACATGAAAAATATGCAAGGCTCTGAAGCGTCAGAAGCATCTTTTAGAAGATTCTGAACGCTGCCTCCAGAAGATTCTGAGCGCTGTCTACAGAAGGATTTGAAGCTGAAGCCAGAAGCATCTGAAGTATTGAAGAATTCTGTATGAAGAGTTTCAAGAACAGTTATTTCAGAAGACTCTGATAGTACTAATGCTGCCAGTACTGAGAATCTGATCCCAAACTCTGCTCTGAACAATTACACGCTGAAAGCACACTTACTGCAAAGACTCTGATTTAGCAAACTCTGATGAACATCAGAAGGCTCTGATCAGTCAAGGCTCTTATACTTTGCTGAAACTTGTTGAAGAAGAATTCAAAGTTATGTCCGTTGGAATGGCCAAACGACTCTTTCCTCATTTATGCTAGACACAAGAACACAGACAAAAAGGATTTTTCTATGCCTTCTATTTCTAGGAAAGGTCATGTGATGTGAAGACGAAAAGGCTCAGACCTTTTTGGTACACAACCTTCAGTGTGAAATACTTCTTGGACCTCTGTGCCTATAAAAGCAAGACTCCATTCATCTTCTTCCGTTGACGAAACACTTGAAAGAATTCATTACAAGCTCTCATACAATTTATATTCACTTGCTGAATTTATTTCATTGTTCTTAAATCTTAAGTGAAAAATCACAGTTGTGATAAAGCTTTATTAGAAGCAATTTAAACACTTGTATTATTATTACATTTGATTGTAAAAGAACCTTAAGAAGATCCAGTTAGGATCAATAGTTCTTGAGAAGACTTTGAACAATTGTTCTTAGTGCTTACTATTGTAATCAGTTGATTTAATAGTGGATTAAGTCCTTGTTTAAGAAAGGCAAATCACTCTTGATAGGGTGGACTGGAGTAGTTGAGTTCAACGAACCAGGATAAAAATCCTTGAGTTTTTATTACTAAGTTTTTCTACATACTTATTCAACCCCCCCCCCCCCCCCCTTCTAAGTATTTTCTCACCTTTAGTCCTATGCCGATGTCTCCTTATCGGATGTCTGCATCTGAGTTAGGAGAATTGAAGAAACAGTTGGAAGATTTTCTTGAAAAGAAGTTTATTCGGCCAAGTGTTTCTCCGTGGGGTGCTCCTGTGTTGTTGGTGAAGAAGAAAGATGGTAGTATAAGATTGTGTGTGGATTATCGGCAACTGAATAAAGTGACGATTAAGAATAAGTATCCACTTCCGAGGATTGATGATTTGATGGATCAATTGGTGGGTGCTTGTGTGTTTAGCAAGATTGATTTGAGGTCTGGTTATCATCAGATTCGCGTTAAGCCTGATGATATTTTGAAGACAGCTTTCAGGACAAGGTATGGGCACTATGAGTATACTGTGATGCCGTTTATTATGTCTAATACACCTGGTGTATTCATGGAGTATATGAATAGGATTTTTCATCCTTATTTGGATCAATTTGTGGTAGTGTTCATTGATGATATTTTGATATATTATAAGTCTGAAGAAGAGCATGTGCAACATCTAAGAGTTGTATTGCAGGTTTGGAAGGACAAGAGGCTTTATGCCAAGTTGTCTAAGTGTGAGTATTGGTTGAAGGAAGTGAGTTTCCTTTGCCATGTGATTCTAGTGGAGGGATTGTTGTTGATCCGTCGAAGATTGATGTTGTGTTACAGTGGGAGACTCCAAAGTCTGCTACTGAGATTCGAAGTTTCCTTGGGTTGGCTGGTTATTATCGCAGGTTTATAGAAGGCTTTTCTAAGTTGGCACTACCTTTAACTCAGATGACTCGAAAGGGTCAAGCTTATGTATGGGATGTTGCTTGTGAGAAGAGTTTTGTAGAACTCAAGAAGAAGTTGACGACTTCTCCGGTGTTGATTTTGCTGAATCCGAGTGAGTCTGTTGTGGTGTATTGTGATGCGTCGAAGATGGGTTTTGGAGGCGTATTGATGCAGAATGGTCAGGTTGTTGCTTATGCTTCTAGAAAATTGAAGATTCATGAAAGGAATTATCCTACGCATGACTTAGAGTTGGCCGCTGTGGTGTTTGTGTTGAAAATTTGGCGACATTATCTTTTTGGATCCAGATTTGAAGTGTTCAGTGATCACAAGAGTCTGAAGTATTTGTTTGATCAGAAGGAGTTGAACATGAGGCAGAGAAGATGGCTTGAACTTCAGAAGGACTATGATTTTGAATTGAGTTACCATCCGGGTAAGGCTAATGTTGTGGCTGATGCGTTAAGTAGGAAGTCCTTGCATATGTCGATGCTTATGGTTCGAGAGTTAGAACTGATTGAGCAATTCAGAGATTTGAGTTTGGTTTACGAAGAGACTCCTAACAGTGTGAAGTTGGGTATGCTGAAGTTGACTAGTAGTATTCTCCAAGAGATCGGAGAAGGTCAGAAGTCTGATTTGAGTTTGGTGGATCGTCTCACGTTAATTAATCAAGGTAACGGAGGTGATTTCTGAATCGATGAGAATGGTGTGATGAGGTTTCGAGATAGAGTATGTGTTCCTGATGTGCCAGAAATCAAGAAGAGAATTCTTGAAGAAGGTCATAAAAGTGGGTTGAGTATTCATCCTGGTGCCACAAAGATGTATCAAGATTTGAAGAAGTTGTTTTGGTGGCTGAGTATGAAGAAGGAAATTGCAAAATTTGTCTATGCTTGTTTGACTTGTCAGAAGTCGAAGATTGAACATTAGAGACCATCGGGTCTGATGCAACTGTTGATTATTCCAGAATGGAAATGCGATAGCACTTCTATGGGTTTTGTGACAAGTTTGTCGGAGACTTTGAAAGGATATGATTCGATTTGGGTAATTGTGGATAGATTGACTAAATCAGCTCATTTTATACCGATAAGGATCAATTACTCATTGCAGAAGCTTGCTGAATTATATATTGAGCAGATTGTGAAGTTGCATGGTGTTCCGTCGAGTATTGTGTCAGATAGAGATCCAAGATTTACGTCGAGGTTCTGGGAAAGTTTGCAGACAGCGTTGGGTACTAAGTTGAGGTTGAGTTCTGCCTATCATCCGCAGACGGATGGACAGACAGAAAGAACTATCCAGTCTTTAGAGGATTTGCTTAGAGCTTGTGTGTTGGATCAAGGTGGATCGTGGGATAGTCATTTGATGTTGATTGAGTTTACCTATAATAACAGTTACCATTCTAGTATCGGAATGGCACCGTATGAGGCTTTGTATGGTAGGAGGTGTAGGACTCCGTTGTATTGGTATGAGTTAGGCGAGAGTGTTGTACTCGGACCTGAGATTGTGCAAGAGACGACTGATAAGATCAAGATGATCTAAGAAAAGATGAAAGCGTCGCAAATTCGTCAGAAGAGTTACCATGATAAGAGGAGGAAAGCACTTGAGTTCCAAGAGGGAGATCACGTGTTTCTGAGAGTTACGCTGGTGACTGGTGTTGGTCGAGCTTTGAAGTCTCGAAAGCTCACATCGCGTTTTGTTGGTCCGTATCAGATTTCGCAGAGGGTGGGGGAAGTAGCCTATCGGATTGCTTTACCGCCATCACTTGAGAATTTACATGATGTGTTTCATGTATCTCAGTTGAGGAAGTACATTCCAGATCCGTCGCATGTGATTCAGATGGATGATGTACAAGTGCGAGATGATTTGACTGTTGAGGCGTCGCCTGTTCGGATTGATGAGCGGGAAATGAAGCAGCTGCGAGGTAAAGAGATTGCCTTTGTGAATGTATTATGGGGAGGACCAGCTGGAGGAAGTTGGACTTGGGAACGTGAAGATCAGATGGAGGAGTCGTATCCGACACTGTTTTCTTGAGGTAATTTTCGAGGACGGAAATTCTTTTAAGTGGGGGAGAGTTGTAACACCCCAAATTTTATCGGAATATTTTAATTAATTATTTAATTGAGAATATTCATGTTTCGGTGAATTTTCGTGGTTTGTGAAGTATTGGAAAATGTGCATTTTCGGGTATTTATTTGATTAATAGCATATAATATTAATTTATTAGTATTATTATTGATTAAATTGAATATAAGTGAAATAAGGGTAATTTGGGCATTTGAGGGAGTTAGTAAGGGTGATGAGGGAAAAAGCCTAATTTGTGAGGCCAAGACTAGGTTGGACAAAATTGAGTTCTGAAGGGAAATTAGAACTCATTTGTGTTAACCGTGAAAGTTTGGTGGCCAGAGCTCTGAAGGAAAGGTTGGTGGCAGAAGATCCCAAAGTTAATCGTGAAAGCTGCAAATCAACTAAGGTATGGGGAGTATCGCTTTTCATGATTTTCTATGTATGTCTTTCGATGTGTTTATGGTGATGTTAAGATTTAAGGTATTTTGGATTGATTGTGGGAAAATTAGGGAAATTGATGATAAGACTCTGAGGTTATGGCTAGTGGTATGTATCACTGAGTATTGATATGAGAATTAGGAAACCTTAGGCCTTTGTGGCTAAAGCCTTGGAATGTTATAAGTTTGACCCTGAAGGGATTTGATATGGGAAATTATGATGCCTTGGGTAATTGTAGGGAAATTGTGGTTTAGGACATGAATATGTCCCGGGATTGGCCTAATAAACTGTAGGTTTCGTGTCCTTATTGTCGTAGGACCTTAGGGATGATTTAGGGATGTTTTTGGGGGCATTGGGTAAGTAAACCGTATGAGTATTTGAGTGAAAATTGGTTCTGGTGCGTAGCAGTTTTTGATATCATCACACTGTTCGCCTAGCGAAGGGAAGCTTCGCCTAGCGAACAATGTTTTTCCAGACTCGCCTAGCGAAGGGAAGCTTCGCCTAGCGAAGACTCGCCCTAGACTCGCCTAGCGAGTGTCGCATTGCTGCGAAGAGGGGCCGGCAATGAGAGAAGATTCGCCACCATTCGTTATTTATCCCAAAGAGAGGGAAAGGAAACGATCAAAGAAAACCTACGAAATGGGAATAAGATAGGTCATCGCAACCAAATCTCGGGTTCGGGAGTCGGTTACTCAAGGGGAAGGTATTAGCACCCCTCACGTCCATCGTACTCGACGAGATCCACGCTTGTTGTCTATCTAAAAGGGTGTAAATCTATCTATACTAAAGGCTCACGGGGGACAAAAGAAAAGAAAAGTGACTCGATAGAGCATCGCCGCTCTATGCCTACATATTCCCTCGTGCAATGGGAAAATCAGAGTCAACGTAGTTCGGAAAACTACGGGTGAAGGTGGGGAAGGTTGCTCGCCAAGACTTCGCCGTCTTGCGCCTACGTATCCTCGTCTGGTACGATAAATCAGAGCAAACGTAGTTTGGGCCGACACGACCACAGGTTGGTTCAAGTGTTTTAACTGAGTAGGGTTAAACAGTGGTTCCAGCAGTTAGTGACGATGCCTGTTTGCGGTAGAACCAAAGCTTAACACACTCTTTCTGAAAATGATTCTCATATTAAGATCCCGAAGGATAAAAAGATTTGATGTTTTTGTTTTGTATTTTTTAGGACAAGAAGTGGATTGAGTTATGGTTTGAAACTCATGTCGCACTAAAGATTATGACTTGAGAGCGAATGTGTCGCATATCGCCCAAAGGGCATATGCTAAACACTCTAGACAGTTGAGAGGAGGCCCTCAACCATCATTTCTCGAGTACTTAAGGCTCGTAGTGTACGACACAAATTATTCTTTATTAAATGTTTTTGAAGTGTTAGGAGATGAGAAAAGAAAGACACAAACTAAGGGGGAAACTGGACCCTAATGTTGTCATATACAATGCTCCTAAAGTTGGGATGAAAGAGAAGAATTACCCTAATGTTATCATGCATAGGATTGAACACCTAATGTCTCTCCTACTCCCATCCTAAACGGAGGGACTAGGAATCCTAGGGGGATCATGGCCAAAGGCCAACTAAACACTAAATAATTCACTCACAAATAAAATGAGATAGAAAAGAAAGTTGATTGGAATAAGTGATGAGCCACAAAGCACATTAATTTGTAAATAAAATAAAATGATAAACTAAAATGAAAAATAAAAAGATGAAAAATAAGTTAACACGGTAAAAATATGAGAAAAATGATTTTTTTTGGATTTTTAAAGATATTTAAAACTATTTTTTAAAAAGAATAAAAGTTAAATAATAAATAAAAATAAAAGAAATAAAATAAACAAAACACTAAAAATAAGAAAGGGGCTCCCCCAAGGCTTGAACCCAAGACCTTGGGGTTGCAGGCTCAAAACTAAGCCACACCAGCCACTAAACACATGTGAAAACAAAAGGAAAGAGAAAGCAAAAATATTAAAAACAAGAAAATAAAGAAAAAAGGTAAAAAAAAAACGCCCCCGCTGGGGGTCGAACTCAGGTTCTCATGGCAAGGCAAGCGTTTAACCACTAGGGTGGCAATACTTCCATTGTATCAAGCCACCCCATGTGTACATATAATAAAATGCACGCATGGCTGGGCAATTTTGAAGGCAAGCCAAGTTGAAAAAACTTGAAAATGGTTTGATCACAACTTATTCAAATCTTCACCAATTTTGACAAAATAAAAGTCAAACTCACTTGTTTTTTCATAAGGAATATGATGGTATCAACCACAATTTCAAATAATGCACACAAAATAAAATTTGAATGAAAGTGCAAGGTGGAGCTTAGAAATGCATTTTGAGTTCCATGGATTGAAACAAGTGGATTTAAAAGCAAGTAAGGATCTGCACATGTTTGAAATGTGTTACTCATGAATTAGATCCAAAGAAATGCCTCAATTTTGCCATGAATCAGAAAGTGACTGTTAAGTTGCAATGAAATGGTTTAAAAGTAGATTTTGTATCTAAACAATGTTGAAGCAAAGGATTTATGACAACAAGCAACTTATCAACCCAGCTGCAATGAGTTAATAGCTTCTCACACAAATTGCAAGAATGCTTAAAAATGAAGCTTAAATGGTAATAGGGTTTAAACAAACCTCAAGGTAAGAAACTGTCAGCACCAATGTACTAGAAACTACACTAGCAGTTTTTGACAGCCACATGAATCTAAACATCACAGACCAAATTAAAACAAACTTGCTAAAATCTTGGCCTACATGGATCAAAAGGAAATCTGAGAAGAAGTCCAGGTTGACAAGCCCCTCATTCAGTTTTAGATAGTAGACACAAAAGGAAAAACAACCTCTATAACAAATAAACCACTGCAGGTAAACAATCTTACTTATGAACCTTTAACACACACAAAGTCATTACAAACCACAGTGAGTTTGATGGATCATGAGTTAACAAACTCTAGAGAAAGGCATGACAATCTGTTTTGGATATTTCAAACAATTTTATTGATGAACTCCAATTGTGTTTCTGCTTAACAGCAACAACAATATAAGTAAAACATGTCTCAAGGGTATGAGTCCAACAGCCAGCAACATGAACTAGTTTGTTTTACCAATTCAAACATCAGGGTTTTAACCAATCAAAGCCAAATAAAAACACATGAAACCCAACTGTCTCAAATAGGGAGCAACCATGAACCTAGATCAGCAATTCTAAGAGACAAACTGAGCTTGGATGAAGGATGCTGTCAAAACATGGTAGTTGATTCTCGACAGAATGCTAGCACTAAACTTCAAAAAGTGGCCAATGACACTAACTAGCAAAACATGGCAGATGATTCTCAAAACATATATGATAAGGGAAATATAAGTTATGCTTAAAAACAGTTGATATTGGTATCAAATGAAAGTCAAGTTCAAAGCCAAAGATATCATCACAAGAACTGAAATAGATCCTATCATGGTGTTCTCAAAATCATGCATCAACCAACTAACAGAATTCTGATGGAATCTAGGTTGACTAAACTCCCTACAAACTTGGATATCAAGCTAAGCATGAAGGAAATCATGGTCATAAAACTAGAATTCTCCATCTGTTAGTGAATTCAAACAGGTTTTTCATGGAAACAGCCTCCCCCTCATCTTACTATATCAGCAAAGAGAAAACAACTGAGGCCTAGAATGCAATGAAAAATAGATGAAATGACATGTACAATGATATACAAGGATTCCTTAATGCCTCTTCCCCCTAAAGTAATGGCCCCTTCTGCGAAATGGATGTCATGAGGTGGAGGAAGTTGTTGCTCATCTATCTGTTTCGTATACTCTAGGACAGCTCGATTAAGAGTGTTGAAACTGGTAGTGAGAGCACAGTGTTGACATGCAGCAGATTCAACAATGGCATCAAACCAACTCATCACTGCTTTTGCGAATGAGTTGAAGTTATTCATGTGAGCTTGAAGTTGATTCTGTAAATTTGTGAACCGCTCATCCTGGACAGTGATAAAGTTTTTTTGTTCGAGTTGCATACTCCACATCAGTTTGCGGAGTTCGTCGTTGTTTTGTTAGGGATGCGGAGGTGATGGAGGCACGTAATTCCAATCTGAGGTCTCTTGATATTCCCAATTCGTTGCTTTAGGCATGTAGTTTTCACCTAATGTAGTCCAGCCCGTGTGTTGTGTAATACCTTTTTCTACCCCATAAAGATAATGGCAAAATAATCGGATTTATCAGAGTAAAATATTGAACATAATAAATCATCTCAAAAGGGCGCACATTTCTAAAAAAATTTAAATACAGTCAATGCTCTGTAAACAGTAGGTTTTTCCCAAAATTTACTCAAAAGGCAGCGGAACTCAAAAACAATAATCCAAAGTTTTCCTTGCGCTGCAAGGCAATCAACATAACAAAAACATCAATAAAATAAGGTTTGACTCAAAGACCCCAACCCGATGTTACACTATCAGAGCAAGACCCTCTAAGTCAACCACAATAGCCAACGACCCAAAACTTCAAAAATCCTCGACGGCATCCACGGCTAAACCTGGTCATCTACACGTTACCCACGTGGAGGCAACATTCAAACAGGTAGGGTGAGTAAAACAATTCATAATAATCAATATAGGAATCAATATATAAAATGACATCATTTTCATATTCAACGTCATCGTAATCATCAAGGAACATCAAAGGCTACAACATTATAAATTACATCAAAATGTAACATAAATGCAAATGCAACAAGACTCATGCATGTGGTACCAATCAACAAAATTCGATGGACACTGGACCATCAACCCTCCATATATCCACAACAGTAGGATCAATTTTGCACGAGAACTGGAGCACAACAAAATACCTCACATCCGCACAATGGGACTGAAGCCACAAAAATCAAGGTCCTGAACCGAAGTCCAGATGCATATGAATGCATGATGCACACGTCAATATCATCCTCATAATAAACTCATTAGGTGCATCATCATTCATCAAAATCATTATAATAATTATGTCATCATATAATCATCAAAAATCATGGAATCAACATCAAATATCATCATCATTACTCATAGGAATCATTATACAATCATGTAATAATCACAGGGGAATCATAGTCATACTCATGGTAATTCATCAAAGAAATCACTGCATCAAAACATCAAGACATCACTGCACAAGATCAGAATTCGCGAAACTCTGCTACGTTCGCTAGCAAGTTCACTGTGCGAATCTGGGGCGAATGTTCGCCGTGCGAACTCGCGATTATAGCAAATCGCTGTTACACACCAGCACCAAAACCATACCAAAAACCTATGCAATTTCCTTCCCTAATGCCCCAAAAATATCCCTAAATCTTTCCTATGGTATTACGGTGATACAGGCACAAGATCTACGACTTATTAGGCCAACCCTGTATCATATTTACGCCTCCAATTCCCATAAATCCTTAAAGCCACCCCACAGTCATTAGAGTTCCTCACAATCCAATTACCTTATACGGCTAAAACCTCCAGAACAGATTCTGGCCACGAAGGCCTAATTTCCTTTATCTCAAATATGCCTCAAACCTATCAGACCATCAGTTCAAATCTCTCAAACGCATTGAACTCACCATCAGAAAGGCAACAACAATTCAACCAAAAATCCCTAAACCCTTAAACTAGCTTTAAACACATTAAATCACATATTGAAAACAATGAAGGCAATACTCCCTATACCTTAATTGCCGACTCTAAGCCTTTCTCTTTGATTCTCAGAAACCTTGTGAAGCTTTTGCCTTAATCCTCTTCCTCAGAGCTCTGGCCTCTATTTCTTCCATTTTCACGGTCTAACAAGAATGAATCCTAATTCCCTCAAAATTCCTTTTTGTTAAACCTAACTTTGGGTCTTAAAATTGGGCTTTCCAACTTCACCCTCACTAACTCCTCCTCAAATGTCCATTTTGCCCTTAATTCCTTATATTTATTTAAGTTAATAATAATACCAATATATTTATATTATATACTATTATTTAAATAAAAACTCAAAATCCATAGTTCCTAATATTCACACCAATCACTGAAAATCACCGAAAATGCGAAGATTCATATTTAAATAAATTAAATAAATATTCCAGGAATTTGGGGTGTTACATGTTGTCAGGCACGCAATCCTTGGTTGTCATCATGTTCCAAATGGGGTGATTGATCTAGCCAACCACTATTATCTTGTTCATCAGTTTCCATGTGAGTTCCACCCTCTTCTCCTTCTTCTTCTTCTTCTTCTTCTTCTTCATCACTCTCGTCAGATTCCTGCAGACGAGAGCTTGTTGCCTTAACAATAAATCAGTAGCGAGAATCACGAGGATCCTAAATATAACCCATCCTAGTTAGAGTCTTTTGAAAAACCTCTTGGTCGATTATCAAGGTTGTGTAAGGGATATCGGGTACAACCACATTAGCATTATTGAGGACAGATTGGATGAAGGAGCCATATGACAATGTGGTTCCTTTACCAGAGTTTTTCAAAAAGTAGATTCTACTTGCAATGTAGTGAGGCCAGTTAATCTTGATCTTCTTTTTCAGAATTTAAACTAAGTGAAGCTCGTCTTGGTCAACCCGAGAATAACCACCTTTCTTGGGTCGAAGAATGTGCGAGACAATCCACTGTAAAATTCTGTCAATCGGCTTCAACCTACCAGTTGTGACTGATTTTGGAAAAAGGTTGCTAGCGAAAATATCGCCAGCATATGGTTTCTTCAGCATAGAGTTCAAGGCCTCCTTGAACTCATACCCGTTCACGGTTCGAGTATCCGTGACCTTAACTAGTGGCTCAGCAGTCAGAGGAGACATATCAAAAAGATTTTTCCAGACAGAGTCATTGACATATACCTTATTATTTCCAATCTTAGTACTTAACTTAAAACCTTAGAATTTTACTTGAAGATCAGTGTAGAAAGTTCTGATCAAGTCCTCATTATATTTATTATCGCATTCCAAAAATTTGTTGAAATTTTGAGCATCCAGAAATTCAAGTACTTCTTGGATGTGCATTCTTTCAGTAACTTTTCGATAATAAACATATTGTTTAACAATTGATCTCTTACTCAGATTTTTCTCATAAAGTTCAGTGTATTCAAGAGGTAAAAGAGAGAGAGTGGTTATCGGTAGAGCAGCTCTAGAAGTACCAGCTCAAGCGGGTGGAGCTCTGGTTGTTCTTTTTCCCGTTAATCTTCTTGTAGACATTAGAGCAATTCTTTGAAGAGGATGAATAGTGAAAACATAGTTTTGGATATTGATTGGAGAGACTCACTATACTTCTTGACTAGATAGTGAAATTAGGTTTTGAAAGAGAATTTGGGAAGAGGAGATGCAGATAGTAGCCTTGAGTAGGTGCAAAGTACCAATGTAAATACTAATGATGATGTTGTTTGAATGCATAAAAAAAATTTAACGCATTAAATGGGTCAAAAATAGAGGTTTTTCAGCAAAATTGCGCGATGCGTCGGCCCATACAGGTTTTGCGTCGACGCATACTGTGAAACCAAACATAGTGAGAAATTTTCAAAGTTTGAGTCGACCAAAGGGTCAACCTCAACGGACCCGCTTTTAAAACAAGAATTTTTTTATTTTGTGAGTCGACCGGACTCTTATGTAGGTCGACTCATCCAATTAAAAATAGCACAAATCATCAATTTGAAACATACAAGCATCAAAATGACATAAATAGATAGCATACTCAAATATCAAACATTCAAAGGGATGAAACATGCTTAATCATGCAATAAACATCAATAATAACACATAACTTGATACATCAACTTACACAAATGAGGTGAATACGAAAGTTTGATAATAAGGAAATATAGTACCTCAACCGCGATCGATGATAGATGCCCTCACATATGGCTTTGTTACTTCATTTGTTAGATAAAGATATAAACAAAGCACATATATAGAAAGCATACAATAAGGAACTCCTAAACACGAACTGAGATATCGAGAACACCGAGTTCCCTATGGATGTGAAAGAAAGGCTCTATAGCGAGTGGTTTTGTGAAAATATCCGCAAGTTGATTTTGGTATCAACGTGCTCAAATACCACATCACCTTTCTCCACATGATCCCTAAGGAAATGATGGTGTATTTTGATATGCTTGGTGTGTGAATGTAATATGGGGTTCTTGGTTAGATTAATGGCACTGGTATTATAACAAAAGATTGGAACACGCTCAAGCTTTAGATTAAATTCGAGTAATTATTGCTTAAACCATAAGACTTAAGCGCAACAACTACCGACCACAACGTATTCCGCTTCGACTGTTGAAAAAGCAACGGAAACATGCTTTTTGCTATGCCAACTCACCAAAGAATTTGAAAACAGATGACAAGTGCCACTTGTACTTTTCCTATCCGATTTGCAATCGGCAAAGTCGAAATCGGAAAAGCCAACCAAGGAACAATTATTACCCTTGGAATACCAGAGCCCATACTTTAGAGTACTAGAGAGGTATCTAAGTATACGCTTTACAACTTTCAAGTGAGATTCCTTGGGACATGATTGATACCTTGCACACATACAAACACTAAACATTATATCGGGTCGAGATGTATTAAGATAGAGGAGAGAGCCAATCATATCTATATACTTCTTCACCTCCACATCCTTACCATTCTCGTCTCGGTTGAGATTTACACATGTAGGCATCAGAGTTTCAATCGCCTTGGAGTTAGCCATGTGAAAATGCTTGAGAAGCTCAAGGCAATATTTTTTCTGGCTCACAAATGTACCCTCTTTGAGTTGTTTGATTTGAAATCCGATGAAATAGTTAAGCTCCCCCGTCATGCTCATCTCGAACTCGCCCTGCATTAATCTAGAAAACTCCTTAACCATATTCATGTTAGTTGATCCAAATATGATATCATCAACATATATTTGTACCAAGATTAAGTGTTTTCCTTGAAGTTTGATAAAGAGAGTTGTGTCAACCTTTCCTCTTGAGTACCCTTGATTAAGAAGAAATTTGCTAAGATGGTCATACTAAGCCCTAGGGGCTTGTTTGAGTCCGTACAAAGCTCGTTTTAACTTGTAGACATGATCATGATACTCATGGGATTCAAACCTAGAAGGTTGGGCTACATAAACCTCTTCATTTATATATCCATTGAGGAAAGAAATTTTTACATCCATCTGAAATAATTTGAAATATTTCGCACAAACGAAAGCAAGCAAAAGGCATATAGCCTCGAGTCGGGAAACCGGTGCATAAGTTTCCTCATAGTTGATTCTTTCCTCTTGGTTATACCCTTGCGCGACTAACCGCGCCTTGTTGTGTGATATAAATCCGTTTCCGTCCAGTTTATTCCTAAACACCCATCGGGTGCCAATTACTCAATGGTCTTGCAGAGGAGAGACAAGGTCCCAAACCTCATTTGTTTTAAACTGATTTAGTTCCTCTTGCATTGATAAGAACCAATGTTCATCGAGTAATGCCTTTTTAGGGTTTTTAGGCTCAACTTGAGAGGAAAAAGCAAAGTGATAACAGAAGTTACTTAGCTTAGATTGAGTTGTCACTCCCTTTGAGATATCACCGAGAATGTTGTCGATAGGATGGTCTTTAGAAGACTTCTAAGCTGAAGGAAGGCCATCGGTGTTAGTTGGATGAACCTCCTCAATCTCCTCATGATGGTGATTTTTTTCCTCCTCAACTTCTATTGATTCTGGTTGATCAATTACTTTCTCAGTGTCTTTGAGTATGTCTTCAAAAGATACACATGCACCATGAAACAGAATACCTTTTCTGACACTTTTCGGATAAGTTTCATCAAAAGTGACATGAATAGATTCTTCAACTATAAGTAACATATTATTGTATATTCTATATGCTTTACTTGACTGAGAGTATCCGAGAAAGATACCTTCATCTGCCTTGAAGTCAAATTTACCTAAACTCTCATTACCATTATTTAACACAAAACACTTACAACCAAAAACATGAAGGTGAGACAAATTTGACTTTTTCCCTTTCAAAAGTTCATACGGAGTCTTGTTAAGAATAGGACGGATGAGCATCCTATTCAAAACATAACGAGCCTTACTATTGGCATCTGCCCAAAAATATTTAGGAAGTTCACTTTCATTGATCATAGTTATTCCTAACTTTTCAAAAATTTGATTTTCACGTTCCATGGCCCCGTTTTATTGAGGGGTACACGGAGCGGAAAAATTATGATAATTCTGTATCTACCACAATATTCTTCAAAAATATGATTTTCAGACTCACTTCCATGATCACTTCTAATTGATATAATGTTTGTGTTCAACTTGTTTTGAGAAAGTTTAGCAAAATTTTCAAAGGCGGAAAAAGTATCTCCCTTGCTAGCCAAGAAGATAGTCCAACAAAACTTAGAGAAATCATCGACTATAACAAAACCATAGTAGTTACCACCTAGACTTTTAATTCTAGATGGTCCAAAGAGGTCCATATGAAGAAGTTCAAGAGGTCTCTTAGTTGACACAATGTTTTTAGATTTAAATGAGATCCTTGTTTGCTTCCCCATTTGACATGCATCACATAAGTGATCCTTTGAAAACTTGATTTTGGGTAAGCCAATAACTAGGTCCTTAGAAACTATATTGTTTAGTAAGTCAAAATTGACATGCGCCAAACGTCTATGCAATAACCATGAGTCCTCACTTATAGTCACAAGACATTTGTCATTACTCAATGATACTTCACTCAAATCCAGCATATAAACATTATTTACCCTCAAGCCATTAAACACATCCTCATTTTTATCATTATTTTCAATCATGTAACAATATTTTGAAAATGATACTTTGTATCCCTTGTCACATAATTGACTAATGCTTATGAGATTGTGTTTAAGGCCCTCAACTAGCAATACATCAGAGATAGTAGTAGATGAGGGATTACCTACACTACCTTTTCCAAGTATTGCTCTCTTGTTGTTGTCTCCGTAGGTTACAAATCCCTTCTTCTTTGCGACAAAGTCAATGAAGAGAGATATGTCTCCTGTCATATGTCTTGAGCATCCACTATCGAGAACCCATCTTCTCTCCGTAAGCTCAAGACTTTGTACCTATAAAAACAATCAACAAAAATAGGTACCCAATTTTTTATTGGGTCCTTGGTTGTGAGTGAAATCTTGGTTGCATTTAGGTAACCATTGATAAACCCCTTTAGGAACTAAAAATCTCCTAAAGTGGCATTTAGCAATGGTGTAACCCCTTTTGCAACAATACAAGCAAGTGAGGTTAACCTTTGTATCACTTTTGTTACCTTGATTTTTTATCACATATGTATATTTTTTATAAGGATTAATCATGCTTTTTCTAAAATGTGATCTATCAATAGCAAACATGATCTTTGGTTCTAGAGCCTTGTCAAGTTTGGCTTTAAGAGTTTTAACCTCTTTTTGCCAAATATGACAAGTATCACATCCAAAGTTTACCCATCTACTTCTTTCTTTCTCAACATCTACCTTTGTTACTTCCACCAAGGATGCCTTTAGAGCCTCCAATTCCTTTTCGAAATCGGATATCTTTTGCTCTAAATGAGTAAAACTTTGTTTGTTTGAGGCCAACCGTTTAAAGGCTTCCTTGGCTTCATGGTGTGAGGTATAAAAGGGAAGTTGTAATTAAAAATGAGACAATCTAGTAGAGTTTTCATATTTAGCATGTCGTACCTTTTTTTTATTTTGGTGAGAGGAAAGACAAAGGTTGTCGGACTCTTCTTCATCACTTGAACTATCATCCATGGATGACTCGCTATCGCTTTCCCAAGCGATGTAAGCTCTTCTAGGCTCACCTTGTTTCTTTAATGAGCAATTACTTTCCTTTTCTCTGTCCTTCTTCATCAATGGAAAATTTGGCTTATAGTGTCCGGCTTTTCCATAATTAAAGCATGACCTTCTTGCTTTACTCCCCTTATTGCCTTCATTCTTGGAAGACCTTGATTGTCTTCTAAAATTGACGAGATTATTTTTGGAATGTTGGATACCATTCTTCCTTACATAGCAATTGTATCACTTCACGAACAGCCCCATATCCTCATTCGTTTCTTCATCATTGTCATCACTCGAGTCAAAATCACTTAGCTCTTTTGCGGAGGACTTTGAACAAGAAGCTTTTAGAGCTATAGACTTCTTTATGTAATTTTGGTCTTTTCCTTTTTCTCAAATTTCTCGAGACTAAGAAGCACTTGCTCATGTTTTTGAAGCTTTCCAAAATGAGTTGTAAGGTCCAAAGTCATAAGATCATTTTATTCCTTTATGGTCGTGACCTTTGGTTGCCACTCCCTTGTAAGACATCTTAAGACTTTTTTAGTAGCAAAATCCTTGGAAATTGGTCTACCAAGTGAATTTAGTTTATTGATTAAATGAGTAAATCTCTTTTGCATGTCGGTAATGGTTTTCCCTTGTTTCATGTGAAAGAAATCAAACTCTTGAGTCAAAGTGTTGCTTCTAGCTAGTTTGACATCATTAGTTCCCTCATGGGCAACTTGCAATGAGTCCCATATAGCTTTAGCAGTCATACACTGTGAAAATCTATAATATTCATGAACTCCCAAGGAGGAGATCAGAATATTTCTAGCCTTCCATCCGTAATTGCACCTTTTCTCATCTTCACCATTCCATTGTGCTTCAGGCTTAGGCACAACAACCTCATTTTCATCCGTCATGGTAATTTCCATAGGACCATTCAATATAACGTCCCATACCTTTCTGTCAATGGAATTTATATGCACGCGCATACAATATTTCCAGTAACTATAGTTCTCACCGTTGAAAACAGGTGCTCTATTGTAAGCCCCTTTTGGTTTATTTGCCATATTCTAAGAAGTTATATGCAAAGCACGAAATGAACTGGTGCTCTTGATACTACTTGTTAGACAATGACAATAATCTAGAAGGGGGGGGGTTGAATAGGTCACTTATTAAAAACAAAGTCAGCGCTTAAATTGACAAAACCACCCGTTCTTCAATTACCTTCGCTCGACTGAATCTGTGAAGGAACGATTTGTGCAAAAACCCCAAAGTCCAAGATTCTTGGAGGACAAAACCCTTAAGATTTTATTCAAGAAAAACCCACTGATTTCTCAACCCAAACCTGATACACCAATCCTAAGTTTGGACGTTACCACCACGATGATGCAGAATACACAACAAAAATGATTATGTGTAGTTGTTAAGAAAATGCAAGGAAGAGGATGAAGATGATGAGAACCAAATCAGTGTATATTTTTACCTTTCTTGGTTTTTTTGGTGAAGAATGAACTAACTCAATATATATGCAAAGTTGAAACCAAATAACCAACATAACAGTCACTTAGAATGTTAAGCATAACAAAAATTCTATGAGAAACGCGCGAGCGGTCGACCTAAAATAACGGGGGGTCGACCTGAGCTCTCCCAAATTCTGAATTATGTAGAAAACAAATTTTTGTATCGACCGGAATAGGTTCATGCATCGATGCAAAGCACCCCAATTTTGACAAGCACAAATGCATACAATATGAGTCGACCGGAGGGTCGACGCGAGCTCTTCTGAGAGCAAGACATGAAAATTGACTTCTATATGAGTCGACCTAAGCATGCTATGAGTCGACTCAAAGACTCAGAACTTGCAAAAATGTAGATTTTCATATATTTAGCTACTTCTAAGAGAACCTAATGCATCTCTAACTTGACCAACGTGATCAAACTCATATAGAACACACATAGTGCTCTTTCTATATGTACCTAGACATGTTTTGAAAAATATTTGACACAAGAAAGATAACGTATACATATGAGACTCGATGATACCGTCCAAAATACACTTTTCAAACTATATATGTTTTGACATCATTAAAACAAGTATAACCAAGTATGAGGCACTTTGCCCTCACACCTGCTTCGACATTCCCCAAGCGATCGTCACCGATAACGTGACATAAATATTAACATAAAACAGTTACAAGGACCACAATTGTGCTTGTTACAATACAAAAGGGTCAAGCCCCACACAAAAAATAAATTACAGATAAAATTGGCACGCAGGTCAAAAGGTACAAATAAGAGAAAAGGCACTCATCCACCTGCTAAGGATATTCACGGGAAGCCTGCGCATGCTCTTCGCCTATTTGAAGGAAGTCGGGGACGACTATCCTACCGCCTGCAACACTATAAAGAAATATGGTGTCCTCAGTGGACAACTCAACCCCGGGATTCACGATTTTCAATTGCTCCACGGTGTTGTTAAATGCCTCCTCGGCGATGGCCAGGAAATCATCCTCGGCCTGGGTAATATGGGCTACTAGCTCTGCCTGAGACGTCAACTTCTTAACATCTTCATTCTCACCCTTGACAGGTGTAGCGGCGGCTTTCAGTTGCTCGACCAGATCCTCAGCGGCTTTCTTTTCAGCAGCGAGGATATCTTTCTCTGCAGACAGCTCTTCCCGACACTTTTCCACAGTCTCCTCGATGGCCCTAGCTCGCTCCTCCAGGGACTTTTTAGTCTTCTCTTTTAGATCCACCACTATAGCCTGGGCTTTCTTCAGCTTAGATTCATGATGGGAACCCTCCTCGGTGTAAACCACCACCATCTCCAGAATCCTCATCATGGAGGAAGGATCCTAAGTGAGCATGGTCCGTTTTCTCGGGCGGTCCATCTCCTCGAGCTTCAAGGACTCCGCCCGAGAAATCACCAAGTAAGAACCCTCGAAGAATCTCTTGTTATACAGGAATGGAGGCAGCTCAAACCGACTCTTCCTCCTTTCCCTGATAAGGTCCACAACCTCGTTTGTACGTGGGAGTTTGAGCCTCGAGCTCACTGGAAAAGGTGACATTTGGATGACCGGTGGGGTGGACGAGGAGGTCCCTTATCCAGTCTGAGGAGGAGGCACTCGTTGGCTGAGGCGACTCTTCCCGATCTCTGCGCCTCCCTTTAACTTCGACTGAGCATTCTTCACTGTTCGTTCTTGAGTAGAAGACATGTTACCTACAAAACAATGGGCATGTTAATAAGTGAAGAAAGCAACAACTCAGATAAACTAAGAGGAAATAAAAGACTACCTAGAAGTTCTAAAGCCCCCGCACGAGTGCTACACTCGAGGAGCTCTTTCGTATTGATGTATCGGGCCTCCACCTGAGGACCCCCATCTTCCTCGTAAATAATCTTCCCAGCATGGGTCATGTAACACCCCCTTCTATACCCCAAATAATTGCATATAAAACAATTAAGCACATACAAGTTATCAGAGTAAAAAGGTTTTATAATAAGGTATAAAAGAAGAATGCCACAATTTCACCAATAAAATACTTTCACAATTTGCTCCATAAAATATGTAACATTTTCAATTTAAGCGGAAGATAAAATCATTTAATCAGTTCCAAATATTAATTCACGTACACATAAGCTATCCAATTTAATATATATCATATCAGTTAGATTACAAAACCACATCAGCTGATACACCGCAATGTATCACAAAAGAATGACTATACTAGTCTAACTACCCGGTGTTACATATCAGAGCAGTAGACTCAAAAGAATGAAGACTATTCTTCACAAAAGGACTCCAGCATCCTAATCTGCAATGCCTCATAGAGCATTATAAAACAGCAGAAGGGTGAGAAATATAACCATAATAATCAAAGCATAAGATTATATATATATAGGTAATCATATAACACATATTCACATTTCTCACCACACTTCATTCTCTTAGTCATATATATTACCACACATGTATATATACAAACATGGATATCCACAAGCCTTCCCACATTATGTATACACTTACAATTTCCACAATCTCATCACCCACACATAAGCATCACTTCATGCATATGTCATATATCAATGTGACTCAACAACTCAATGCAACTCATGCAATGCGGTACCGACTCTCGTTATCTTTTTTCGGTTTTTACATTAAACCGGGTCCACACTTCTAGACCGATAACCCGTTATCTTTTTTCGGTTTTTACATTAAACCGGGTCCACACTTCTAGACCGATAACCACAAAGGCCCGTCCTCTAAGCCTTCAAACCCACACTTCTAGGTTTGGGACAAGCCACTAGTTTCCACGAAACTAACAGACATTGCCTCTTGACTAAATGATGCATGTACAATCAACCACAACAAATGCACTTAAGACCGACATCTTAATCTCATGCATTTACATAATTCATCACTTCAAGAATTACACAATGATTGTACATACAACATATATCAAACATTTATCAATGTATTCATTTCACACATCATCATATTCAACAACAATGCACACATATCACATATGTTCCCATGCATTCACACCACAATCGCATACATATATGCACTCGCAATTCATTAGACGATACACATACATTTCTCATTGTATTCCCATGTGTCTCTAATTATCACAACAATCAAGGTATTCTCATTACAATACCAATCATACAATTATAAGTTATGCACACATATTCAAAATGTTCTCATGCATACTCATTACATAATTGTACACAACAATCAAACATCCACAACTCTAGGATTCACGCCCGAAGGCTACCCACAGCACATGTTATCGTAATAGTTCACATACTCATTCATAACATAGAAGTATAAACATATGCGAATCAACCAAACAATCACCATTTGGATAACACAGCAAAGGAAATGTACTGCCACATTCGCCTTCATTCGCCTGGCGAACCCTCGCAGCGAACCTTCGCCTGGCCTTCGCCTGGCGAACTCTCTCAGCGAACACTCGCTAGGCTTCGCCTGGCGAGACTTCCCAGCGAGCCCAAGTCAGTAGCTACTGACTTCATTCGCCACCATTCGCCAGCACCTTCGCTGGGCGAACCTTCGCCATCCCACTTCGCCTGGCGAGCCCACTAGCGAAGTCTACTGGGACTTAAATATAATTATTCGCCAACATTCGCTAGGCTTCGCCTGGCGAAGCTTCGCCTTCGCTCGCCTGGCGAGAGCCAGCGAACCTGCGCAGAACAGAACCCTATTCTGTTCCTCCTCCACAATCCACCATCATCCAACTTCTCACACAACAAAATCAGTACAAACATCATACCCTCATGTTACCCGACTATTCTACGGCATTATTTCCAAGTTCCAACCGATTAAATCATCAATCTACCGATTATTCCAACTTTTGCCCTAATTGGAAAGTGATGAAAACTCTACCAAAACCCCAACCCAACATACATAACATCATACAATGATCAAATAGAAACATTTCTCACCCTTACCTCGATTAATCGGAGCTTTGATGTTGGTTCTTGATGATTTCCACTTTTCCTCTTCTTCTCTTCTCTTTCTCTCCTTTCTTCTTCTTTCCTCTTTCTTTCCAAATGTTTTTCTATCTTTCTTTTCTTTTCTTTCTCTCTTATATATTTCCTTCATTTTCCTTCCTCTCCAATTCCTTCTTAATTCTCTATTAATCCCAATTAATAAAAATTAATTTCCAACATTGATAAAATCCCACTAAATAAATTAATTACTACAATTAATTATTTAATGAAATTTGGGCTGTTACAACTCTCCCCCACTTTAGGAATTTTCGTCCTCGAAAATGTTACCTGATTCAAACAGTTCTGGATAAGACTCTCTCATCCGACTCTCAAGCTCCCAAGTAACATTTCCGCCGGCCGATCCTCCCCACGCGACCTTCACTAAAGCGATCTCTTTACCTCGAAGCTGCTTCAATTTCCGATCCTCTATCCGCATAGGTGATGTCTCAACAGTCAGGTTATCTCTCACCTGCACATCATCTACTTGGACTACATGAGACGGATCCGCAATGTATTTCCTCAACTGAGATACATGGAATACGTCATGAAGATTAGCAAGCGACGGTGGTAAAGCCACACGATAGGCGACTTCTCCTATCCTTTGCAAAATCTGATAAGGACCAATGAAACGCGGCGACAACTTGCGCGACTTCAGTGCCCTACCAACACCTGTCATCGGAGTGACTCGAAGAAACACATGATCTCCCTCTTGAAATTCAAGTGCCTTCCTCCTCTTGTCATAATAACTCTTCTGACGACTCTGAGTAATTCTCATCTTCTCTTGAATCATCTTGATCTTATCAGTAGTCTGTTGAACTAACTCGGGTCCAACAACCGAACTCTCTCCGGACTCGAACCAACATAATGGTGTCCTACACCTCCTACCATACAACGCCTCAAATGGTGCCATACCAATACTCGAATGGAAACTGTTGTTGTAGGTAAACTCAATCAAAGGCAAGTAGCTATCCCAAGCTCCTCCTTTTTCCAATACACAAGCTCTCAAAAGATCTTCAAGCGACTGAATCGTCCTCTCCGTCTGACCATCAGTCTGAGGATGATACGCTGAACTCAAACGCAACTTAGTACCCAAAGCACTCTGCAGGCTCTCCCAAAATCTCGAAGTAAACCGCGGATCTCTATCCGAAACAATACTCAGCGGAATACCATGCAGGCACACAATCCTTTCAACATACAACTTAGCCAACTTCTCCAAAGGGTAATCCATACGCATAGGAATAAAGTGAGCAGATTTAGTCAACCTGTCCACGATAACCCAAATAGCCTCAAAATTACTCGGCGTCCTCGGCAAACCTGATACAAAATCCATGGAGATACTATCCCATTTCCACTCAGGAATAAACAACGGCTTCATCAAACCCGATGGCTGCTGATGCTCAATCTTTGACTTCTGGCAAGTCAAACAAGAATACACAAATTCCGCAATATCCTTCTTCATACTAGGCCACCAAAATACTTTCCTCAAATCCTGATACATCTTAGTAGCACCCGGATGAATACTCAATCCGCTACGATGTCCTTCCTCAAGGATACTCTTTTTCAGCTCAACAACATTTGGAACACAAACTCGATCCCGACATCTCATAATCCCATTCTCATCAATCCGAAAATCACCACCTTGGCCTTGGTTGATTAAAGTCAACCGATCAACTAAGCTCAAATCCGATTTTTGTCCTTCTCGAATTTCGTCCAAAATTCCACTTGTAAGCTTTAACATACCCAACTTAAATCCAAAAGAAGTCTTCTCACATACCAAACTCAAATCCCGAAATTGCTCGACCAATTCTAACTCTTTCACCATCAATGCTGACATATGCAATGATTTCCGACTCAATGCATCCGCTACTACATTCGCTTTACCCGGATGGTAGTTCAAGCCAAAATCATAATCCTTCAAAAGTTCAAGCCATCTTCTTTGTCTTGCATTCAATTCCTTTTGATCAAAAAGATACTTCAAACTCTTGTGGTCACTAAACACTTCAAATCTTGCGCCAAATAAATAATGCCTCCAAAGCTTCAACACGAACACAACGGCGGCCAACTCTAAGTCATGCGTCGGATAATTCTTCTCATGCACTTTGAGTTGCCTCGAAGCATAAGCCACAACTTGGTTATTCTGCATCAACACACCTCCTAAGCCCATCAAAGAAGCATCACAATACACAACGAATGGTTCTTCTGGATTTGGTAGAATCAAAACAGGAGCTGTCGTCAACCTTCGCTTAAGTTCTTGAAAACTCGCTTCACACTTGGCGTCCCAAACAAAGGCTTGACCTTTCCTAGTCAACTGCGTCAACGGCAACGATAACTTAGCAAATCCTTCAATAAACTTCCGATAATAACCGGCTAAACCAAGAAAACTTCTGATCTCAAAAACTGACTTCGGAGTCTCCCATTGCGACACCGCTTCAACCTTCGACGGATCAACCGCAACACCATTACTCGAGATCACATGACCAAGGAAACTAACTTCCTTCAACCAAAATTCACACTTAGAAAGCTTCGCGAACAACTGCTTCTCTCTCAGCACAGATAACACAATCTTCAGATGCTCGGCATGCTCTCCTTCGCTCTTCGAATAAACCAAGATGTCGTCGATAAACACCACCACAAACTTATCCAAATAAGGATGGAAAATCCTATTCATGTACTCCATAAATACACCTGGTGCATTAGTCACACCAAATGGCATCACGGAATACTCATAGTGTCCATACCTCGTTCGGAAGGCCGTCTTCTGAATATCCTCAGCTTTTACACGGATCTGATGATACCCAGATCTCAAATCAATCTTGCTGAACACGCTTGCACCAACCAACTGATCCATCAGATCATCAATCCTTGGAAGTGGATACTTATTCTTAATAGTCACCTTGTTCAACTGTCTGTAATCCACACAGAGCCTCATAGAACCCTCTTTCTTCTTAACCAATAACACCGGTGCACCCCACGGTGACACGCTCGGACGAATAAACCTCTTTTCAAGCAAATCCTCAAGTTGGATCTTCAACTCTTTTAACTCCGAGGCCGACATACGATATGGAGCCATCGATATCGGACTAGTTCCAGGAATCAAATCTACCGAAAACTCCACTTCTCGCTCCGGCGGTAAATCCTTTATCTCATCAGGGAATACTTCCGGAAAATCTCTAACAATGGGCAAACCATCAATCCCTTCACTTTCACTAGTCCTCAAAGTTGCCATAAGCATAAATACCTTAGCCCCATCTTGTACCGATTCCTTCACTTGTTTCCTCGTCATAAACAATTCCCTTTCAACTTCCGAATCGGGAAAAATAACCGTTTTGTCAAAACAGTTAATATACACACGATTGAATTTTAACCAATTCATTCCAAGAATGACATCCAGTTGATCCAAATGAAGACACACTAAATCAATCCCAAAATCTCTACCGAAAATACTCAACGGGCAATTCAAGCAAACATACGGTGTAGTTACTGAACCCATAGCAGGAGTATCAATAACCATACCGCCACCAATCACAGACAACTCAAGATTCAACCTTCTAACACAATCCAAAGAAATAAAAGAATGCGTAGCTCCGGTATCAATTATAGCGATCAGAGGTATACCATTAATAAAACACGTACCTCGGATCAATCGATCGTCGCTAGCAGTCTCAGATCCAGAAAGAGCGAACACTTTCCCGCTCCCTTGATTCTTCTTCGGCCTATCACATTTCGTACTAATGTGTCCTTGCTTACCACAGTTATAGCAAGTAACACCCGTACCGCTTCTGCACTCAAGCGCCTTGTGGCCTGGCTTGCCACACTTAAAACACCTCGGTTCAACACTTTTGCACTCCGGGGCACGATGCCCCGCTTCACCACAAGTGTAACACCTAACCGGGGTAGAAACACCCCCACTTGGCTTCTTGCCAAAACCAACCTTCTGTTTCCCCTTATCAGCAGGAGTCACGTAAGGTTTTCCTCTGAATTGTCCCTTTCCTTTCTTGTCACTTAGACTCTTGTAGTGGCTGGACCTAGCCCTACTGTCTTCGTCATAAATTCTGCTCTTGTTAACCAACTCAGAAAACCGCCTGATTTCCTGGTATCCAATAGCTTGCCTAATCTCAGGTCTCAAACCGTTCACAAACTTGAGGCACTTAGACCTCTCAGCATTACCAGTATTATAGTGAGGACAAAATTTGATCAACTCCTCAAATTTCGCCGCATACTCAGCAACCGTCGAATTACCTTGCTTCAACTCAAGAAATTCGATCTCTTTCTTCCCCCGCACATCCTCTGGAAAATACTTCTCTAGAAAAGTTTCTCTAAACAAATCCCACGTAATCACAATATCATCTTCCTCAAATCTTTGGCGAGTATTACCCCACCAATCTTCAGCTTCTTCTTCGAGCATATGAGTCCCAAACTGCACCTTCTGTGCATCCGAGCAATTCATAACTCGAAAAATCTTTTCCACAGCTTTCAACCAAATTTGTGCCTTGTCCGGTTCATGAGTTCCCTTGAAGACCGGAGGGTTATTCTTTTGGAATTTCCCCAAAGCACGGAATCCATCATCAGCATGATTCCTCTCATTCACATTGGCCGGAGGATTCTGACCAATTGCCCCCGCCAATCTCGTCAATGCCTCCGCAATCGCTTCGTCGTTCCTTCCTGCAACCATCTTACTAATTCCAGCAACAGAACCACGTAAGAACAACCAATATTGATAATGCAACACACGCATATCAATGACACATAGGGAAAAACACTCTAACAACTTGGCCGGACGGACCAACCAGGCTCTGATACCACTATTGTAACACCCCCTTCTATACCCCAAATAATTGCATATAAAACAATTAAGCACATACAAGTTATCAGAGTAAAAAGGTTTTATAATAAGGTATAAAAGAAGAATGCCACAATTTCACCAATAAAATACTTTCACAATTTGCTCCATAAAATATGTAACATTTTCAATTTAAGCGGAAGATAAAATCATTTAATCAGTTCCAAATATTAATTCACGTACACATAAGCTATCCAATTTAATATATATCATATCAGTTAGATTACAAAACCACATCAGCTGATACACCGCAATGTATCACAAAAGAATGACTATACTAGTCTAACTACCCGGTGTTACATATCAGAGCAGTAGACTCAAAAGAATGAAGACTATTCTTCACAAAAGGACTCCAGCATCCTAATCTGCAATGCCTCATAGAGCATTATAAAACAGCAGAAGGGTGAGAAATATAACCATAATAATCAAAGCATAAGATTATATATATATAGGTAATCATATAACACATATTCACATTTCTCACCACACTTCATTCTCTTAGTCATATATATTACCACACATGTATATATACAAACATGGATATCCACAAGCCTTCCCACATTATGTATACACTTACAATTTCCACAATCTCATCACCCACACATAAGCATCACTTCATGCATATGTCATATATCAATGTGACTCAACAACTCAATGCAACTCATGCAATGCGGTACCGACTCTCGTTATCTTTTTTCGGTTTTTACATTAAACCGGGTCCACACTTCTAGACCGATAACCCGTTATCTTTTTTCGGTTTTTACATTAAACCGGGTCCACACTTCTAGACCGATAACCACAAAGGCCCGTCCTCTAAGCCTTCAAACCCACACTTCTAGGTTTGGGACAAGCCACTAGTTTCCACGAAACTAACAGACATTGCCTCTTGACTAAATGATGCATGTACAATCAACCACAACAAATGCACTTAAGACCGACATCTTAATCTCATGCATTTACATAATTCATCACTTCAAGAATTACACAATGATTGTACATACAACATATATCAAACATTTATCAATGTATTCATTTCACACATCATCATATTCAACAACAATGCACACATATCACATATGTTCCCATGCATTCACACCACAATCGCATACATATATGCACTCGCAATTCATTAGACGATACACATACATTTCTCATTGTATTCCCATGTGTCTCTAATTATCACAACAATCAAGGTATTCTCATTACAATACCAATCATACAATTATAAGTTATGCACACATATTCAAAATGTTCTCATGCATACTCATTACATAATTGTACACAACAATCAAACATCCACAACTCTAGGATTCACGCCCGAAGGCTACCCACAGCACATGTTATCGTAATAGTTCACATACTCATTCATAACATAGAAGTATAAACATATGCGAATCAACCAAACAATCACCATTTGGATAACACAGCAAAGGAAATGTACTGCCACATTCGCCTTCATTCGCCTGGCGAACCCTCGCAGCGAACCTTCGCCTGGCGAACTCTCTCAGCGAACACTCGCTAGGCTTCGCCTGGCGAGACTTCCCAGCGAGCCCAAGTCAGTAGCTACTGACTTCATTCGCCACCATTCGCCAGCACCTTCGCTGGGCGAACCTTCGCCATCCCACTTCGCCTGGCGAGCCCACTAGCGAAGTCTACTGGGACTTAAATATAATTATTCGCCAACATTCGCTAGGCTTCGCCTGGCGAAGCTTCGCCTTCGCTCGCCTGGCGAGAGCCAGCGAACCTGCGCAGAACAGAATCCTATTCTGTTCCTCCTCCACAATCCACCATCATCCAACTTCTCACACAACAAAATCAGTACAAACATCATACCCTCATGTTACCCGACTATTCTACGGCATTATTTCCAAGTTCCAACCGATTAAATCATCAATCTACCGATTATTCCAACTTTTGCCCTAATTGGAAAGTGATGAAAACTCTACCAAAACCCCAACCCAACATACATAACATCATACAATGATCAAATAGAAACATTTCTCACCCTTACCTCGATTAATCGGAGCTTTGATGTTGGTTCTTGATGATTTCCACTTTTCCTCTTCTTCTCTTCTCTTTCTCTCCTTTCTTCTTCTTTCCTCTTTCTTTCCAAATGTTTTTCTATCTTTCTTTTCTTTTCTTTCTCTCTTATATATTTCCTTCATTTTCCTTCCTCTCCAATTCCTTCTTAATTCTCTATTAATCCCAATTAATAAAAATTAATTTCCAACATTGATAAAATCCCACTAAATAAATTAATTACTACAATTAATTATTTAATGAAATTTGGGCTGTTACAGGTCACACACTGGGCAGGAATAAATTTGTCCATAAAGCCACCAGCTTGGCATAGCTGGCTCGGTCATCGTCCCCTGGCTGGTGAGGAGTAGCGATATATTCATCGGTTGGGCGGGTAAAATGGGCTCTGCTCCAGCAAAAAGGAAACTTGAACAGCCTCCGCACCTTTCCATGCTCGTCAACTAAGGCTTCCCCGTCTTTGTCTATCGAGACCTCCCAAACAAAATTTGAATCGGTGGCCTTCTCCGACACGGGCTCAATAATATAGAATCTTTCCTTGAAAGTCCTAATGGACTCAGAAAAGGGTTTGAACAACTTACTCCCCTGCTTCAAGGGGACCCAACCGAACTTCCTCCCTGAGACCTGCCGCTGAAGATGGAAGACAGTGAAGAAGAGGGGAAGAGTAGCTCTAATCTCCAAATACTCACACATCAGCTCGAATGCCCGTATGAAGGCAGTCAAGTTCGGGTGCAGCCTAGGTGCATAAATACGGACCTCTGAAAATATGAAAAGGGCAGCCTCAACCCTATGTCGTTGAAAATGTATTTGTACATGGGGAACTTTTCCCCGTATGACGAGCAGATACGGTCATCTTCTCTAGAGAAATAGACCTTCCAATCTCCCTCGGTCCCCACCGACGTGAAGACACCCCCGTTTTAAGTGGAAAAAAAGGAGGCATGCTCCCTAGGCTTTGCCACAAACCATTGTTTTGCGGTTGTCCTAGAAACGGACACTTCCCTAGCATCTCGAGGCGTGGAAGTGTCATCAGTCTCAGTATCTTTCGAGGAGCTATCCTCGGAGAAATCTCTAAGGTTTCTTCTTCAGTTTCGCGTGACATCTTCTTTATCTGAAAAGTAGAGGATAAAAGTGAATTCGATGACAAAGTTAAATCCACCATTTCACCGCTAGTCAAGTGAAAGGGCGCATGAAGGCTCGAGGACAACATCCCCGATCTAAGCCCTACTCAAATGGCATAGTCACTACACGAGGAGATGCCCAAGACAATCCCCTTGACAGGAGTGGGGAAAAGCTCCTCTGGTACAAAGCCCATAATTTCCGCGGGGAAACCACCAAAAAGCTCATAAGCACACCAGAAATCCATGGTTCCCTCCGACGACAAACGCTTCCGTGTCGCAGCAGCGTCAGGATCAACTAAAAATCCTAAGCTTCTAAAAACTTCGGCGACGTCGGCAGCAAAAGAAAGTAGCCAATCCACCGCCTGCCACCAACAGTCACCGGAAAGCAACCCCTACGCTGCCTCACTTCGACCCTAACCATATGCATTCTAAGAGGCATAAAATAAACAAGCCTACAATAAGAGATCAGTTCAAGTACTTATATGGTCGAGGAAGAGACTTTGGGGTCGAAAGGCTCTGGCCGGTGAATGTACGACGGTCTAACAGAATTGGACGACGGCGGACGGCGGAGTGCAAAAGCAGAGAGCAAGAGTAGAGAGAGAAGTGAAAAGTACAAATGAGCAGCTTCTCGCTTTATTTATATACGATCCATGGGACGAGCACACGCAGCTAGGGGCATCATCATGACCCTAGTCTAGCCATCATTACGCATTAAATGCGGCACATGGCTCGAGGCACGCATGGCACTTCACCTCTTCAGATCCCATAAGCTGTTGGTCTCCTCGTACCTTGAGCTCTGCGACATGCAGCGTTACGGGTCCCCGGGCACAGATCCCCTCGGACACCAAGTAACAGCCCCGTCTCTGCAACATGCGACGACCTTGCTCGGTCCTCCCCAGGAGTGCGAACTGTCCTTAAGTCATCACTCACATGGTCGGGAGCAACGACTTGGGGAGCTCCGGTTCCGGACTGGCCCAATGGCTCGGCATGGCCCAATCCCCTTCTGCTCCTAGAACGACCCAATTTCCTAAGTCCAACCAATTTAGGGGAGCATTTACCTTTCTGCCCCTCAACCAGAGGAGGTTGACCGGTTTACCCCAGAGCCAATTACTTCTCCTCGTCAGTCCTTGCTCGTCACACACGGTTCTTCCATCTAGAAACAGTCACGACGCTTGTGCATGTTACTGCGCCTCTGCTCGTAACAATGACTAGTTCTAGGCACCTCTGCCCATCCCAACGGCTAGTTTCTGGAAGTTACATATTCTTCAAGGAACGATTATCTCGCCCCGAAAATAGGGACCAATGACCAAGCGCTGGAGGCACTATAAAAACCCTCTCATTTGAGAGGGTCAGATATTCAATATTCACGCCTCTACACGTATACTTTGTACTTGCCTTCTTTCTCCTGATTCTTACTTTAGCATCAGAGTGCCTTACAGGTACGCCCCCTCCTCTTCTCTCACACCCAGCATCACAGACGTTGTCTCTGACCCACTTCAAGTTATGATCGGCCGTCGAGATCAATATATAAGGTATGTTAGTTTCAGTTTTTTTAATGATTTTTAATGTTATACATTTTTGTTTAAAATATAAATAAAAAAATTAGTGTAAATAGTTATTCTTAAAATATCATTTTAGGTATTTCATTATTTTATTGTAAATTTTTAAGATATCAATTTTTTTTTTAAAAAATCACTTAAATTTGAATATACTTAATTTGATTTTCATATAAATCATTTTTGAGATACGTCTTTTTTTTTAAATTGTGATTTCGATTATATTTTAATTTTCAATAATATATATTTATAGTTCATGGTGTTAAAATTAAAATTTCAATTTATAAAAAAAATTATTATTTTTTTAAATTTTAAAAGTAGTTTTTTATAAAAAAATTATTTTTGAAAAAAAAAACTAAAACAAATAGTCCATAATTGGATAACAAGGTGGCGAGTTAATCAGGTTGTTTTTAGTGCTATACAATACACTATCTTCTATTTTCTTGTTATAAATGACAATGCAAATGCAGAAAAAACAAATTAAGAATGAAAGCACTTTTAAATGGGAAATGTGGTTCGTTGGTTTAAACCAAGTTTACGTTATTATTATATTGTTATGGTGGAAAGGGCCCTTTGCCAGATAAAACCTAAGCTAAGATGCAATTTATGTCATGTAAATAACATACATGTCACATGGGTAGCCCCTCAGTTCCCCGCTAATTTCTCTTCTTAAAATCCAAAAATAAAACACTTTTTTTAATTAAAAGTTATATGATGAGTTGATATAACCAATGTTTTTATTATTATTATTTCAAGCAACATACAATAGATATCTACGCACCAAAAATATAAAATAAAAAAGGAACGTTTTGGAGGTACCATAAAGACGACCGGCCTCTTAAACATTATTTATACAAAAAAAAGAAAAAAAAACTTCTCTTTTTATATATATATATATATATTTAATTTGATTTGATTCTAAAGTTGATAAATCTTGGTTTATTGATCAAGAAAAGATCAACATTTGTTTGTTCTCACTCAATGGCAATAGAAAATTGTTGGCTTTTCATTCGTCTTAAATTATGCTAATTAATCTCAAACATAGGATTTAAGGTACAAATCTTTCTTTGTTTGTCATGTATTGCTAAAGAGATCTAACGTGAACTAAGAGAGATCCCTCAATCCATTATAAGGGCCACCTAAAATGGTCACTAGTTTGGGTGACTTGCATTAAAAAAATAAACATGACACAAAGATATAGTTATAGTCATTATTTAGTTAGTGAAGATCCATTTTGTTCCCTCACAAAAAATATAGAATCTAAATTAATTTAGAAAAAAGAATTTAATGTAATCTCTTATAAAATTAAATCAGATCATATTAATTTTTCGTTAATATTTTTTTAAATCAATTTTTTTGAACTGTGATTGAAATGCCATGAATATTATTTATGCAACATACATTTTAATTATTATGTGTACAGCATGTTGAATTTTATTTTTTATTTTTTAAATAAAAAGTTAATTTTTATTTTTAATTTTTTAATTATTCAAATTTAAAAACATAAAAAAAAAGTCAGAATATATATGAAGAAGGAATTGAACCCAAAAATCTTTTAGTCACATCCTATACTGTTACCACTAGGCAAATCTACATTGATGATAGACAACCCTCGTGATTTGCAATAAATATTAAACAAATTTGTATTTTAAATAATGAATATTAAATTAAATAACTAAAAATTATTATTTAGTTATTTACTTATTTTAAACAACATACAAATAAATATTTACTTATTAAAATGATACACAATTTTAAAATAAAACAAATAAAATGTAAATTCTAAATACAATTAATCAAATATAAATTAATTAATTAATATTTAATTGAATTACTATTAAATAAATTGATTATTATTTAGTTTGAATTAATTAAATATTTTTAGTAATTAATTGATTATTTAATTTGAAGGAACCTAGGTTGGAGACCCATGAATACAAATTATATATATATTTTTGTTCCGGTATGGGCCTTACCTCGGCAGGCCCAATACCGCATGCGGCCCAACAAGCGAACCGGGCACGCCAGGCACGCGCCCCTTCGGAACGAGCAGGAGCAGGCCGCCGAGCACAAGCTACATCTCCACACCCTTTTTGTCGTCCACCACGCCGGACGAGCAGAACCATCTGGGCTCCCCTCCTCGGGGAGAATAACGTGCTCCCCTCCGCGGGGACACGTCATCAACCAACTGCCCACCTCCGAAAGAGCAGGTCAAACCCACTTTCCGGAGATCTAGGAGCGGTTGGACTAGGGCGAAGACCACGTTCTGGTCTTCACTACGCCACGTAAGCCCTAGCAGTCATTAGGGTTGGGCCTGGTCACCCAGCCCATCTCAAATGACCGTTGGCCCAGCGCTGGGGTCTCTCTATAAATACCCTCTTCTTCGAGAGGGTCAGGTAACTTTTCTTGCCCCTTTTCTGTACTATTGCTTCCACTCTGCCCAACTTCTTACTTTGGCATCGGAGTGTCTTGCAGGTACACCCCCTCCTCTTTCTCACCCCGGCGAACAGGTAGCAGCCCAACGGAGTGTGGCCAGTCCGTGATCCCCTCCTGATCAGGTCAGATCAGTGGCATCGTCTGTGGGAAACTGAAACTTCCCCGTTACTCCGAGCAGAAAACCAAAAGTTTCACCAAACCTCCACGGTCATGGCCAGCCCACTCCGCGATGACACTCCGCACGACCTTGCGCTCAACATCGCCACCAACGGGAAGCAGACAGGAACGACACATCTGACAGAAGCCGACGAAAGGGACGGGCAAACTGCTTCACCATCGTCCGAGGAACGGCCCCTACAGGCCGACCACCGCCCCCCGAGCCCCCCGGCATTCCACCCCGTTCCCATCCCGGCGGGAGCAGATCCGACGGTGGCCGCTCTCTTTACAGCCATCAACCAGACGAACCAGCTGCTATTCCAACAAAATGCGAGAATTGGGGCATTAGAACGCATCGACCCTCCGAGATACCCCCAGCGGGAAAACCAGAACGGAGGTTCGAGGAGTCCCTCACCTCGACCCAGGAACCGCCGACCACGACTGGAGAGACACCGCCCGCAGGCGACACGGGAGCGCACCAGATCCCCGGCGAGACACGGTCGCGGGAGGAGCCAGAACGCCGCGGCGATCCCAACCGAGGAACCCCGAGGCGGGAACTCAGGCCGGAGATCGAGGACCCGAAACCCGGGACACACCGTGAACGTCTCATCTCCCCTAAGATCCCCGGCGCACAGCGACGAGGATGACTACCGCACCCCGCTATCCCGGGAGATTATGGCAGCCCCCATACCCCAGGGAATGGAGAAACCACCGACGCTGTCGACGTACGACGGCACCTCCGACCCGGACGATCATCTGGAAGATATCGAGGCTATGCTCGACTACCGAAACGTCCGGGGAGCTATCAAATGCAGACTCTTCCCGACGACTCTGAGGAAAGGCGCTATGACCTGGTACAAAAGTCTGGAGCCCAAATCAGTTACGTCGTGGAGGGTCTTGAAGGACCTATTCTCCAAACACTTCACGGCGTCCCGGCGTCACCCGAAGACGGAAGCAGTCCTCGGGGCTATCATCCAAGGCCCCGACGAACCTCTCCGGAAATACATCGAAAGGTTTACTCGGGAAGCCGTGCAGGTGACAACTTCTGACGAAATGAAACGCTACTTAATGGAACAAGGCCTGCGCCACGACTCCAAATTCTACGAGGCCGTAGGCATACACCGGCCCACGTCCCTCCAAGATTTCCTCGACAGGGCCGCGCATTACATCCGGTTCGAGGAAACACAAGCGGCCAACTCCGCTCGCGACACCCGAGACAGAGAGGCCCCCCGCGGGCACCGAGACGATGGAGCTTCGAGCCATCGACGAGGAGGGGACCGCCGTCGGGAAGACCGCCCCCGCGAACCCCGCGAACAACGCGAACCACGCGGCCCGGCAGGAAGATTCACAGAGTACACAGCCTTGGTCGCTTCACGCGAACGCATACTGGCCGAATGCGCTAAAACCGAGTTTGTGCAGGGAGGTGTCCGTTTCCCGCGACCAACGCCGCCCAAACCCAACGTGGACAAGTCAAAATACTGCCGATTCCACAGGACCCACGGGCACGTAACGGAAGACTGCATCCATCTCAAAGATGCGATCGAAATCCTAATCAAAGAAGGGCACCTAAAGCGATACACCCGAGGAGGTGAACCACCCAGGTCAGAGGCTCCGGAAGCTAAGAAAATCGAGGAACTCCCCTCTCCAGAGGACAGCGGTAGACTCCAGGTCGCGCTGTGCGTCAGCCGCCCCGAGGATTGGTTCGCGAGCAGAGAATTCGGCATCCCCGAAGGACCCAGCCTAGTCGACGAGCCAATCCGACCAACCAGCCGATGGGAATACTTCCCCAGAGCCATGGTCATCTCTGATGGAGCCACGAGGAGTCTGTCCATAGGATCTGTGAAAAGGAAATTCGACGAACTCATCGCGAGCAACTCCGGCAAGATGAGCACGCTCGACAAATTTCGGGGCCGCTCCAACCCGATCACATTCTACCTCGAGGAACTACCCGGGGGATCTCCCAACTCCAACATACCCTTGCTCATACGTGCCCGAATGGCAAACTTCGACGTCAGGCGCCTCCTCGTGGATGGCGGGAGCTCGGTTGACATAATGTACTCACATCTGTTCACAACTCTCCAGCTCGACGAATCCAACCTCTCCCCCTACGTAGGCTCCGACCTCCAGGGGTTCAACGGGACGACGACGAGACCCTGGGGATACGTGGAATTGAAAGTCACCTTCGGGGAAGAGGAAACGGCCAGGGACATCAGCGTCCGCTTCTTAGTCATCGAATGCCCGTCCCTCTATAACTGCATCCTGGGCAGGACGACGATAGCAGAACTCACTGCGGTACCCTCCACCGTCCACCTGAAGATGAAATATTACACGAGAAGGAGAGTCATGGTCACCCTCAATGGAGACATCGAAGCTGCCCGAAGATGTTTCGAAGCCGCGCTGAAAGGCCTCGACTCCATCGCTCCACCGACCAAAAAGAAAGCGCCAAGCGCTACACCAAAGGACAAACCAACAGAGCTGGTCGGATCCGTTGAGCTCGACAGTCGCTTCACCGACGAGCTCGACAATAAAGCAAAGACCGACGAAGTCAACGGGCAGCCCCCACACCCAGCACGCCCCATCCCGGATGGCGAATTCGAGCTCATTCCCCTCGGGGAAGACACGAACAGAACCGTGAGGATAGGCGCAGGACTCCCAGACCTCGCGAAACGACAGCTCCAAGCCTGCCTCCGCGAGAATGCCGACCTCTTCGCCTGGAGCGCCGCGGAAATGCCGGGACTCGACCCCGCGGTCGCCTGCCACCAGCTGTCCATCAACCCAACCGCAAAGGCCGTGGTACAACGCCGACGTCGCCAGTCCCCCGAAAAATCGGCAGCGGCCGAACAAACTGTAAAAGACCTCTTAGAGGCAAATTTTATTTCGGAAGCCCGGTATTCCACCTGGCTGTCCAACGTTGTACTTGTTAAAAATAATAATGGAAAATGGCGCATGTGTGTTGACTACACTGACCTCAACCGGGCATGTCCTAAGGACGCCTACCCCCTCCCCAATATCGACAAGCTCGTCGACAACTCGGCGGGCTTCAAACTTTTATCCTTCATGGACGCATACTCGGGATACAACCAGATCCCGATGGCCGAACACGACAAACAAGCCACGGCCTTCATGACAGTGTCGGGCAATTACTATTACAACGTGATGCCCTTCGGCCTCAAAAACGCCGGGGCCACGTACCAGCGGATGATGAACCACGTCTTCCGCGACGAGATCGGGGACATGCTCGAAGTATATATGGACGACATGATCTTCAAATCCGGCGCGGAGGACGACCACGCGGCACACCTCCAGAAGGTCTTCGAGACCGCGAGATCATGTCGCATGCGTTTTAACCCGGAGAAATGCACTTTCGGCGTCTGCGCCGGTAAATTCCTCGGCTACTACTTGACCGAACGGGGGATCGAAGCCAATCCGGACAAATGCCACGCCTTCTCCAATATAACCACGCCGACCACGAAGCGTGCCATCCAGTCCCTCAACGGCGTGCTAGCCTCCCTCTCGCGATTCATCGCGAGATCGGCCCAACACGCCCTCCCGTTCTTCAAACTGCTCAGGAAAGAGACCAAGTTCGAATGGACGGACGAGTGTGAGAAAGCCCTTCGCCACCTCAAACGCGTCCTATCCGAACCGCCAGTGCTGACGCGCCCCGCGACGGGCGAAACCCTGTATTTATATCTGGCCGTCTCCAACGAAGCCGTCAGCGCCGTCCTCGTGAGCGAAGCCGGGGAAGGACAAAAGCCCATTTACTTTACTAGTAAAGCCCTCCACGGCCCGGAGGCCCGATACCAGCTGATCGAGAAAGTCGCCCTGGCCCTCGTAACAGCGGCACGCCGACTCCGACATTATTTTCTAGCACACACCATCGTGCTCCGCACCGACCAACCCATCCGCCAGCTACTCGGCCGCCCCGACATGGCTGGGCGCATGCTGAAATGGTCGCTAGAGCTCTCCGAGTTCGACATCACATACGAGAGCCGGCACGCCATCAAGGCTCAAGCTTTGGCCGACTTCGTCGCCGAGATGACCACGCCCCCCGACCCTACCACCGGGAACCACCTCTGGACCATCTTTGTGGATGGCTCCTCCAACTCTACGGGGAGCAGCGCCGGCATCGTCCTCGATAACGACGAGGGTACGGTCATCGAAGTCTCCCTCACGCTAGCTTTTCCAACGACTAACAACCAGGCCGAATACGAAGCATTTCTCGCCGGCCTTCGCCTAGCATCCGACCTGGGAGCCAGGGACATCCGAATCTACACGGATTCCCAGCTGGTCGCTTCGCAAGTCCGAGGCGAATACCAAGCAAAAAACGACACCCTCGCCGGATACCTCGCGCTCATCAATGAAAAACTAAGAGGGTTCGACTCAGCAGAAATTCAGCACGTTCCTCGGGAGCAGAACACCCGCGCCGACATCCTCTCCAAACTAGCAAGCACCAAAAAACGAGGCGGCCACAAATCGGTCATTCAAGAAATCTTGTCCCAACCAAGTACCAGCCCGACCACCACACCCCTCGACATCAACGCCATTGGAGACGCGGACTGCTGGATGACCCCCCTCCACACCTATCTCAGCACCGGCCGTTTGCCGGCCAACTCTAGCGAGGCCAACGCAACGAAACGACGGGCCTGCTCGTACGTCCTCCTCGAGGGACGACTGTACCACCGAGGCTTCGCAATCCAACTCCTCAAATGCATAGATAAATCCCAGAGTACGACCGTTCTAGAAGAAATCCACGAAGGTATCAACGCGCAGCACCTCGGCGGCAGATCCCTAGCGCGCAAGGCCCTACGCGCAGGCTACTACTGGCCATCAATGCAGTCCGACGCGAAATAACATGTCAAACGGTGTGATAAGTGTCAACGACACGGAGACATGCACCTCGCCCCCCCAACCGACCTCACGTCCCTCTCATCTCCGTGGCCGTTCGCCTGGTAGGGGCTGGACATCCTCGGGCCCTTCCCCCTCGGTTCATACCAGAACAAGTACCTCATCGTGGGAGTCGACTACTTCACCAAGTGGATCGAGGCTGAAGCTCTGGCCAAAATCACCGCCCACAACATACTCCGATTCTACAAACGCAACATCCTCGCCAGATTCGGGGTACCGCTCGCCATCGTCACCGACAACGACACATAATTCACAGACAAAAACTTCCGCGACTTCGTCACCAAACTCGGGACAAAACATCACTTCGCCTCGGTCGAACATCCTCAGACAAACGGCCAGGCGGAGTCGGCGAACAGAGTTATACTCAGAGGACTCAGACGACGACTCGGAGACGCCAAACGAGCATGGGTCGAAGAACTCCACAGCGTCCTCTGGGCATACCGTACTACCCCCCACTCAACCACGGGGGAGACCCCATTTCGCCTCACGTACGGAACCGAGGCCGTGATACCGGTCGAAATCCGCGAACCGTCCAGACGAACGGAAGCTCCCCTGGACACCGACGACAACGACGGCTCCCTCCGAGAAGAGCTCGACCTCGTCGAAGAAATCCTCTCAGGAGCAGCTCTCCGGGAAGCCCGGCTGAAGCAACAAGTCACACTTCGCCATAACAACAAAGTCATAAAACGCGATTTTCAAACAGGCGACTTAGTTCTACGCAGAAACCAGAAAGACTCCCACGAGGGCAAACTAGCTGCGAACTGGGAAGGCCCGTACCGAGTCCGGGACAAAATGGAGCACGGGGCCTATTACCTCAAAAACCTGCACGGTGAACAACTAGCTCGACCATGGAACGCCGCGAAGCTTAAGCGGTACTACAGTTAACACATTGCCCGCGACGACCCATCGTCCCGACCACTGGGGGGGCGACATGGTACCACCGCACACCCCCGCGTCCACCAGCGACCAAAGAAAAGCAAGCCCTGCCTCTCGTGTGCGCGGGCAGAATGCCTTGCTCGGCAGGGAATACCTCGACCGAGGCTCCTCGCCGCCGTACCAAAACAGGCAGGACACCCAGCTCGCGATGGGCCGTCCACGCCCCGGGGAAAACTACCCCCGAAACGGCCCGACTACATCCCCGGCCAAACCGGCCAGTTCCCTGCACTACCGGTAACAAATTGTCGAGCTAAACACACCGAGCGCACACTTAGAAAATTTACAAGAAATGTCATACACATCAGAGGCATTCAAACAAATACGAAAAACGAGCATAAAACGACATGCAAATAACGAGCGCACACTTAGAAAATCCACGATAAATATATTTAACAAAAGCGGGCACCAGCCCAGTAGTCAATGGTACAAACATAGAGCACGCAGGCCCAAAGAAAAAGATAACAAACATCGGCACGCAGGCCACAAAAACAACGAGCACGCAGGCCCGGCAACCTATGCTTCCTCGTCCGCCCGGTCAGCAGCCACGGGTTCCTCCTCGGGGATAACAAGATAGGGATCGATCACCCTCCCATCAACAATCTCGTGGTACGGCCCTATCCCGTCCACGACCAGCACGACACCAGGGTTGGTGACCTGAATCTGCTCGACCGCGTTCTTGAACCCGACCTCAACGGCCTCCAGACAATCGCTCTCCAACACCCGGATACGGGCGATCAAGTCAGCACGGGTGATTAACCGTCGATCCCCGTCAGTCTCGTCCTCGGCCGGACGAACAACGCTGTCCAAAACCTCCGTGCGAACCTTCAACGCCTGCACCTCGGTCGTCGCTGTCCCCAGCTTCTCCTCCAGCGAAGTCACCTTCCCCTCAGCACCCTCTGCCCGTTTCCGCTGCTCGGCGACATCCTTCTGGCTCTTCTCCAACTCCTCAGTGAGCTTGGCCAACCGCGACTGCGTGAAAGTGAGATCCCCTTGCAATTTGGACAGCTCAGCAGCGGAGCATCCCTCCTCGTTCAGCACGAGAGCCGTCGTAAACGTCCGCATCATTGCGGCCAAGTCCTCAGCCAGGACACGTCGACGGGTCTCCCGATCAGCCTGACGAACAGCCTTCACCTCCCCGGCGGAAACAGTGGGGGAACGGGCACCATGAAAATATCCCGGATGCTGGTGGCAGGGAGGGACGACATAACCTTCCTCGACGGCGCCGACCGTCAGATCTACCACCCGAGGCTCCTCGGACCTTTGCCTCTTCGACACTCCTTGAGACACAGGGGATTGGCTCACTTGAGGCGACGAGGACGAAGTTTGCCCCCCCTGCGTCGCGACCTCCTGCCCGACCAGCTGACTCATCCTCGTCCTCGGGGCCACGGCATTCCTAGCAGCGCGCAACTGCTTCACCCGCTCGTCGACAGTAGACATGTTCGCTGCAAAAACAAAGAAATGGGTTAGCGACGATCAAAAACCCCGACCACGAGGGAAAACGAACATCCCTACCTAGATAATCCAGAGCGGCCGCCCCGGTCGCACAACCGAGCAAAGTCTTAGTATTTATCAAACGCTTCTTGGTGCGTATGTTCCCCTGGGCGTCGAGGATATACCGACCGTCGGGCGTCACCAGCTTCGACGGAGGGAGAGACCGCACAAAGGCAATTATTTTCAAATAGGCGGCCATGTCCTTCTCCTCGAGGGTCCCCGCCCGGACGATATACCTATCCGTCCCTCGGCTGAAATGCTCCGCAGTCCACAGTAGATGTATCTTAGGAAGCCACGCGCGGAACCGCTGGCCATCTACCATGCGCTCGCCCTCGTCGAAGAGAGTGTCCGAGCCGTGCTGCGTGATCGGTTTGACGAGGTAGAACCGACTTTTGAAGTCTTTGACAGAATCGCTATACGCTTTGAAAATTTTGGTCGATTGTTTGAAGGAGACCCATCCGTGGCGACCTCGCACCGTCTGCCGCTGCAAATGGAAGATGCGGAAAAATAACGGCACCGTCGGCTCCACCGAGAGGTAGAAACACACCACCTCGAAAGCCCGGATGAAAGCCAAAGCATTGGGGTGCATCTGAGACGGGGCAAGACGCAGCCAGTCAAAAAGCCCCAGATGGAAGGCGGAAAACGGTAACCGGAGCCGAGCTTCTTTAAAATAAAATTCATGCATCGGGAACATCCGCCGCCCATATCGCGAACAGATTCGGTGATGTTCTTTTGGCCGGTACACCTGCCAGTGTTGTGTTTCCCCTATCGCCGTGTCCTCGACCGTGGCGTACACGTCGGACGCGTCGGCCACAAAGCAAGAGGGGATAGAAAGTGGCTCCTCGGCCGCCCACTCCTCGGACGGGGCGATACGCTCGTCGTCATACTCCGGGACCTCAGGTTCATTGTCTTCAACCATTATCCCCGGCACCAGAGCCGACATCTACACCTGAAAGCAGAGGACATCGGTGAATTCGATAGCCCGGATCAAATCCACCCTTCCACCGCAAGTTAAGTGAAAGGGCGACAAAGGCCGAGAAGCGACGAGCAGACACTCGCTCCCCGTCTACCCTCCTCGGGGATCAAAGAACGACCCCTCACCCCCCTCGGGACGGCCATCGGAGAAGGTACTTCTCCCCGGGGCATTCATCGGAGAAAGCCCCCGTCCTCGGGGCATTCATCAGAAAAAGCTCCCGTCCTCGGGGCATTCATCAGAAAAAGCTCCCGTCCTCGGGGCATTCATCGGAACTAGCCTACCGTCCCCGGGACATTCATCAGAAAACTCGCCAGACGCGGCGGAACTCGCGTCCCTCCTCGGGGCGTTCATCACGCCCCGACCACACGTTCCAGTTAGACGACGGAAATAAAAGGGGAGGGAAAAGAGGAACTCACTTGTAACGGCGGCGGACGGATGAAAAGAGCAAACGGTACAGCGGCGATCGGCGGCAAGCGGTGGACGAGCAAAGACGATAAAAGATTAGCAGGGAGAAAAGTAACAGAATGAGCGGGGACCTCCGTATTTATAACCCGGCGCGGGACTCGAAGCGACCCTAGGCTCATTAATGACATAGGGTAGCCGCCCCTACGACCGCTTAACACAAGACACGTGGCGGCAACCTGACAGTCGCGTCCCTTCACCTGCCTCCTCCCCGTTCTGCCGACGACCGGAGTCCTTCGTGCGAGTGCCCGCTCCAGACACGACGACCTTAAGTCCTCGCTCTTCCCCAGAGCTTCGACTTGGGGGGCTCCTGTTCCGGTATGGGTCTCACCTCGGCAGGCCCAATACCGCATGCGGCCCAACAAGCGAACCGGGCACGCCAGGCACGCGCCCCTTCGGAACGAGCAGGAGCAGGCCGCCGAGCACAAGCTACATCTCCACACCCTTTTTGTCGTCCACCACGCCGGACGAGCAGAACCATCCGGGCTCCCCTCCTCGGGGAGAATAACGTGCTCGGCACGTTCTCCACGTGCTCCCCTCCGCGGGGACACGTCATCAACCAACTGCCCACCTCCGAAAGAGCAGGTCAAACCCACTTTCCGGAGATCTAGGAGCGGTTGGACTAGGGCGAAGACCACGTTCTGGTCTTCACTACGCCACGTAAGCCCTATCAGTCATTAGGGTTGGGCCTGGTCACCCAGCCCATCTCAAATGACCGTTGGCCCAGCGCTGGGGTCTCTCTATAAATACCCTCTTCTTCGAGAGGGTCAGGTAACTTTTCTTGCCCCTTTTCTGTACTATTGCTTCCACTCTGCCCAACTTCTTACTTTGGCATCGGAGTGTCTTGCAGGTACACCCCTTCCTCTTTCTCACCCCGGCGAACAGGTAGCAGCCCAACGGAGTGTGGCCAGTCCGTGATCCCCTCCTGATCAGGTCAGATCAATTTTTAAATATTTAATTGCTTATATTACTACAAATCATCGTGAAATTATCATTAATGTTCATTGACTAAGTGGTAAAGGCGTAAGATGTGATTTAAAAGTCTTGGGTTTAATTCCTTTTACAAACAAATTTTGATTATTTTTTTATATTTTTAAATATGAATCTTTTAAAATTATTTATTTTATATTCTAAAAGATATAATTAGGTTCTATAATTTTTGTAAAGGACCAAATAAATATTTACTCAAAAATATGATAATATGTTTAATAATAGAGCTTTTAAACGTTTTTAAAGTCGATATTATAGTTGGGTTTGAAATTCTTTTTATAAAGAGTAATAATAACATGAAATTTCTTTCTCATATATATATATATATATATATATATATATATATATATATATATATATATATATATATATATATATATATATATATATATATAATATATATAGGTATTGTTCTTCTTTACATAATTTATTATGAAAATTAGTGGCTAAATCTATGTTGTGAGAGGTTGATTATACTTAGATAAAACTAAGTAGGTAACTTTTTCTCATAATCTTTTATTAACAGGAATCAAACAACCTTTTAAAGTGTTTTCAAAAACAAAAAATGTTTTTAGTGTTTTCTGTTAAGTTCATCTTTTTCTCAGGGGTAGGAAGTTGTTGATGATTTCAAAAAAAAAAAATTTTGCTAAAAACATTTTGACATCTGGGATTTGGGAGAAATCCTTCTATCCCTTTGGGTTGATAGTTAAACAATTTGTTGTTTACCTAGATGGTTTTTATTGGTTGTTATTTCGGTTAATATTATGTTATAAGTCCAAGTTATCTATTTAGATTTAGCTTTGTGTATCAACCAATCACAACATTCTTAGCCTGTTTCCTTTATGGATTCTGATGATGATAATCATCAAAACAATTTAATAAAAAATGAAGAATTAATTGAATATCCAAAAAATATGGATAAACTCAACAGATGGGTTATACCCTCAGTTCCTCCTAATCAAATTTATAGATTTGGTAAGATAGATGTTTTTTCTCGTTTTGCTGTTAAAACTTTAGAGCAAACGATCCAAATTTCTAAAGAAACACAGACAATAAAACTATTAACTAAAAAGGACTTGAAACCTTTTAAAAATTATAATTTTATCCATATTGGATTGGTTCAAATAGCCTTAAAACCTTTAACATTATTGGGTTTAAATTCTAGCATAATGGCCTATGTTAGAGATGGTAGATGTAAAGATTTCAAACAATCTTTAGCTGCTATGGTTGAGACAAGTCTGTGTCATGGACCAGTTTACTTTGATGTCTCACCTAATTTGAATCTATCTTTATCTGATAAAAATTTATTAGATGCTATGCAATTAACAGTTCATACTAATGGTTATAATTTTAAACCGGGAAGTGAAATTATAGCAATATGCTATAGAATCTACTATAAGGTTCTTACTACGCTTAATCCTAAAGCAAAGCATTTATCATTTCCTGGAACCACTACTTTGGTTCAAACAAATTTACTAACATCCAATGTTGCAACCAATAGGTTAATAAAGTGGGATGAAATAAACTTCCCAGAGACATGGTCTCTCCCCCAGGAAATAGATCCTGAACCTATCCTTAATAGGGATATAGACCAAATTATTCAGACTACTGAAGGAGATTTAGAAATAAATTTCACTTCAAAAAGAATAACTAGAATACCCAAGTCCCTATCTGCTAGGCACTCAGTTAGTGAATTTTACACAGCTCCTAGCCAATTACCTAGACCTTCTACTTCTCAAATAAGAGAAGAAATAGAGGTCGTTGAGAATATAAGGCTAAGCGAAAATAGAGTTCCCCATGGAATTTATCAAAGACCTCATACTCCAAGAGTAGAATCACCTACTCAGTCAGATATGGATTTCCAATTATAATGATAGATTACTCCCCTGGTAATAAGATGAGACAACTCATCAATGATGAGTTTCAACATGAGAGATACTCTCAATTTAGAAATTGGTTTTTTTAAAAATTTTCAAAACCTGAATTAGCCCAATTTAAAGATGAGTATTACACTCAAATGAACCTTGAGCAGGATTTCGTTCCTTTTGTTAAATGGTTTGTTAATTACTTTATAAATAAAAAGCAAGAAGAAATTCTTGTGTTACAAAGACCTTGGGAAAACATTAGAGGAGAAATAATGGAATCTCTTTTTCCCCCTGAACAAACAATAAGTTTGATTCAAAATACTGAAGCTACCCCTTACCTTAGCCTTCAGTTACAAAGAGTTGAACAAAATCAAGTTACTCTTAAGGAATTAAATTCAGTTATCAGGTCTCAAAATTATACCAATGCTTACCTTGTTTGCTTAGGAGAACAATTTATCTCCATGGAAAAAGATCTCTTATCCATAAAAGATCTTTTGGAAAAACAAATAGAGCGTCAAGATATCATTATTGACCACATAAATAAACCTAAAGACCAAATATCCACATCAACTATTTCGGATGTTCCTATAGTACAACCTCCTGTCTCCATAGAAGGATTTAAAATGGAAACTAACGGAGAAGAATTTGTTCGTATTTTAGAACAAAAACTAAAAGGACTTAATATCACCGTCATGTCCCATGAAGATTATTCTGAGGATAATAATGACAACCATATTGACCAGCTTGCTGATATGTTTGCTAATTTAGACATTAGTAACCTTGATATTAATACTAATAGTATTAATAATACTAATAGTATAAATCCTGTTTATTCCCCAAGGCCTATAGAAAAGTATTATTACAAGCGTCCCTCACCGCAAGATTTGCTTTTTGAGGAATCAGAACCTTTCCAGAATTCTTATTCAGGAAAAGCCATTTATGAATGGAATGTTGATGGTCTTAATGACAAACAAATTATAGATACTATCCATAGGATGATCATGTACTCTACTGTTTGTAAGCAACATGGAAATTCTGATGCTTCAATAGCATCCTTTATAACAACAGGATTTGTTGGTCAACTTAGAGGCTGGTGGGATCATTATCTCACTAAATCTCAAAAATTAGAGATTCTTAATCATAAAAAAATCGTTAAGAGCGAACCAAGAACTAGTACGAGCACTATTGTGGCTACAACCACCACAGGAGAAGAAGATGCAGTGTATACACTGTGTCTCTCCATCTTACAACATTTTGTAGGAACCAACGTCCCAATTGGAGAAAAAATCCAGACACCTCTCCAAAACCTTAGGTGTCCTTCTCTCACCCACTTTAGATGGTATAAGGATACTTTTCTTTCAAGAGTTTATCAATTAAACAATCCCAATTCTTTGCATTGGAAAGCAAAATTTATTGATGGATTACCTCATTTCTTTTCAGAGAAAGTTAGACAATCCTTAAGACAGAAAAATGATGGGATAAATATAAATTATTCAGATCTTACTTATGGTCATATAATTAGCACTTGTGTTAATGAAGGATTAACTTTATGTAATGACATAAAGCTTAGAAATCAACTCAAAAAGCAAAAGCTCTCTGAAAAACACCAAATTGGTGAATTTTGTGAGCAATTTGCTTTTGATCTTGGAAAATCTCCAAATAATAAAAAGAAAAAAGGAAAAATTTTCCGCAATAAACCTTATAGGGAGAAGCCAAAAAATTCTTATAAGAATAAGAAAAGGGGTCACTACAATAAGAGTAGACCTAAAGAAAAATCTTTTGACCCTAAAGGTAAAAGAAAAGCCAAAAAGCTTGACATAACATGTCATAAATGTGGCAAACCTGGCCATTATGCCAACCAATGTTGGACTAAAAAAGCTCTTAATGAGATAGAAGATGAACAATTACGTTCTCAATTAAAGAAAGTTTTACTTCTCAAATCTGATTCTGAAGAATACTCTTCTGAAGAAGATATTAATATGATTTATGAATCTTCTTCTGATTACTCATTTGAATCTTCTAACAATAATAATTGTCAATGTAATCAATTAGATTACTGGAAATCAATAGTGGATATGAATGGGTTAAATGTTTTAACCTCAAAACAGGATGGAGCTATAAAGGCTATAGAGTCCATTTCTGATAAAAATCTTAAAAGAAAAATGCTTGAGGTTCTAATCCAAGAAAACTCTAAAAGAGAATCTCCTATTATTACAGAAGCACCTTACCAATTAAGTGAGGTTTTGTCTAGATTTAGACAGTCTAACATTCGTGAAACTCCTGTTTCTATTATGGATTTAAATAGAGAAATAAATCTCTTAAAAAATGAGATAGCTCAAATTAAAAAAGAAAACTATGGTTTATCTCAAAGGCTCACTTTTTTAGAGTCCAATAATTCAAGGGTTGAAGAAATAGCTTCAACTAGTAATCCTTCACCTAGTGACGATTTCCTTTCCCTCATTGATAGAGTGACCTCCCAAAAATGGTTTGTTAGAATAACTTTAGTGATTAATAGAAATTTCATATTAGAAAATGAAGTTGCCCTTATTGATAGTGGCGCTGATTTAAACTGCCTTCAAGAGGGAATTATTCTCACTAAGTATTTTGATAAAACTACTCAATCTCTTACACAAGCTGGAGGAGATAAACTCACGGTTAATTATAAACTGTCTAATGCTTATGTTTGTAACAAAGATATTTGTTTACCCACTCACTTTATTCTTGTGAAAAACTTAACTCATAGAATCATATTAGGAACTCCCTTTCTGCATAAAATTATGCCTCTAATTAATGTTGATCAAAAGGGAATTACCTCCATTATTAATAATAAAAGAATTACTTTTGAATTCATTATTGATCCTCATACTAGGATGATTAATGAAGTTAAAGATATTCTTCTTAAAAAAGAAAAACAAATTTGTTTTCTTAAAGAAGAAGTGGGTTTATTAAACATCACTTCTCAACTAAAAAACCCTGAAGTTCAAAATCAAATTAAATTAATTGATCAACAGTTTAGAGAAGAAATATGCAATGATTTACCTAATGCCTTTTGGGATAGGAAGAAACATGTTATTTCTTTACCTTATCATGATGACTTTAATGAAAGTCAGATTCCCACTAAAGTTAGGCCTGCTCAAATGAATCATGAGTATTTGGATTTATGCAAAAAAGAGATAGAATCTCTTTTGGATAAAAAATTAATAAGAAAATCCAAATCTCCTTGGAGTTGCACAGCCTTTTATGTCAATAATGCTGCAGAAAAGGAACGTGGAGTTCCTAGACTCGTTATTAATTACAAATCACTTAATAAAGTGTTAAAATGGATTAGATATCCTATTCCTAATAAAAAAGATCTTTTAGATAGATTAAACAATGCTTTAATCTTCTCTAAATTTGATATGAAATCTGGTTATTGGCAAATTCAGATTAATGAACCTGATAAGTATAAAACAGCCTTTACCGTACCTTTTGGACATTATGAATGGAATGTCCTTCCTTTTGGCCTTAAAAATGCCCCTTCTGAATTTCAAAATATTATGAATGATATTTTTAATCCTTATACGGAATTTATAATTGTTTATATTGATGATGTTTTAGTTTTTTCAAAAACTATAGATCAACATATGAAACATTTGAAAATATTCAAAGGATTAATTAAGCATAATGGATTAGTAATATCTGGGCCTAAGATGAAACTTTTTCAAACAAAGGTTAAATTTTTAGGACATGAAATTGACCAAGGAACTATAATTCCTATACAAAGAAGTATTGAATTTGCTTCTAAATTCCCTAATATTATTACAGATAAGAAACAATTACAAAGGTTTCTAGGTAGCCTTAATTATATAGCAGATTATTATGAAAATTTAGCTAAAGATACGGCAATATTACATGCTAGGCTTAAAAAGAATCCTGGCCCTTGGACTGAAAAACATTCTCAGGCAGTCCAAAGAATTAAAAATAAGGTGAAATGTTTGCCTTGTTTATCTCTTGCTAATCCTAAGTATTTCAAAATTGTTGAAACTGATGCTTCAGACTTAGGCTATGGAGGAATCCTTAAACAAATAATACCTGAAACCTCAAAAGAAGTTTTGGTTAGATTTACTTCTGGAAAATGGAATCCAACACAAGCAAAATATTCAACAATCAAGAAAGAGATGCTTTCTATTATAAAATGCATTTCAAAATTTCAAGATGATCTTCTTAATATAAAAATTTTATTAAAAATTGATTGTAGCTCAGCTAAATCAATTATTGAAAAAGATGTTAAAAATCTTGTTGCTAAGCAAATTTTTGCTAGTTGGCAATCACAATTATCTATGTTTGAATTTGATATTCAACACATTAAAGGTGAAAATAATTCACTTGCTGATTATTTAACTCGTGAATTTTTGCAGGGAAAAAATGATGACCCCATATAGGGGTAGAGGCCGCGGTTATGGCCGTGGTGGGAGAGGGAGTAACAATATGTTACCCCAGCCAGAATCAAACATTCCTCTAATAGGGGATTGGACTACTGTCTACAAAGGTAGAAAAATGCAGCAATTACCTGCATCTTCAGCAAAAAGGGAAGATATTGCTTCCTCTTCCTCTAATAAAACTACATCCTACAAGGAAGTTGCGGTTAATAACCCACCTCAAGAACAAATGGATTATTTTGAAAATCCAGTAACTGAGAAAATCATGTATATTGATGATGAAGATATAAAGATAAATCCAAATGATGGATGGTCTATCAAAACTAGATACCTCGAATCAAGAGGATATCCAGGTCTTCATGGAAAATCTAGGCCCAACCTAGAAATTCTCCTGACTGTCACCGAATCGGTAACAATTACTCACCATTACCAAAATAATAATCCTGAAAGTTTTATAAACTTCAGCAAATGTCACATTAACAAAATTTTATTACCAAGAGAATGAGGTCTCAACCCAAATGCTGAAAAGGCAATAAGAATTGCTGAAGGAAAGTATATTTACTTTAATTATTAGGACTATGTCCAGGCTTTCACTCAAGCCTTTTATTACCAAAATCCCAAGAACAAGCATTCTTGGTTTTTCTCTATTAATGAAGAGATGGTTAATAAACCCATACCAAATTGGTTTTATGAATGGTGGGCTAAATTTGGTCCATCTTTGGAAATTCTTCCTAAAGAAATTCTTAACTTATATAATCCATGGTGTGATAATAGTCCACTTATTGTAAAAATTTTATCTGATAATTTAATCACTGGACAATGTCCATTATTGTTCTTTATTAAATTTCAGATTCCATGGATATGGAGATGGACAATCACCATATCAAGAAACAAATTTAACATTCCCATTTTAGAAAGAAATTTCTTTTATAAATGGTGGAATAAGATGAGTTCAGAGGATGTCTAGAACAAAATTAAATTAATTGAAGAAGCAATAGCTGAAGACCAGAATAAAAAGGTCAAGGAACAAAGCTCCCAACAAATGTCAATGGAAGACTTGAAGAACTTCTTCAAGAGAAAATATCCTAATGAATCAGAAGACGAAATTATGGTCAGAATTTTGGATCATATGAAGAACCAATTCTTCTCTACTTTTCCATCAAAAGCATCAAAAGATGAGGATTCATCTATGAAGACAAGCTTTTCCATGGGATCAATGGATTCCCATAATTTTGAAGGTGTAGCAGGAGAAGGTCAAGCAGATGAAGCTACTGCAGAAGATTTCTGGGATGCGATGATTCAATCTTTGAAAGAAAAAAGAAAAGCAAAGAATTAATTTGCTGTCTTGTCTAAATATAATGAAGTAAGAATCAATAGACAAAGGTTAAAGGACAAGAAATAATAGAAGAAGAATTTTTCCAAAAATAAAAGGACAAAGGAATCTTATCTTGTCTTTAATAATTTCTAGGCATAATTGCATGCATTTTCTATCTTTTGTAAAAGACAAGGAGATAAGAATCTTATCTTATCTTGTCTTTAATAATTTCTAGGCATAATTACATGCATTTTCTATCTTTGTAAAAGACAAGGGAAAAATAATCTTATCTTGTCTTTAATAATTTCTAGGCATGCATGTGATTTTTGTAGTTTCTTGTTAATTGTTGTGACGATGGGGCCCCAAGTGTACCCGACAATAATTATACAAGTTACCGGCTATTGTAAGTTTTAGTTACCGGCTTAAATAGTAAGCCTTTTCTTCCCTATATAAAGGGATTTAAGTTTCATTTGTAAACACACCTTGGAACACCTTTGTAAACACACCTTGGAACACCTTAAATAGTAAGCCTTTTCTTCCAAGGTGTGTTTACAACAATTAGTTACCTTGGAACACCTTGGAACACCTTTGAATAGGGAAGAAAAGGCTTACTATTTAAGGTGTTCCAAGGTGTGTTTACAAAGGTGTTCCAAGGTGTTCCAAGGTGTGTTTACAAATGAAACTTAAATCCCTTTATATAGGGAAGAAAAGGCTTACTATTTAAGCCGGTAACTAAAACTTACAATAGCCGGTAACTTGTATAATTATTGTCGGGTACACTTGGGGCCCCATCGTCACAACAATTAACAAGAAACTACAAAAATCACATGCATGCCTAGAAATTATTAAAGACAAGATAAGATTCTTTTTCCCTTGTCTTTTACAAAGATAGAAAATGCATGTAATTATGCCTAGAAATTATTAAAGACAAGATAAGATAATATTCTTATCTCCTTGTCTTTTACAAAAGATAGAAAATGCATGCAATTATGCCTAGAAATTATTAAAGACAAGATAAGATTCCTTTGTCCTTTTATTTTTGGAAAGATTCTTCTTCTATTATTTCTTGTCCTTTAACCTTTGTCTATTGATTCTTACTTCATTATATTTAGACAAGACAGCAAATTAATTCTTTGCTTTTCTTTTTTCTTTCAAAGATTGAATCATCGCATCCCAGAAATCTTCTGCAGTAGCTTCATCTGCTTGACCTTCTCCTGCTACACGTTCAAAATTATGGGAATCCATTGATCCCATGGAAGAGTTTGTCTTCATAGATGAATCCTCATCTTTTGATGCTTTTGATGGAAAAGTAGAGAAGAATTGGTTCTTCATATGATCCAAAATTCTGACCATAATTTCGTCTTCTGATTCATTAGGATATTTTCTCTTGAAGAAGTTCTTCAAGTCTTCCATTGACATTTGTTGGGAGCTTTGTTCCTTGACCTTTTAATTCTGGTCTTCAGCTATTGCTTCTTCAATTAATTTAATTTTGTTCTAGACATCCTCTGAACTCATCTTATTCCACCATTTATAAAAGAAATTTCTTTCTAAAATGGGAATGTTAAATTTGTTTCTTGATATGGTGATTGTCCATCTCCATATCCATGGAATCTGAAATTTAATAAAGAACAATAATGGACATTGTCCAGTGATTAAATTATCAGATAAAATTTTTACAATAAGTGGACTATTATCACACCATGGATTATATAAGTTAAGAATTTATTTAGGAAGAATTTCCAAAGATGGACCAAATTTAGCCCACCATTCATAAAACCAATTTGGTATGGGTTTATTAACCATCTCTTCATTAATAGAGAAAAACCAAGAATGCTTGTTCTTGGGATTTTGGTAATAAAAGGCTTGAGTGAAAGCCTGGACATAGTCCTAATAATTAAAGTAAATATACTTTCCTTCAGCAATTCTTATTGCCTTTTCAGCATTTGGGTTGAGACCCCATTCTCTTGGTAATAAAATTTTGTTAATGTGACATTTGCTGAAGTTTATAAAACTTTCAGGATTATTATTTTGGTAATGGTGAGTAATTGTTACCGATTCGGTGACAGTCAGGAGAATTTCTAGGTTGGGCCTAGATTTTCCATGAAGACCTGGATATCCTCTTGATTCGAGGTATCTAGTTTTGATAGACCATCCATCATTTGGATTTATCTTTATATCTTCATCATCAATATACATGATTTTCTCAGTTACTGGATTTTCAAAATAATCCATTTGTTCTTGAGGTGGGTTATTAACCGCAACTTCCTTGTAGGATGTAGTTTTATTAGAGGAAGAGGAAGCAATATCTTCCCTTTTTGCTGAAGATGCAGGTAATTGCTGCATTTTTCTACCTTTGTAGACAGTAGTCCAATCCCCTATTAGAGGAATGTTTGATTCTGGCTGGGGTAACATATTGTTACTCCCTCTCCCACCACGGCCATAACCGCGGCCTCTACCCCTATATGGGGTCATCATTTTTTCCCTGCAAAAATTCACGAGTTAAATAATCAGCAAGTGGATTATTTTCACCTTTAATGTGTTGAATATCAAATTCAAACATAGATAATTGTGATTGCCAACTAGCAAAAATTTGCTTAGCAACAAGATTTTTAACATCTTTTTCAATAATTGATTTAGCTGAGCTACAATCAATTTTTAATAAAATTTTTTTATTAAGAAGATCATCTTGAAATTTTGAAATGCATTTTATAATAGAAAGCATCTCTTTCTTGATTGTTGAATATTTTGCTTGTGTTGGATTCCATTTTCCAGAAGTAAATCTAACCAAAACTTCTTTTGAGGTTTCAGGTATTATTTGTTTAAGGATTCCTCCATAGCCTAAGTCTGAAGCATCAGTTTCAACAATTTTGAAATACTTAGGATTAGCAAGAGATAAACAAGGCAAACATTTCACCTTATTTTTAATTCTTTGGACTGCCTGAGAATGTTTTTCAGTCCAAGGGCCAGGATTCTTTTTAAGCCTAGCATGTAATATTGCCGTATCTTTAGCTAGATTTTCATAATAATCTGCTATGTAATTAAGGCTACCAAGAAACCTTTGTAATTGTTTCTTATCTGTAATAATATTAGGGAATTTAGAAGCAAATTCAATACTTCTTTGTATAGGAATTATAGTTCCTTGGTCAATTTCATGTCCTAAAAATCTAACCTTTGTTTGAAAAAGTTTCATCTTAGGCCCAGATATTACTAATCCATTATGCTTAATTAATCCTTTGAATATTTTCAAATGTTTCATATGTTGATCTATAGTTTTTGAAAAAACTAAAACATCATCAATATAAACAATTATAAATTCCGTATAAGGATTAAAAATATCATTCATAATATTTTGAAATTCAGAAGGGGCATTTTTAAGGCCAAAAGGAAGGACATTCCATTCATAATGTCCAAAAGGTACGGTAAAGGTTGTTTTATACTTATCAGATTCATTAATCTGAATTTGCCAATAACCAGATTTCATATCAAATTTAGAGAAGATTAAAGCATTGTTTAATCTATCTAAAAAGATCTTTTTTATTAGGAATAGGATATCTAATCCATTTTAACACTTTATTAAGTTGTTTGTAATTAATAACGAGTCTAGGAACTCCACGTTCCTTTTCTGCAGCATTATTGACATAAAAGGTTGTGCAACTCCAAGGAGATTTGGATTTTCTTATTAATTTTTTCTCCAAAAGAGATTCTATCTCTTTTTTGCATAAATCCAAATACTCATGATTCATTTGAGCAGGCCTAGCTTTAGTGGGAATTTGACTTTCATTAAAGTCATCAAGATAAGGTAAGGAAATAACATGTTTCTTTCTATCCCAAAAGGCATTAGGTAAATCATTGCATATTTCTTCTCTAAACTGTTGATCAATTAATTTTATTTGATTTTGAATTTCAGGATTTTTAAGTTGAGAAGTGATGTTTAATAAACACACTTCTTCTTTAAGAAAACAAATTTGTTTTTCTTTTTTAAGAAGAATATCTTTAACCTTAATCATCCTAGTATGTGGATCAGTAATAAATTCAAAAGTAATTCTTTTATTATTAATAATGGAGGTAATTCCCTTTTGATCAACATTAATTAGAGGCATAATTTTATGCAGAAAGGGAGTTCCTAATATAATTCTATGAGTTAAGTTTATCACAAGAATAAAGTGAGTGGGTAAACAAATATCTTTGTTACAAACATAAGCATTAGACAGTTTATAATTAACCGTGAGTTTATCTCCTCCAGCTTGTGTAAGAGATTGAGTAGTTTTATCAAAATACTTAGTGGGAATAATTCCCTCTTGAAGGCAGTTTAAATCAGCGCCACTATCAATAAGGGCAACTTCATTTTCTAATATGAAATTTCTATTAATCACTAAAGTTATTCTAACAAACCATTTTTGGGAGGTCACTCTATCAATGAGGGAAAGGAAATCATCACTAGGTGAAGGATTACTAGTTGAAGCTATTTCTTCAACCCTTGAATTATTGGACTCTAAAAAAGTGAGCCTTTGAGATAAACCATAGTTTTCTTTTTTAATTTGAGCTATCTCATTTTTTAAGAGATTTATTTCTCTATTTAAATCCATAATAGAAATAGGAGTTTCACGAATGTTAGACTGTCTAAATCTAGACAAAACCTCACTTAATTGGTAAGGTGCTTCTGTAATAATAGGAGACTCTCTTTTAAAGTTTTCTTGGATTAGAACCTCAAGCATTTTTCTTTTAAGATTTTTATCAGAAATGGACTTTATAGCCTTTATAGCTCCATCCTGTTCTGAGGTTAAAACATTTAATCCATTCATATCCACTATTGATTTCTAGTAATCTAATTGATTACATTGACAATTATTATTGTTAGAAGATTCAGATGAGTAATCAGAAGAAGATTCATAAATCATATTAATATCTTCTTCAGAAGAGTATTCTTCAGAATCAGATTTGAGAAGTAAAACTTTCTCTAATTGGGAACGTAATTGTTCATCTTCTATCTCATTAAGAGCTTTTTTAGTCCAACATTGGTTGGCATAATGGCCAGGTTTGCCACATTTATGACATATTATGTCAAGCTTTTTGGCTTTTCTTTTACCTTTAGGGTCAAAAGATTTTTCTTTAGGTCTACTCTTATTGTAGTGACCCCTTTTCTTATTCTTATAAGAATTTTTATAAGAATTTTTTGGCTTCTCCCTATAAGGTTTATTGCGGAAAATTTTTCCTTTTTTCTTTTTATTATCTGGAGATTTTCCAAGATCAAAAGCAAATTGCTCACAAAATTCACCAATTTGGTGTTTTTCAGAGAGCTTTTGCTTTTTGAGTTGATTTCTAAGCTTTATGTCATTACATAAAGTTAATCCTTCATTAACACAAGTGCTAATTATATGACCATAAGTAATATCTGAATAATTTATATTTATCCCATCATTTTTCTGTCTTAAGGATTGTCTAACTTTCTCTGAAAAGAAATGAGGTAATCCATCAATAAATTTTGCTTTCCAATGCAAAGAATTGGGATTGTTTAATTGATAAACTCTTGAAAGAAAAGTATCCTTATACCATCTAAAGTGGGTGAGAGAAGGACACCTAAGGTTTTGGAGAAGTGTCTGGATTTTTTCTCCAATGGGGACATTGGTTCCTACAAAATGTTGTAAGATGGAGAGACACAGTGTATACACTGCATCTTCTTCTCCTGTGGTGGTTGTAGCCACAATAATGCTCGTACTAGTTCTTGGTTCGCTCTTAATGATTTTTTTATGATTAAGAATCTCTAATTTTTGAGATTTAGTGAGATAATGATCCCACCAGCCTCTAAGTTGACCAACAAATCCTGTTGTTATAAAGGATGCTATTGAAGCATCAGAATTTCCATGTTGCTTACAAACAGTAGAGTACATGATCATCCTATGGATAGTATCTATAATTTGTTTTTCATTAAGACCATCAACATTCCATTCATAAATGGCTTTTCCTGAATAAGAATTCTGGAAAGGTTCTGATTCCTCAAAAAGCAAATCTTGCGGTGAGGGACGCTTGTAATAATACTTTTCTATAGGCCTTGGGGAATAAACAGGATTTATACTATTAGTATTATTAATACTATTAGTATTAATATCAAGGTTACTAATGTCTAAATTAGCAAACATATCAGCAAGCTGGTCAATATGGTTGTCATTATTATCCTCAGAATAATCTTCATGGGACATGACAGTGATATTAAGTCCTTTTAGTTTTTGTTCTAAAATACGAACAAATTCTTCTCCGTTAGTTTCCATTTTAAATCCTTCTATGGAGACAGGAGGTTGTACTATAGGAACATCCGAAATAGTGGATGTGGATATTTGGTCTTTAGGTTTATTTATGTGGTCAATAATGATATCTTGACGCTCTATTTGTTTTTCTAAAAGATCTTTTATGGATAAGAGATCTTTTTCCATGGAGATAAATTGTTCTCCTAAGCAAACAAAGTAAGCATTGGTATAATTTTGAGACTTGATAACTGAATTTAATTCCTTAAGAGTAACTTGATTTTGTTCAACTCTTTGTAACTGAAGGCTAAGGTAAGGGGTAGCTTCAGTATTTTGACTCAAACTTATTGTTTGTTTAGGGGGAAAAGGAGATTCCATTATTTCTCCTCTAATGTTTTCCCAAGGTCTTTGTAACACAAGAATTTCTTCTTGCTTTTTATTTATAAAGTAATTAACAAACCATTTAACAAAAGGAACGAAATCCTGCTCAAGGTTCATTTAGGTGTAATACTCATATTTAAATTGGGCTAATTCAGGTTTTGAAATTTTTTTAAAAAACCAATTTCTAAATTGAGAGTATCTCTCATGTTGAAACTCATCATTGATGAGTTGTCTCATCTTACTACCAGGGGAGTAATCTATCATTATAATTGGAAATCCATATCTGACTGAGTAGGTGATTCTACTCTTGGAGTATGAGGTCTTTGATAAATTCCATGGGGAACTCTATTTTCGCTTAGTCTTATATTCTCAACGACCTCTATTTCTTCTCTTATTTGAGAAGTAGAAGGTCTAGGTAATTGGCTAGGAGCTGTGTAAAATTCACTAATTGAGTGCCTAGCAGATAGGGACCTGGGTATTCTAGTTATTCTTTTTGAAGTGAAATTTATTTCTAAATCTCCTTCAGTAGTCTGAATAATTTGGTCTATATCCCTATTAAGGATAGCTTCAGGATCTATTTCCTGGGGGAGAGACCATGTCTCTGGGAAGTTTATTTCATCCCACTTTATTAATCTATTGGTTGCAACATTGGATGTTAGTAAATTTGTTTGAACCAAAGTAGTGGTTCCAGGAAATGATAAATGTTTTGCTTTAGGATTAAGCGTAGTAAGAACCTTATAGTAGATTCTATAGCATATTGCTATAATTTCACTTCCCGGTTTAAAATTATAACCATTAGTATGAACTGTTAATTGCATAGTATCTAATAAATTTTTATCAGATAAAGATAGATTCTAATTAGGTGAGACATCAAAGTAAACTGGTCCATGACACAAACTTGTCTCAACCATAGCAGCTAAAGATTGTTTGAAATCTTTACATCTACCATCTCTAACATAGGCCATTATGCTAGAATTTAAACCCAATAATGTTAAAGGTTTTAAGGCTATTTGAACCAATCCAATATGGATAAAATTATAATTTTAAAAAGGTTTCAAGTCCTTTTTAGTTAATAGTTTTATTTTCTGTGTTTCTTTAGAAATTTGGATCGTTTGCTCTAAAGTTTTAACAGCAAAACGAGAAAAAACATCTATCTTACCAAATCTATAAATTTGATTAGGAGGAACTGAGGGTATAACCCATCTGTTGAGTTTATCCATATTTTTTGGATATTCAATTAATTCTTCATTTTTTATTAAATTGTTTTGATGATTATCATCATCAGAATCCATAAAGGAAACAGGCTAAGAATGTTGTGATTGGTTGATACACAAAGCTAAATCTAAATAGATAACTTGGACTTATAACATAATATTAACCGAAATAACAACAAATAAAAGCCATCTAGGCAAACAACAAATTGTTTAACTATCAACCCAAAGTGATAGAAGGATTTCTCCCAAATCCCAAATGTTAAAATGTTTTTAGCAAAAATTTTCTTTTTTGAAATCATCAACAACTCCCTACCCCTGAGAAAAAGATGAACTTAACAGAAAACACTAAAAACATTTTTTGTTTTTGAAAACACTTTAAAAGGTTGTTTGATTCCTGTTAATAAAAGATTATGAGAAAAAGTTACCTACTTAGTTTTATCTAAGTATAATCAACCTCTCACAACATAGATTTAGCCACTAATTTTCATAATAAATTATGTAAAGAAGAACAATACCTCAGATTTGGTAAGTCCAGGTGATGATACCAAAGATTGTAAAAATTTTATCTGATAATTTAATCACTGGACAACATTATGTAAAGAAGAACAACATAGATTTATATATATGGGCTAATTTGAGTATATATATATATATATATATATATATATATATATATATATATATATATATATATATATATATATATATATATATATATATATATATATATATATATATATATATATATATATATATATATATATATATATATATATATATATATATATATATATATATATATATATATATATATATATATATATATATATATATATATATATATATATATATATATATATATATATATATATATATAAGGCTCATAATTTAAATAGAACATGTCAAATTTTATTGATAATAGAGGATAAACAATACATTAAAATCAAAATCTTTTTTAAATATATATTCATACAATTCAAAATTATTTTTTTCTATTCCTTAAACAAGTTAAATCATATTCTTTAAATAAATATATTTTTATTTTTACAAAGCAACATATATTTCAAAAAATATAATTCAATATTATTAAAGTCAATACATTAATATATATATATATATATATATATATATATATATATATATATATATATATATATATATATATATATATATATATATATATATATATATATATATATATATATATATATATATATATATATATATATATATATATATATATATATATATATATATATTCAGATTGTCCAAAACATAAATTAATAGATAAAAAATATTTAAAATTTTTTTAACACAAAATACCACACAAAACTCATGTTATAATAATGACAAATGTAACTCGATACTAAAATTCCACTTAAAAATACACATGTCATATTTTGATGAAAATAAAATGCAATTACATTATTTACACAAACCCCACCATATATATATATATATATATATATATATATATATATATATATATATATATATATATATATATATATATATATATATATATATATATATATATATATATATATATATATATATATATATATATATATATATATATATATATATATATATATATATATATATATATATATATATATATATATATATGCGCATGTATGTCTCTTTCTTCCTTCTTCTTCCCCTTTCCATTCTCTTTTTTCCCCTCTCTTCTTTCTCTTCTCTTACCAACTTTTTTCTTTTGCTTTTTATCTCTTTCTTATATATATATATATATATATATATATATATATATATATATATATATATATATATATATATATATATATATATATATATATATATATATATATATATATATATATATATATATATATATATATATATATATATATATATATATATATATTGATCGTACCTGATCAGAGGAGATCGCTGGTCTGTCACGTGTCGTCGCCTAGTAACTGTTATCGAAGGTAGGGAGAAAGAGGAGGGTGTACCTGCAAGGCACTCCAGTCCTTAAGTGAGTAAAGAATCAGAGTGGGAGAGCAAATACAAAAATAGGTGTAGAATGGAATACTTAACCCTCTAGTGAAAGAGGGTATTTATAGTGAGACCCCAACGCAGGGCCAACGGTCACTTGCATTGGGTCAGATTGTCAGGCCTAATCCAATTAACTGCTAGGGCTTACGTGGCGTAGTGAAGACCAACACGTAGTCTTTGCTCTAGATCAACTATCTCGTGATCTCCGGAAGGTGGGCTGACTAGCTCTTTTGGAGGTGGGTAGTTGACTGATGACCTGCCCCCGTGAGGGTGAGCACGTTGAGAACGTGTGGAAGACGTGTGGGTCTGCCCGACGTATGTGGCTTCGTGCCCGACATGGGGGATTTGGTCCTTGTTGGTCCTTCCCCACACAGTGTTAGGTCGGGCATGCCCGACGGATGGGCAGATTCGGGCCCAATCCAGAACAGGAACCCCCCAAGTCGTTGCTCCGTTGCGGAGGAGTGATGACTTGATAGCAACCGTGTCGAGGACGTAAGGGGACGAGGATCGAGCTCGTCGGACTATCATGTCGAGGAGGCGGGAGATTATCGGGCGCCCGTTTCCCTGAGCTCGAGGGGGAACGAAGGGACATGGTCATTCATGGTGGCCACGTGTCGATCACCCATTGCTTAACTTAGGGCGGCTACCCTAGGGGCACTTGAGTGCCTATGGGCGCTTCGAGTTCCGTGTTGTGTTTATAAATAGGCATATGCCTGCCCTTTTATTACTTTTTGCTCTCAATCCCTATCGTACGCTATCTCTTTCTCTTCCATAGACGCATCGTCGCGCAGCACAACCACCGCGTCGTTCGTCGCAAGCTCCGCCGTATTTCCCTCTAGCCTACTGTATCAAGTAAGTCTTTTTCTTCCTTTCTTCCGTTTCTCTTATTTCTGGCATCCCCTGTGGCAGATACGATTAGTGTCTCGAGGAGGATGTGAGTTTTCCGGTGATTACGGCGGGATTCCTTTGACCTGGGATGAAGCCCCCGAGGTCACCTGAGGTGTTAGGATGAGTGTCCCGGGGACAGATGACAGGGTTTGGGTGAACAACCCGGGAACATAGGATAAGGTTAGATGAATGTCCCGGGGAGGGACGCTAGGTATAGATGAATGTCGCGGGGACACACGTTAGCGTTGGATGAATACCCCGGGGTCATATGCTATTGCGGGATGAATGTCTTGGGGATACGCTAATAGACGCATGGGGAGGTGGATGTCGAGGTGGAGTGTAGGTCGTAGTCATCGTCCCCTTCGCCCTTTCACTTGATCTGTGGTGGAAAGGTGAATTTGATCTTAAAACGTCGAATTCATCATTGACCTCTGCTTTTCAGGCGATCATGGCCACGTGGATACCAGAAGTTATGGAAGTTGACGTGGAGCCAGAATCTCCTGTATCCCCGCCCATCGAGGGGCAGGCCCGGCCAGTCGAGGACTGGGTCTGGGAGGAACCTCTAAGCACGCGTTCCCGTTTCTTCGAGGACGACTCCGACGCCTTCACCACAATTGAGGAGCATTGTGAGGGCTCCTCTGTGAGTTGGCAAGCATATCGACCACGGGCCCACCGTCGCATATGCTCGAGCTACAGGAATATGAGGTTTCCCATTACGAGTTTTGCTTTCGTGAAGCGGGACTTCGACTACCTTTCATGGATTTCCAACTAGGTGTCTTCGACTAGCTGAAGCTGGCACCTTCTCAGTTGCACCCCAACGCTATAGCCTTCATCCTGGCGTACGAGCTCGTCTGCCGGCATTTGAAGATCAGGGCCACTCTCACCCTATTCTTTCGACTTTTCAATCTGCAAAGGCAGACGATTGATGGCCGACAAGGATGGGTGTCGTTGAAGCAGCCGAGGAGCGTCTTCAGGGCGTACATGGACTCATTTCGGGATTTCAAAGACTGGTTTTTTATGGTTCGACCAGTTTCTCACGAGGCGTGCACCTTGTTATTCCGACGTGAAGCCCGGGAAGTGAACGGGTAGAGGGAAGAAGTCATGGTGCCGAAGGTACCCTTGGATTGGTCGGAGGAACACTTCAAGAGGGGCACAAACTGTTATATCGTGCGGGCAGGAACTTTGGACGAGGAAGACCAAGTAGGCTACCAAAGGCTGGTGTCTTTCATGGCCAGTTTTACCCCGGCCAAGCTCGTGACACTTGACGGAAAGTTCATCCTCGACAGTCAAGGGAATATACTCCAGTAGTCGAGGATCATTAATACGAAGGCTCTGCTCGAGTGTTCGTTGGACGAGGAGGCCCTGCGTTTTCTAGGTAGCGGGTTGTATTTTCCCACCCTTTCTACGCTTTGTTATCTTTGTGTTTTCTAACCCCTTATTCTTTTGTTTTGTAGGAAGCATGTCGACTATGCAAGAGCGCGTGAAGAAATTGGCGGTCTCCAGGGGCGCGACGAAGAGCGGAAAAGGGAGGGCCGCCTAGATGCTGCAGCAACCTCTTGTCGACCAGGGCAGAAGAAGCTCCTCGTCTTCGCAACAAGGGACTCATTCTCCTATGTCATAAGGGACTCCGAAGAGGGTGAGGGTCCATGGTCCTGAAACTGTCGTCGACCTCACCAAGGGTGGCGCCGAGGAGAGGTTCCTTATCCCCACTTGTCATCTGCATCCTGGCTTCTTCCACGGGGTCAGGTCACCTGCTGTGCCGGCCTCAGAGGCAAAGGAAGTCCTCGGGGCCAATCGGGACGTAAGAAGGAAAAGGCTTACTGAGGACTTGGGCGCTATGATGCAGGTCTTATCAACCGCTTTGGTTCTGAATGATGAGGGCTACTCTTCCGTCGATCTAGCCAAATTACGGGGGGATCTCGCCGCTACTGAGTTGAGGATAACCAAGTTGACTGCTGAGCTGGATCTGAGCAAGGAGGAAAACGTCGCTCAGTGCAAGAAGAGTAGTGAGGCTGAGGAGCGACTGGAACTTTTCGAGGAGGAAAGGTCGAGGTTGCAGGTGTGGGTCGAGGAGTTGGAGACTTCCCTTCGTCCTGTCAAGGACGAGACTGAAGAGGAAATGCTCCTGCTTTCTCGGGTTGTGCTGTTGGGCAAGATTCATGAGCTCGAGCAAGACTGCTTAGGGGTCGTCGCGGTTGGCTATTATAGCGCTATAGAGCAGCTCAGGATAGTGAATCCTAAGGTTACTCTGATCACTGAGGGGACGGGGACCTACCACGAGGTCGTCGATGGACGGGTGGTCGCGATAGGCGCCGAGGAGGATGATAACAACCCGACTGCTGAAGAGGACGAGCGATATCAACAGGAGTCCTAGGTTTTATTTCTGTGTACCCGGGCCTGAGTGCTCGTATTGATTTTCCTGGCCTACGTGTCTATTTTTGTTAAGATTTTTTGTCGGGCTTGCATGCCCTTTTATTGTAATTCCTGAACAGTTGGGCTAGTGCCCTTGATTGTATGATAATGATTGTATGTGATGATGTTTTATCTTTTTTTCTAAGTGTTGTCGCTGCGAAAAAGGGCCGGCGGAAACAAAAAGAAGAGTCGCCACCGAACGTTATTTATCTCAAAGAGAGGGAAAGGAAACGATCAAAGAAAACCTAAGAGAATGGGAAAGACAAGGTCATCACAACCAAATCTTGGGTTCAGGAGTCGGTTACGCAAGGGGAAGGTATGAGCACCCCTCACGTCCGTTGTACTCAATAGGATCCATACTTGTTGTCTAAATCTATGGATGAAAGCTATCTAAAAGCTACTGCTAAACAGGGTAAAGAGAAAGAACAGGCTCGATAGGACATCGCCGCCATATACCTAGTATTCCCTCGTGTAATGGGAAAGTCAGAGTCAACGTAGTTCGGGAAACTACGAGTGATGGGGGAAAGTTGCTCGCCAAGACTTCGTCGTCTTGTGCCTACATATTCTTATCTGGTATGAGAAATCAGAGCAAACGTAGTTCGGAAAACTACAGGACAAGGTTGGTTAAGCATTTTTTATGAGTGACGCTAAGCTTCCATTCCAGCAGTTAGGGACGATGCCTGCTTGCGGTAGGACAGAAATGTAACATACCCTTTCTGAAAATGAGGTTTGAAAACAATCCCGAAGGATGAAAAGGTTTGAATTTTGTTTGTGAGTTTTAAAAGAAGTGAGTTGAGTTAGTTTGAAACTCATGTTGAACTAAATACTATGACATAAGAGCAAATGTGTCGCATATCGCCCAAAGGGCATACGCTAAACACTCTAGACAATGTGAAGAGAGACCTCCCCACTTATCATTCCTCATGTACTTAAGGCTCGTAGCGTACAACACTTTTCATTCTTTATTAAATGTCTTAAAAGAGTTTGAGATGAGAAGAGAAGACACAAGAAATCTAAAGGGAACTAGGAACTCTAATGTTGTCATGCAAAGATATCCCTAAAGTTGGGATGAAAAAGGGTACTACCTAATGTTATCATACGAAGGATTGAAAGCCTAATGTCTCTCCTACTCCCATCTTAAACAGAGGGACTAGGAATCCTAAAAGATCATGTGAGCAAGCACAAGTAACCACAACACTAATCAATCACAAATGAAAACAAAAGAGAGACTTAATCAAGTCTTGAAAGATGAAAGGAAATGAAAGAAGCATATACACATACAAACATGAGACACTCACCAATGACACACACAAGCAAACAAGGAGGAAGTCAGAACACAAAGGCAAACAAAACAATCACACCAAACCCAAATGCCACAAACATCTTAAGAAGAATGATGCTAAACATTGAACCACAAACAAAGAAATTATGGGAGAAATAGAGTGCGGTAGCAACCAAATCATGAACATCTAGATCATACATCCACTCATGATCAATCAAAAGAAAACAACCAAACACTTCTCAAAAGAAGTTCAAATGTTCACAACATTCTCAAAGTGAAACACAAATCACAAAAGCATCAAGAACAAACTTACAACCCTCAAGCTCAGAAACAAACTCAAGTGATGTGCATCAAATTCAAATCCAAGTTTTCAAACAAAGTCAAGAATGATCAAACTCAAATTGAAGGACCAAAGTCCAAGCAAAAGTCTCACTTCAAACACAAGTGGAAACACATGATCATACAAGACTTGTGAGATAAGACACATATCCAAAAGACATTCAATCATGCAAGGCAGCACCTCAAACATGTTAACAAGAGCTAACAAGACTCAAGAGGCCCTCAAGGGATCACATAAGATCACATCCCAAAACTAGGTCGAGATAGGCATACATACACATAGTTAAAACAATGAAGTTTTGAGGCATCAACCAAAAATAGAAATGAGTCCAAATAAAATCCCAATAAAATTGAAAACTCAAGTCAAGTCTATCAAATATCAGTGTGCAAAAGATCATGGCGAGAATTGCATCAAAGCACCATTAATTGTGTCAATCAAGACAAAGTACTCAACTTATCGAGCATGCATCGAGGGTTCAACAAAATCCAATGAAAAACAAATAGAAGATGATTATCAAGACCTCAAACCAGACCTCAAATATACCTCAATAAAACACCTAAGTGTGAGAGTAAAATTGGTCAAAGGGGGTGTTCAATTAAGGTCAAAGATCAAACCTAAATCAAATGGACAAGCCATAAAATCACCTCACAAATTAAATTGATTAAAAGTAGTAAAAATAATTGAAAAATAAAATGAAAATATGGAAAATATCTCAATATATTGAAATATCATAAACATATTTTTGGTGATTTTTATGATGATCAAAACTATTTTTAAATGAATTAAAATGAAAATGCAAGAAAAGTAAAATAAAAAGAAAATGAAAACAAAGGGGGTGCGGAAGTAATCTGGGATTGAACTGAATCCCTTTGAAACACACATATAGGCCTCAAAATGGGGGCGTGGATAGCAAAAAAAACAAGGCCCAAACTAAACTAAAGCTCAGTTCAAATGAAACACACCGTTTTATTAAAACTCGTGGCAGCCACACCAGATATTCCACGCCCACGCAAGCAAGTCAACGTGCCACCTCAAAAACACCTCAGCATCAACCTCAGATGCTAGAGCCCTAGCTCCGGTCGTCTTCCCCGGTGAGCTTCACCGGTGGAGTCTGAAAATCATCATAAAAATGCAAACTCTCAGTACCATTTTGAAGCATTTTTCATGTAGATTACGAATCTGCCCTTAGTTTCTCAAAAAGGTTCCCTAATCACCATGAAAATAGGCCACGAAAATCCAATATACAAACTGAAAATAACTCAAACAGCCATAAAAAGTAACCAAACATTACCTACACGAAGTAGGTCTTCAGATGCAACCAAAATGAGCTTAAATGCATGCCTAGAATGGAAGTTTCAGAGGGTAAAAATTTACCTAACGGAGCGACTCCGTTGGCCCTTTAAACCTTGTGCAAGCTTCACTCTGAAGCTTCTAATCTCCTCCTTATACTTCAGTGTTGAGAAATGTGCAAGAGATTGAATGGAAACCCAGGGAGAAGTGAAATTCGAAGAGAGAGAATTTATGTGAAATTTTGGATAGAAATCACTCTTTCATGCAGCTTCCAGCTCTTCTTTTTCACTAGGGTTTGCTTCTCACTTAAATATAAAGGCTCTGACTTGTTTTTGAAGGCCCATGTTGAATGGTTTGCTTGATTTCACAATTTTTCCAACAACCTTCTCATGAGTGTACACACGGGTTTGGGGGTGAGGAAATGAATGGCGGTCATTTGGATGATTGAAAATGAGTTCACACAAGGTTTTGAACCATTACTTCACATGGCATGAAATTTGAAAAATGACATGATATGTTGGTCTATGTTTGCTCACTTTGGGTAAAGAATAGCATGACCATGACATGATGATGGTATGGCATCAAAATATCAAAAACAACTTCATTTGGTGACTTGAAATGGAAGGAAACCCTGTTATGTCCAAAAACTCATGTTTTTGTGCTCATCAAGGCTTAATGGTTTCATGACTCATCAAAGGCCATGGAATTTGAGATCAAGATGAAGTTAAGATCATAAGACACAACTTTCATGTGGAAAGAATTTGGATTTGAGGTCTTGAAATCCATGAATTTGGTCTTTGAAGTGAATGACCTAAACTAGGTTTCCAAAATTGCCCTTGACTTGGGAAGACCATAACTAGAGCTCCACATATGAGAATGATGAGTTCTAGTAATTTTTGGAAAGCTAAGACAATGAGGAGAAACTCTCATGTTTTATGAAGAATGAGTAAAAACTTGATTCCATGTGAAAAATTCCTTGGAAGTGAGTTAACCTTGAGTGCCTCGAAATTCTCTTCATTTTGTGACACAAACTTGTACCAATCATAACTTGAGATGTATGAATCCAATGGATGAGTTCTTGTACTCAAAAGAAATCTTGAAAGATAAGGAATAAGTCTCATGTATTATGAAAGATGAGATGGGACCTGCATCATAGTGAGAATTGTCATTGAAGTTACATACCAAAAGAGGGGATTTTACACTTAAAGTCATATGAAACCCTAATTTAGCAAATTCTTGAACTCTTGAATCTTCTTATCCCAGCTTCCACATGACATTTAAGATGACTTAGGATGACTTCTCATGGCCTCAATGATCAATAACCAAGCCTTGAGCTCTTTCAAATCTACAGTTGACTTTTATTGACTAGATGAAACCCTAAACCTTATCCATTGACTAAGGTTCTTTCAAATGGTTTCTGTAATCATGTGATCCCCATAGAGGACCCTCAAGGTGTACATTGAGATCTTGAACTATGCCTCATCTAAAGATATATCCACATGTGTCTCTAATCCCTTTCAAGATAGGAGGAGATAACCAAACACCTACTCTCTCTCTTCAAGCAACCTTGAGACCAACTATGGTGACAATAATGACTTGGTGCCTTGAAATTGTACCCTTGCTTGAACTTTGAACATGAAACCTCTCTTAAGTAGTAAATACAACATTTTGATCCCCTATCTAGAACCAATGCTATGCACAAATGTTAATGTAAGATGCTATGAAACATAAGCCAAGATACAAGAAAAGGTTAGGCAAGTTTTAAGGTGCTACAGCTGCCCCTATTCAATCGACTTGGACCTGAATGGATGAAAAGCAACCGCTTTCAGACATTCAAGGTAAAAGGTGATTGAATACAAAAGAAACCAGGAATTTGCAACCTGCGGGATGGTACATCAAAGAGCTTGCCATCCAAAAGTGGACTTAAAAACAACAGGTACCAACCAAAAGTTGGGATGACCGAAACAATAACGGATCAAAATGATAACAGGGGCTACCAACCAAAAGTCAGGATTGCCAGGGGATTGTATCTGAAAATTGTGAAAAACAAGCTACTAACCAAAAGTTAGGATCACCCAGAGAGTTATAACCGAATGTTGTGAAAAAGAGACTACTAACCAAGAGTTAGGATCATCGACCAAAAGTCGGAATAAAACTGCTAACCAAAAGTTAGGATCATCGACCAAAAGTCAGAAGAAAACTGCTAACCAAAAGTTAGGAATCATCGACCAAAAGTTGGAACAAAACTGCTAACCAAAAGTTAGGATTGCTGAAACGTCTACTGAATGCAAACCTGACCACAAACGAGGCTTACCAACCAAAAGTCGGGATAACGACTCTGCGGGGAATGAAGGAAACTCAAACAACCAAAGGTCGGGACAACAACTACTAACCAAAAGTTAGGATCACTAAGAACAGAGACTGCCAACCAAAAGTAGGGATGGCGACTCCCCAGGGGAACAAAAGAAGACTACCAACCAAAAGTTGGGATAACATCCACAATACAACGGACTACCAACCAAGAGTCGGGATAGCATCCGGGATAAATAGGAAGTAAAATCAATCGATTTATAACCTGGACAAAGGGAACTCCGTTGGGGAAAGAGGAACTTAAACAAGCAAACTCTGTTGGGGGGCAAAAGATAAGATGGAAACATCCACTGATGATTCTTGTTGGGGTCTGGTACCACAAAGATTCATGAGTTACGTCGTTACCTGCTGGAGAGATGTCTGGAAACAAAAGGTATCAACCTGGCTTATGCTTTGCATGCATATGTTTGAATATGGCGTAATATTCCATACGAGATGGAAATGCTACGCGTTTGGGAGGATGCTATGCAAAATACAAATGCAAAGGAACACCACCAAGAACAGGTGACAACACGAAATCATATAGATATTTTCATGCATAATTCAACTAAAATCTAACCGTTTTCGATCCGATTTCGGGTTATCTCCGTGTATTTGTCTGATGTTTTGCAGGTATTCAACGATCACGTCTAAACAAGGCAACATGAAGAAAAGAAGCAATCTCAGATGAAATATGGACGAAAAAGGAGTGAAAATACAATGAAAAGCGCAGCAAGCTGTTTTTGCTGATGTGACGACCGTCACAGCTTCATGACGACCGTCACACGGGTGACGACCGTCACACCTTGTGACGACCGTTATGCAGGCAAAAACGCCCCACTTAGATTACACGTCAAAAGATCAGTTCCAATTCCCACAGAGTGGACCACTACTCTCTAAATTATCTGCCTCAATGTCCATCATCTTCAGTGATAACCGTTGGGATTCCACTTCTATAAAAAGGGAAGCAGGGGACTTCAGAAAGGGAGTTGCATTCATACCACGAAGTACTGCCGAATTTACTTCCCAGAGCATTATTTTCCAGTTTTATTCTTATTTGTTTCTCTTTACTTTTCCTGTATTCCCATTTCCATTCTTCTGTAATTTCTATTTTATTGTACGATCAAATTGGCACTAAAGACCAGAATCCTGCCAACATCTGTGGAGGATCTGCCCAAAGGCCAATTGGCATATTTACAGGTTTTCATTTTGATCGACTTCAGTTTTATTATAATGCAAATTATTATTTATTGTTCTTATTTATATTTTATCTTTCCCAAATCCATGTCTAGCTAAACTTAGGTAATCGATATGTAGTAATAATTCGAATGGGATTTGATAACCACTGGTTGAAAAAAATTTCTTTTCAAAAAGTAATTTATGGTCTGAGTGTTTAAAATTGATTCACTGAATAAACTTCGTCGCGAAAGCGAGAACTTATTTAAAAGTAGTTTTGCCACGAAAGTGGGAAATTAATTAAGATACGAACCAACAAGCGAAAGCTGCGGTAAGGTCAGATAGTAAAAACTAGGCATTTGTTTTAATAACAGCGAAAGCACTTTAAAATGAATTAGAACTTAGAGATTTCCAAAAAATAATTTTAACCCCGAACGGGATACGAAAGTGTACGTTTGGCCCTTAGGATTATGATTAGCGTCAATAACCATCGTGAGGCGAGAGTTTTCAAATCTCCATTTTCTGCTTGAATAAACTTTGAAAATTATTTCATACACCATAACTTATCAAATCCCTGAAGAACACAATTACTACGTATCGATTCAATTAATTATATTCTAAATAGTAATCTTAGTTCCCTTTTAGTGACAATCTTATTCCCTTAAACATATTCTACCTAGCTAAACATAGTAACTCCCGAGAACACTAGTTTGATTACGAGTCCCTGTGAGATCGATATCTATTATTACTACGCGATAGACTGTGCACTTGCAGTTAGGTTGTATTAGACATAGAAAGTCGCGATCAAGTTTTTGGCGCCGTTGCCGGGGACCCGTTTAGTCAATAGTGTAACCTTCTGTTACGCCGTATAGACTAGGTTAACAATTTTCATTTTTCCTTTACTAGTTCTATCGATTGTATGCCAAGAAATCGCCCGCAAGGCGATATCGTAAAACCTTCGGTCGCAGAACTAGAACGCTTCTTACATTTAAGAAGTAGAATCATTGAGTACCAACTCAAACAACTCAAACATAACACTCCCGAACCTCTCACTCCCATTCCCAAATCAGAAGAAGAAGAACCAGAGATGGTTGAAGGACCTCCAAACAAACCGCTGAAGGCATACGCTACACCATCTCAGATGGAGCCTAGAAGTAGCATTGCTGCCCCAGCTATTACCCGAAATGATTTTGAGCTGAAACCATCATTGTTGTCGGCTGTACAACAAAACCAATTCTCAGAAAACGCAACTGAGGATCCGAACGAACATCTAACGAAGTTTGTTCAATACGCAGACACAGTGAAAGCAAATGGAGTAACTCCAGACGCGATAAGACTTCGTCTTTTCCCATTCTCTCTTAGAGACAGAGCGTGGACATGGTTACAATCGTTACCATCCAACTCCGTTACAACGTGGGAGCAATTGAAGAACGTCTTCTTAGCGAGATATTTTCTGCCAAGCAAAACTGCTATGCTTAGAGCTCAAATCAACGGATTTCGACAGAAAGATACTGAATCTCTTTACGAAGCATGGGAACGATTCAAAGATATGATGAGAACATGTCCTCACCACGGTCTAGAAGACTGGGTGACAATCCATACTTTCTATAATGGGCTTCTATACAATACTAGATTGACAATAGACGCTGCCGCGGGCGGTGCACTTATGGATAAGCCATACGATGAAGCCTATCAATTAATAGAAAACATGTCACAAAACCATTGCCAATGGGGAGGTGAACGCACTCCAACTGAGAAAACCACAGTGAAAGGTGGGATGTACGAAATCAGCAGCCTTGAAAAGTTCAATGCTAAAGTAGATGCTCTAGCACAGAAGATTGATAGTATGACCGTTAACCCCACTGCGACTGTCGCTGCAGTAACTCCAAATTGCGAGTTATGCGGAAGCACCACTCATAATGCACCCGAATGCCCATTGCTAGCCGGAATCCCGCCAGACCAGGTAAATTATGCTCAAGGAAATCCCTACGCAAATACCTACAACCCAGGTTGGCGAAATCATCCAAACTTTTCTTACAAAAGCGAAAATGCATTGCAAATGCCTACTGCTCCGCCAGGATATCAGAAACCAGCTGCTCAGAATGCACCTAGGAAATCGAACCTCGAATTGATGATGGAAAAGTTCATAGCAACTCAAGCTCAAACAAACAAAGAGTTCCTAAATCAAAACATACACACTAGCGAGCAAATTAAACAGTTGACAGGAAAAGTAGACGCTTTAGCCACCCACAACAAAATGTTAGAAACACAGATATCACAAGTGGCTCAACAGCAAGCCTCTGCTGCCGCACCTGCTGGCACATTTCCTGGACAACCCGAACAGAATCCAAAAGGCCAAGCAAATGCTGTAATACTAAGAAGTGGAAAAGAATTGGATGAACCGATCGATCCGAGGACCTAAAACTCAGCCATGCAACAAAAACCAACTGAACAAGCAGAAAAGGAATCTGAGTTAGAGAAGAAGGAGGACAACGAGAAGGAGGATACCGCAAGTGAAAAAACTCAAGCACCTCCAGCGCCATATAAACCACCTATTCCTTATCCGCAAAGACTAATAAACTCCAAAACTTCAGGACAATTTAAGAAATTTGTAGAGCTCCTTAAACAGCTGAATATTACTATTCCTTTTACAGAAGCGATAACTCAAATGCCGTCATACGCTAAATTTCTCAAAGAAATCCTGTCGAGTAAGAGAAAGATCGAGGATAACGAAACAGTTACACTTACTGCAGAGTGTAGCGCTATTATTCAAAACCGCATGCCTCCTAAATTAAAAGACCCAGGTAGTTTCTCCATACCCTGCGTCATAGGAAAGTTCGTAATAGACAAAGCTCTATGCGATTTAGGAGCCAGTATCAGTGTTATGCCCTTATCTATATGCAAAAAGCTGAATATGGGAGACCTCAGACCAACCAAAATGTCCGTTCAATTAGCTGACAGATCAGTAAAATACCCCGTCGGAATACTGGAAAACGTTCCAGTACGCATAGGACAATTCTACATTCCAACCGACTTCATAATCATGGACATCAAGGAAGATACTGTAACCCCAATTATCCTAGGAAGACCGTTCCTAGCTACAGCTGGAGCCATTATAAACGTGAAGAAAGGAAGGCTAACATTCGAAGTAGGAGAAGAAAAGATAGAGTTCATTCTCACCAAGTTCTTACAAGCACCAGCAATAGACGATACCTGCTATTTAGTAGACGAAATTGACGAATGCATAAGAGAACTTGAAAATGAAGAGACCACGTATTCAGAAATAATAAAGATTCAAATACCCAACATTTCTGAAGACGATAATTGGCGTAAACTGTATAAAGACGACAGCCTAAGCGAAAGCTTAGCACTGACCCCAAACCATATGCCAGGTCCGAAGAACCCATCTTTAGAACTCAAAACACTACCCAAAAACCTTAGATATGAATTTCTAGACGATGAACTAAAAAGACCAGTGATAGTCAACGCCGACTTAGGACAACCAGAAACCGAAAAGTTATTAGAAGTCCTAAAGAAGTATCCCACCGTGTTAGGCTATAACATAAGCGATTTAAAAGGTATAAGCCCTTCGATCTGTATGCGTCGAATTACAATAGAGGAAGACTCTAAAACCTCTCGAGAGCATCAGAGAAGACTGAACCCCAGCCTGAGCACTGTAGTCAGAGATGAAGTAAAGAAATTGCTAGATGCAGGAATCATCTATCCGATCTCTGATAGTGAATGGGTTAGCCCAGTTCACGTCGTACCAAAGAAACGAGGAGTCACAGTAGTTAAAAACGAAAAAGGCGAATCAATAACAAAAAGAGTCGTGACTGGAAGCAGGATGTGCATTGACTATAGAAAGCTTAACAAAGCTACGCGCAAAGATCACTTCCCGTTACCCTTCATAGACCAAATGTTGGAAAGATTAGCCAAACATTCATATTTCTGCTATCTAGATGGTTACTCAGGATTCTTCCAAATTCCCATCCATCCTGATGACCAAGAAAAGACTACATTCACTTGTCCTTACGGTACTTTTGCTTACCGCCGAATGCCGTTCGGACTCTGTAACGCTCCAGCAACCTTCCAAAGATGCATGATGTCAATCTTCGCAGATTTCATAGACGACATTATGGAAGTATTTATGGACGATTTCTCGGTATGTGGACAAAGTTTCGAAGGATGCCTACAAAACTTAGAAATGGTACTAGAACGTTGCGTAAAAGTAAACCTCGTCCTAAATTGGGAGAAATGCCATTTTATGGTCCGACAAGGAATAGTTCTAGGACACGTCATATCAGATAGAGGGATTGAGGTAGACAAAGCTAAAATAGAGATTATAAAAGATCTCCAACCTCCAAAATCCGTACGAGAAATACGGAGTTTTCTAGGACACGCCGGTTTCTACAGAAGATTTATAAAAGATTTCTCGAAAATCACAAAACCTCTGACCGGCCTGTTAATGAAAGATGCTGAGTTCATCTTCGACGACGACTGTTTAAAAGCATTCGAAACATTGAAATCAGCCCTTATCACCGCACCAATCATGCAACCACCTGATTGGCGACTACCGTTCAAAATCATGTGCGACGCGAGTGATTACGCTGTAGGCGCAGTTCTAGGACAAAGGAAGGACAAGAAACTCCATGCCATCTACTATGCCAGTAGAACCTTAGATCCTGCCCAAATGAACTACGCTACCATAGAAAAGGAACTTCTCACAGTTATATTTGCGCTTGACAAATTCCGTTCTTACTTAGTAGGAGCAAAAATCATCATATACACAGACCACACTGCCATAAGGTACCTAATAAGCAAAAAGGATGCCAAACGAAGACTATTGAGATGGATCCTGTTATTACAAGAGTTTGACTTAGAAATCAAAGATAAGAAAGGAACCGAGAACATTGTTGCAGATCACTTATCCCGAATAGAGGGCATCAGACATGAACCAGTACCGATAAATGACGATTTCCCGTACGAACGTCTGATAGCCAAATTAGAAAGTGACACACCCAATTCAATCTCGGAAGATCCAGAATTCGAAAAAGCAGTAGAAGCCGTCTATGCCCAAGTCACATTACCTTGGTATGCTGACATCGTTAATTACCTCGCTGCGGGCGTGCTTCCACCAGATCTTACTTATCAGCAAAAGAAGAAATTCTTCCACGATCTGAAACACTATTATTGGGACGAACCCCTACTCTTCAAGAGAGGGGCCGACAACATATATCGTCGCTGTGTCCCAGAGGAAGAAATAGAAAATATCATTTCCCAATGCCACTCAGCACCATATGGTGGTCATGCTAGTACATCTAAGACGCGCGCTAAGATTCTCCAAGCCGGCTTATTCTGGCCTAATCTCTGGAAAGACGTTCACATCGCTGTGCAAAAATGCGATCGATGCCAACGAACTGGCAACATCTCACGACGCGGTGAAATGCCTCAGAAAGGAATCTTAGAGGTAGAAATCTTCGACGTCTGGGGAATAGATTTCATGGGACCATTCCCACCTTCTTTTGGTAATAATTACATACTCGTCGCTGTCGATTATGTGTCTAAATGGATAGAAGCCATAGCTGCTCCAACAAACGACGCACGAGTAGTAATCAAACTCTTCAAAAACACAATCTTTCCTAGATTCGGTGTACCCAGACTCGTCATTAGTGACGGAGGATCTCACTTCATATCGCGAATATTCGATAAACTTCTCTCTAGATATGGAGTCCGGCACCGAGTAGCTACACCCTATCATCCGCAAACTAACGGACAAGTAGAGGTCTAGAACATAGAAATAAAACAGATCTTGGAAAAGACTGTCGCTACCTCAAGGAAAGATTGGTCGTCGAAGCTACAAGAAGCTTTATGGGCTTATAGGACCGCTTTTAAGACACCAATAGGAACCACCCCCTACAAATTAGTTTACGGTAAATCCTGCCATCTCCCTGTAGAGTTAGAGCATAAGGCTTTTTGGGCCATTAAGACACTCAACTTCAACTACACCGAGGCAGGAGAAAAGCGAATCTTGAACCTACACGAGTTAGAAGAACTTCGATTAGACGCTTACGAAAATGCCCGTATTTACAAAGAACAAACTAAAAAGTGGCATGATAAACGTTCAATCAGGAAACAATTCAGTGTGGGAGACATCGTATTGCTCTTTAATTCACGATTAAAACTCTTCCCAGGTAAACTAAAATCTAGGTGGTCTGGACCCTATGAAGTGACTAAAGTACTTCAGAGCGGAGCTGTTGAAATTACCGATAAGACAAATGCACCATTTATCGTAAACGGGCAACGCCTAAAACATTACAATAAGAACGACAACAGTCCTCAAGTCAACAATATAACATTGCTTGAGCTTCCAGCTCAGACACCCGAATAGCTTCTCACCAAGCTATCGTCAGGCTTTAGACGTTAAAAACAGCGCTTACTGGGAGGCAACCCAAATTTCCCTCGTTATTGCATTTCATTTTTCTTTAAAAAGTCCACTTTGAAAATCCAACAAAAATTCTAAACTTATAATTACTACTACTTTCTACTTTCGTTTGTTTTCATATTCTATTTTATTTTTCCTCTTTTGTCTTTTGTTTCTACCGCTTTTCGTTTCTAAAAATCCTGACTTCAATTTCCTGTTTCAAACTTTTCAGGATTTTTAAAAAATCTTCAAAACTTTCCTTCCTTTTTCTCCGAATTACCTGCGAGTATGGCCGAATACGACTTCACAAAGGTTCACTTTCGAGGACTAGCTCAAAAGGCAAGATTTGCAGCACTGACCGAACGAGAATTCGCCTTAACGCTGTATTATGATAAGGCTACTATCGATAAACTAGGGATCACAGATAGCATTCAATACCTGTTCAATCAACTAGGTTGGGAGAACACTGCTCTGAAAACACGTTTCGCTACCTACAAGGATCTTACCTATGAATTCCTTAGTTCTTTCAGATACACACCCAACTATGGTTTTGGATCCAGCACAGAGTTGATTACCTTCAGATTGTTTGGAATGGACCAAACCCATAGCCGGATGTCACTAGCTAACCTCCTAGGATTCCCTAGCGGACCGCATGTGTTCATCAGTGCAGAAGATGACGATATTGATTTTCAACTCGATCAATTCTGGGGTAGAATCACAGGCGACTATCACCCTGAACCAGATAGAATGTATAATGATGACATTCACAACCCAGCCTTCAGATACTTCCATAAGATACTAGCCCACACCTTGTTTGGAAAAGAAGAAAATATTACTGCAGTATCTAAGGAGGAGCTATTCATCATGTTCTGTGCTTCTCAGGGACGGACAGTAAATGCAGTGCCTTTCATGATGAGATCTTTCAAACGCCTCACGCTGGAACCTCAGACACCTATTCTTATAGGAGGCCTGGTAACAATGATTGCCCACGAGCTTGGCCTTAGATTCCATTTAAATGCCAGCACTCGTTTTGGCACCATCCGACCCATGAACATACAATTCTGCTTTAACAGGCGCATCTTAGGAACTATGGGACCTGGACCGTATGAGTACCTTATTAACGAAAAACCAGTACAGCTATTCACACTGCCTGATCATCTGATGACAAACATCCACAACAAGGATAACTGGCTCTATGAATTGGATGAGCCTATGGGACCTCCTTCACCACAGTCAACACCCCAGAACTATATGTATGACAGTGACCACATCTCTGAGGCACACGACTATATGTACTATGAGGACGCTGCATCTGAAACTGAAGTAGACCCTATGACTCCTCCACACTACAATACTTATCCTGAGCCTATCCCTGAGGAGACAACTGACAAAATGGATGTCGTGTTACTCAGATTGGGCGACGTCGATACAACTCTGACTAATGTAAAAGCTGACATCGCAAGCATGCACAGCGAACTGGTAGGCTTCATGGATCTAGTCTGCGACCAACTCGACTACTATTCGCAGAAATTCGATGAGTTGAAGGCACGAAAAGATTAGTTATTAGCTCTTAGCAGTAGTTTCAGTTTAGTCTAGTCTAGTTAGTTTCATTTAATCATTTGGATTTTTCGCATTGTTAGTTTTCTTTATGTACTACATACAATTGTTTCAATTCTATGTTATTTCAATTCTAGTTTTTATTCAATTACTCAGTTTTCGCATTATTTGTTGTTTGTTGGCTGTTATATTACATCACTGTATCAATACTAAGCCTTAAAGTCACTACGAGTACACCCTCAGAGCAAAATTCTGCGTTCTGCAGATTTTGCTGCTGTGACGACCGTCACAGCCTCATGACGAGCGTCACGCGGGTGACGACCGTCACACCTACGTGACGACCGTCACGCAGTCAGAAACTGATATCTGATAAAACAGGGTTCGTGTTCTCTTCCACTTCCCCCCATTATCACTTTCAATCATCCTAACTCCTACCCCACTACGAATTTTCGTCCTCCCCACATTGAACTATAAATTTCAACTCCAAATTCAACCTCCAAACCACACTTCTGTCAGTTTTTCCCTCTCTGCAGAAAAACCCCAAACCTCAGAAACCTCTCCCTCTTCCAACAATGGCAAGAAATGCAGAAACCCCAGATATCAGTAACATCACCTTCAGTGAAGGAGACTTAGGCGAAAGACAGCGAGCAAACTACATTGCATTTCATCAGAGGTCGCTCTAGCCGACTCACTACCCGCACCTTCCATCACTTACGGAGCTCGGACTTCTTGAAGGTGTAACCTGGATGCTTCAAAGAGCAGGCATTTGGAACCTCTGCACCAACCCACATCCAATGTATGAACAACTCACTCTTGAGTTCTTGAGTTCGTTCACTTACGCCACATCCAGCGGCGAACTTAACCAGCACACAAGTGTCGCATGCTTCCGGATGTTTGGCGTCAACTACCAGGTGAATCAAAATCAGATTGCCAGCATCCTACAGCTACCTCGCGGCGACAACGCTCATCGCCGCATCACCGATCAGTTCCAGCACGAAGCTTTCGTGCTGTGGTATCAGTTGACCGACCTCAATGCCGATGGTTGGGACTCCCTACACGCCACTCATATCCATAACCCAACCATCCGGTACTTTCACAGAGCGTTGAGCAACACTATTTTCGCCAGAGACATCAACCACAAAGTGAACTCGAAAGAGCTCTTCTTTTTCCATTGCGTCTTCAACAATGAACCTGTCAACGCTGCCCCGTTTCTGCTGGCTCACATTCAGGCCAACTGCAACCGTGGCTCGAAGCCATTATACTTTGGCGGGATTGTCACTGCTATTGCACTTGGGCTGAACCTTGGCGACCGCCTCCAGCACCTCCATTCCATCCCCTCGGTGTTCCTAGACACCGACCACTACAGAGCCTCCCATCTCATCCGCTCCCGAGCTGACGGCAAATACCATCCGGTTGTGCGTGGCAAGACCGTCCGAAGCATCATCCTTCCGTTCCGCACCCGCATCCATCCAGAGGACCGTACCAACTGGTTGTTCGACCTCACTGCCCCTCCTGCTGCCACTGTTCCTACTCAGGACCACACTCACGGTTCCGACGATGAAATCCAAGCTGAGTTGGACAGGTCCGAGCAGCCAGAGGCATCGCAGCCTCCTCCTCCCGTAGGTACATCCTCCCGCCGCCACCGTCATCATCCTGTGCCAGACTACACAGAAGAGGACCTCCGCCGCTCCCTAGACCAGCAGGCACAGATACTCACGATGCTGCAGCAGCAGAATCAACGAGCTGACCAGTTCGAAGCTTGGCACCGGACTCAAATGCAACAACTTCACACCGGCCAAGCTACGATCACTGAGAGCCTAACGAATCTGACTTTGCAGGTCGAAGGATTCCGAGACACCGTCTACCACACCGGAGCTATGAGCTATAAGGACAGAGTAGCCCTTGCTAGAGCCAGAGGACGCCAGCGCGGACGTGACAGAGGCCGTGACTAGATTTCCATTTTTCCTTCATTGTTTACTATATTTCAGTTATTTGTATTTTCATTTTCAGTTGTATCTCCCTCTCGCATGCTTCAAGAATCAGTGAGGACACTGATCGAGATAGTGTGGGAGCGGAGCCTTATTTCCATTCCACTGTACTCTGAATTTCCTTTATTTCCTTTATTTCCATTTCACTGCACTTTGAATTTTCGTAATTTCTATTTTAACACTTTCTATTTCTAGAAAATAAAGCTCGTCTATATTTTTTCACGTTACGCAAACAACCCCCACATTATTCAACGTAAACAAAATTTTTAGTTCGTTCCTCAAAAGCAAAAGCACCACGAGAATGCACCTGAGTTCAAAACAAGTTTTGAAACTCCGAGGAAACGACAGTTTTAACAAAACCAGTATCGTTCAGACACCTTAGATCTCTAGTTTATGCGAGTCGGTTTCACTACCTACGCGTACCAAAGTCTCAAGTGTCTACGCAAACTCAACCCCCAGTAGTTTATACTAAGCAGTCAGCACCATCCTAAAACTCTTCTAAGCGAGCGACCGATGCAAATAAGTGTATGATCTCCAAAAAGATGAAAAATCATGAAAAGAGAGCTAAATAGCCCAAAAATATAAGAGACGTTTCCTTCTAAGCTAGGTGATCCTCACCCGAGCATTTAGCCCAACGGCACGAAAAACTCATTGAAAATCAATGACATAAAATTATGATCAGTGAAGAAGATCAAAAATAGAAATGAGATCATATTCACTAACAGGTCGACTTGCCATGAAAGTGTGCGGACAACGGGCTTAATGTGATTGCGCTAGAACAAACAGGGTGAACTTGCCGCGAGAACCTTGACACCAAGATACAGTAGCATGACTGAGACCGATTTGCATAAAAAGGAGACCTCCGAAGACTTGTAGTCCAGTGTCGTCATGATACTCGTCTTGTTCCTACCAAGAATCCCGGTTTTTCCAAACTCTGCGAACGAAGAAGTTGCCTCGTGCTTGCCGACTTTTCCATGTTTTACTTGAGGACAAGCAAAGATTCAAGCTTAGGGGAGTTTGATAACACGAAATCATATAGATATTTTCATGCATAATTCAACTAAAATCTAACCGTTTTCGATCCGATTTCGGGTTATCTCCGTGTATTTGTCTGATGTTTTGCAGGTATTCAACGATCGCGTCTAAACAAGGCAACATGAAGAAAAGAAGCAATCTCAGATGAAATATGGACGAAAAAGGAGTGAAAATACAATGAAAAGCGCAGCAAGCTGTTTTTGCTGATGTGACGACCGTCACAGCTTCATGACGACCGTCACACGGGTGACGACCGTCACACCTTGTGACGACCGTCATGCAGGCAAAAACGCCCCACTCAGATTACACGTCAAAAGATCAGTTCCAATTCCCACAGAGTGGACCACTACTCCCTAAATTATCTGCCTCAACGTCCATCATCTTCAGTGATAACCGTTGGGATTCCACTTCTATAAAAAGGGAAGCAGGGGACTTCAGAAAGGGAGCAGCATTCATACCACGAAGTGCTGCCGAATTTACTTCCCAGAGCATTATTTTCCAGTTTTATTCTTATTTGTTTCTCTTTACTTTTCCTGTATTCCCATTTCCATTCTTCTGTAATTTCTATTTTATTGTACGATCAAATTGGCACTAAAGACCAGAATCCTGCCAACATCTGTGGAGGATCTGCCCAAAGGCCAATTGGCATATTTACAGGTTTTCATTTTGATCGACTTCAGTTTTATTATAATGCAAATTATTATTTATTGTTCTTATTTATATTTTATCTTTCCCAAATCCATGTCTAGCTAAACTTAGGTAATCGATATGTAGTAATAATTCGAATGGGATTTGATAACCACTGGTTGAAAAAACTTTCTTTTCAAAAAGTAATTTATGGTCTGAGTGTTTAAAATTGATTCACTGAATAAACTTCGTCGCGAAAGCGAGAACTTATTTAAAAGTAGTTTTGCCACGAAAGTGGGAAATTAATTAAGATACGAACCAACAAGCGAAAGCTGCGGTAAGGTCAGATAGTAAACACTAGGCATTTGTTTTAATAACAGCGAAAGCACTTTAAAATGAATTAGAACTTAGAGATTTCCAAAAAATGATTTTAACCCCGAACGGGATACGAAAGTGTACGTTTGGCCCTTAGGATTATGATTAGCGTCAATAACCATCGTGAGGCGAGAGTTTTCAAATCTCCATTTTCTGCTTGAATAAACTTTGAAAATTATTTCATACACCATAACTTATCAAATCCCTGAAGAACACAATTACTACGTATCGATTCAATTAATTATATTCTAAATAGTAATCTTAGTTCCCTTTTAGTGACAATCTTATTCCCTTAAACATATTCTACCTAGCTAAACATAGTAACTCCCGAGAACACTAGTTTGATTACGAGTCCCTGTGGGATCGATATCTATTATTACTACGCGATAGACTGTGCACTTGCAGTTAGGTTGTATTAGACATAGAAAGTCGCGATCAACAGGTGCTGAGAGAAACGACAAACAATTCTACTGAGGAAAACGACTTGAACGGCCTTCTGGAATATGACTCTTCTGGGGACAAATCCAATCTGCTAGGAATTGAGAAAAACATCCATCAGGAAGTTGTCCCAAAATCTCACTCTGAAGAATACCAATAACCACTAGATTCTGTTGCAGATGTCTACCACTTTCGAAATACTCTTCGAGGGAATCAACAATAATCTCTGCTTAGGGAAGTGAGTCAATGACATCGACTCTATGGGGAAACAACACTGAACTTGCCCCACTGCTGGGGAATAATCCTAAATTTACATGCTGGGGAAACCCTTCTGATTTGGAGACGATTCTCGGTGGAGTGAACCCTGTAAATGACAAACAAACAGCGTGTCCAGTACGCAACAATGGCTATTTCGGTCACCGTCCATGACATCATTCGAATAAATCATTGTTTCAATTATAATTAGCAAAGCCCCAAAAGTTTATGTATGTGCAGTTTTATCAAAGATATCAGGCATATTTTCGCAAACAAAACAGTAAAAAGCGAAAAACAAGCACGAAAAAGCTCTTTGTGGAAAATACTTCATTGATTAAAATGGTCTGTAAATAGGAGAATTACATCGGATGCAACTCCTGAAAAGAGAAAGTTGCGCAAAAGTACAAATGGAAAAGATATACAAATGTCGGCAATATGGAGATAGACAATCACCATGTGTCGATTCGACTATGACTCGCATGACTTCGATGCTTCACCAATATTTCGCTTTTTGAAGAGATTGACTGATTAACCCTCGGGTCCTCCAAGAATCCAACTATGCTCAGGGGTCGGACGCAGACCGTAGCCGTTTGCTTTTAAATCCCTAACTTTTTCCTGAATCGCCCTTGCGGGTTTTCGATCCACCGGGATACCCATTTTTTTGCCAAAGTCGCCTTTTTAGGTTTTCAACTTCACGGGTTTATTCTTTTTCTTTTATCCCTAACTTTTTCCCGAACCTATTCTTTTTACGGTTCGCCGGGATGCTCCATTTTTGCCTGGACCTTCTTTTTATGTCTAGCGGGTCTCTTTTAAGCAAAGTATTTTTTGACTACGTCTGCGTTCACAGGGGACGTAAAATCTTCACCGTCCATAATTGATAGTAATAAGGCTCATCTAGAGAAAACTTTCATTACTATGTATGGACCTTCATAATTGGGAGTCCATTTGCCCCTGTGATCTGTTTGTGGAGGGAGGATCCTTTTCAACACTAAGTCACCTGCCTAAAAATGTCGATGGCGCACCTTTTGATCAAATGCCTTCTTCATTTTTCTCTGATATAACCGGCCATGGGCAATGGCTGCCAATCTCTTTTCATCAATCAGACTAATTTGATTCAAGCTAGCCTTTACCCATTCTGCTTCATCAAGCTTCACATCAACCAATACCCTCAGGGAAGGAATCTCGACTTCTAATGGTAGGACAACTTCCATACCGTACACCAATAAGAAAGGAGTTGCCTCAGTCGACGTACGCACTGAAGTACGATAACCATGTAAAGCGAAGGGCAGCATCTCATGCCAATCTTTGTAAGTCACCACCATTTTCTGAAAAATCTTCTTGACATTCTTATTATCTGCCTCAACAGCACCATTCATTTTCGGACGGTATGGAGAAGCGTTATGGTGTTCAATCTTGAAACTCTGGCACAATTCTTTCATTATCTTATTGTTCAAATTCGAACAATTGTCAGTAATGATTCTTTCTGGCACTCCATATCGGCAGATGATGTCCTTCTTGATAAATCGAGCAACTACTTGTCTGGTCACATTAGAAAACGAAGCTGCTTCCATCCACTTGGTAAAATAGTCGATTACCACCAAGATAAAGAGGTGCCCATTGGAGGCTGTCGGTTCAATCTTGTCAATCATGTCGATGCCCCACATTGTGAAGGGCCAAGGAGATGTCAAAACATTCAGAGGGTTTGGCAGCACATGCATCTTGTCAGCATAAATTTGACATTTATGGCACTTCCTGGCATACTTAAAACAGTCGGACTCTATAGTCATCCAGTAATACCCTGCTCTCAACAATTTTCTAGACATCGCATGCCCGCCATCATATGTACCGAAAGAACCTTCATGGACCTCTTCCATTAACAAACTTGCTTCATTTTCATCCACACAACGTAGCAATACTATATCGAAATTTCTCTTGTACAACACATCATCCTTGTTCAAGTAGAAGTTTCCCGACAGCCTCCTCAGACTCTTCTTATCTCTGCTCGATGCACCAGACGGATACTCTTGAATCTTGAGAAAATTTTTGATGTCAAAGTACCAAGGCTTTCCATCTGACACTTCTTCTACTGCAAATATGAAAGTTGGCCTATCGAGGCGCATGATAATGATCATTGAAGCTTCATTCCAGTAATTCACTTTATACATTAATGACAACGTTGCCAAAGCGTCTGCCATCTGATTCTCAGCCCTCGGCACATGATGAAATTCCACCCTGTCAAAGAAAGGCAGCAATCTTCTTGCATAGTTCATATAAGGCACCAGATTGGGTTGACGAGTTTCCCGCTCTCCTTTGATCTGATTGACGACTAAAGCTGAATCACCATATACATCAAGATTCTTGATTCTCAAATCAATGGCTTCTTCTATACCCATGATGCACGCTTCATATTCGGCTTCATTATTAGTGCAGGCAAACGTTAATCGGGCGGTGAACGGTATGTGTGAACTATGAGGAGTTGTAATGATTGCCCTAATTCCATTACCATATGAATTAACAGCACCGTCGAAAACCATCTTCCACTGAGAGCCTATCTCGGGACCTTCATCTGGCAGAGGCTCGTCACAATTCTTCATCTTCAAAAACATTATGTCTTCGTCGGGAAACTCAAACCTCATTGGCTGATAATCCTCAATTGGCTGTTCTGTGAGATATTCTGACAAAACACTTCCCTTAATGGCTTTTTGGGAATCATATTGAATATCGTATTCTGTCAGAACCATCTGCCATCTAGCAATTCTTCCGGAAAGCGCCTACTTTTCAAACACGTACTTGATCAGATCCATCTTAGAAATCAACATGGTTGTGTGATTTAACATGTATTGCCTTAGGCATTTGGCTGCCCAAGCGAGTGCACAACATGTCTTATCTAGCATCGAGTATCTGGACTCATATTTGTTAGAACACAGATTGGTTCTTAATATATCTCAATGTTTTGATGATAACTAATGAAATTTTGTATAGAGAATTTATATACTCTAATTTTGTTCAAGTGTTTTTGTTTCAGATATCAAATAAATATTCATCTGAAGACAAAAAGAATTTCTCTGAACATTATATAACGCAAAGCTCTGAGCGTAGAAAGCGCAGCACAGAAGACACTGAGCAAAGTGTCGCTACTGCGAAAATCGGCGCCGGCTAAACAGAAGAGTCGCCACCGTGCGTTATTTATCCCAACGGAGGGAAAGGAAACGCTCGAAGTAAACCTACCGCAAAGACGGGAAAGGAATGGTCATCGCAACCAAATCCTGGATTCGGGAGTCGGTTACGCAAGGGGAAGGTATTAGCACCCCTCACGTCCGCCGTACTCGATGGGATCCACGCTTGTTTTCTAGTACGGATTGTTATTCTATCTACGCTAAAGGGTCAAGGGTTAAAAGAAAATAAAATGACTCGGCAAAGTATCGCACTTTATGCCTACGTATTCCCGTCTAGAACAAGAAATGAGAGTCAACGTAGTTCGCCTACCTACGGAAAAGGGGGGGGGGAAAGTTGCTCGCTAGGATACGGAATCCTATGCCTACGTACTTTCATACAGCATGAAAGATCAGAGCAAACGTAGTTCGGGCTACGGAAGACACAAATTTGTCTGACTGTTTTTTATCTTTCTGAAAAGGTTTTCTCCTGATTAAGAGTCCAAGCGGACAAAAATGACACTTTGATGTTTGTTTTCAGTCTTTTACGCAAGAACTGTTTTTTATGGTGTTTGCAATCTCTGACGCACTAGAGACTATGATTTGAGAGTGACTACGTCGTATGTCACCCTAGGGGTAACACACTAAGTAGTCATATTACTGAAGAGTGACCCTCCAGCAATCCTCTCTCAAATGGCTTAAGGCTCGTAGCGTACGACGTCGATCATCCTTATTACTGTGTTTTGAATTGCTTTGAGAAGAGAAAGAAATTCTAAAACCTAAGGTTTGAAATGGGAATCAAAACTACCCTAATGTTGTCATGCATGGGTTAAAACCTAATGTCTGTCATAATTCCATCCTGCACAGAGGAAATCAGAGATCCTAGGGGATAAACGGAAAAGAAACAGATATACAGTAGACAGTAAAATGCAAGAGATGCAACAATACAAGCGAGGCAAGGGAGTCCCACTCAACCTCGAACCTGAGAAAACAATAGGCAAAGTGAAACAGCTTCACTTCAAACCTAAGGGGCAAGCTGAACAGGCCAACAAGCAATACGGAAAAAGAAATAAAACCCAACACCAGCTCTTGACAGCAACACCATCTCCTACAGCAAGTAGTTCAAACAGCACCAGCTCTGACAACTACAGTTGATTAACAACAAAAGGTTGACAGTAACAACTTCAAGCAAGCTCCCATCTTCACTCTCCAACTATCTTAAAGCTTTTAGATATGCTCCTGTCTTCAAAGGTCTCCAAGCTCTGGCAAGCATTGAACCCCACCAAATAAACAGCTTCAAACAGCAGCAAAACCCTAATCTTCACAGTTAACCAGCTTTGACAGGTCATAAGCTTCATCTTCACCAGTCTTCAATGAACTTTATCCTCAAATAGGTTCCCTTTTTTCAAGGCAAGCACTCACAGGAAAGAATCAACTAATAGATGAAGTTGAGATGTTAAGAGGCTCAGTGACAACCCAGGGAAATCACCAAGATCTTATCATAGCAAAGGAAAGATATCCTCAAGGTTCTACCCAATCAAAGCATGCTCTACATCCCTCCTAAGGAGAGATGGAACTTCTTTGGGGGACCTTGTGTCATAGGATGGAACAAAGGCACAAGAAGCTCTCTATGTTTGACAGAAGAAACCATTCACCAATCTCTCATACAAAATTCAGCAAAATAAGGTATCAAACAAATGCAAAATAAAATCAATAAAATGGTAAAATATGCAAAAAAATATAAAATGTATGAAATAATGTTTTTATTGCTTTATTAAATTCTAGAAACCCTAAGGGAAATAGAGAAAAAATTCTCACCTTAAAATGACCTTTTTTCAATTTATTATGGATTTTTCAGTTAACCTAAAATAATATGAAAAAATAAAAGAAAATAGAAGAAAATGAAAAGAGGGCGTGACAAATAGCAATCAGAACCAGTTCAATTCACCAATTGGGCCCAGAGGGGGGTGCATATAGGAAGCGCGCGCCAGGCCCAATTCAATTCAGAAAATAACATGAAAAATCAAAGAAGAAATGGAAAAAGCTTGGTACGAATAGCAAGGATTTCACGTGCATTTCTCAATTGGGCCTCAAAAAGGGGTGTTGGCAGCAAAATATCACCTAAGCCCAAAGCAAACGTTTAAGTGAAACGTTGCGTTTGGTTTAGACTCAGACTCCCTTCACAAAATGAAACTCACTCATGGCCGTTGGATGTTCTCTCCAATCAAAGTCCAACAAGATCTAATGGTGACAAGTTCATCTTCTTCCTTTGAATTTTGGAGGGAGAAGGAAGCCATGGCTGAAACAGAGCTTCAACCTTCATCTTCTCCAAACGCAACTCTCTTAATCCTCACCAAAACCCTAACCTAAATACATCATCTGGCTCGCCTTTTCACAAGGAATTCAACCATACTATCCATTGGCATTGAATCATCTTTTTCCTCAAAACACGAAGACATGTTCAGAAATGGCTCAAACAAGAATCATCACCAAACTCAAAATTGAATAGCTTAACATCAACTACATCTCACACTGAGTAAAATCCACCATTAAACTAGGTTTAAACCTCCTAGAATTGCAAAATACGATCATGAACAGAAATGGTGTCATCCACAAAATTGTCTCCAATCCTTGAATTTCTTTACCAGAAAGTTCCTAGCAATGATCTACATCTCATCCAACCATCTAAACCCTAACAATTATACCTATATCAAGCCATAGGATAAGATTTACATACCTGCAAAAATCGAGTGAACAGACCAAGCAATCCTTCAAATTGAGCTCCAAGATTTTCCAAATACCTTCAATGATATATGATCAAGCTTCTGTATGCACCAAATTGGATTGAAACCTCTTGAATCCGATTCTGACTTGCAAGAGATGAATCCAAAATGCTCTCTCACGATTTTGCACCAATCTTGCCTTGAATTGTATCTGGAATCACTCACCAACACCAAAGGAAGTTGCTGAAATCAAGAATTTGGATTGAAATGGATCAAATGGCTGTAACCGATTCTGTTTTGCAAACTGAAAACTCAATGTTCAATATCTCCAATCTCTCTCAATTTCCACCAACCAATGCTTTGGATCACTTTTAAATCTTATATAGAAAAGGAATGAAAGCTCTAGAAACTTCTGGATTGATCTAATGAGAAGTTCCACATCTCTTGCTCTTGAAAATGTCATGAGAAATTCACATATGGCAGCTGAGTTTCAAGCTTGTATTTACACCTCATTCTGATCTAAATTCTCACCACATGACATATTGAATGTGTTAGGATTCATTAGAGCCTTGGTTATGCCTTGAAGAATGGTTTTGCATATTTGACTTATGATGTAAGTAACCATTTTACAAAGGAAGTCATTGAATTATCCCTCAACTAGAAAATGTGGCGATGTCATTATTTTCAAAATGTGCTTTCCAATCAAATTGGTATGTCATATGGCTAAGTTTGGACCCATAACTCAAAAATCCCAATTTTCATCCTTGGTTCATTTAAAATTTACCCTTATCTTAGGCCATTTTTGCAATTTTGTGATACAAGCCCTTCCAATCAACCATGAACTCTTACCTAGCTCAAAAACACTATTCTAAACACATCTCATGTTGAACATTTTTCCATTTGAGGAGTGGAAGATAGAGATTTTGACCTATGTTGGAAAATGACCTATAATTCAACTTTCCCAAAATACCCCTGGATTGCCAAGATCATAGCTTGAGTTCTACAAATCTTCTTGAGGACTTCTAGTACTCAAATTAAAGCTAAGATCAAGCCCTAAAATTCTTATGTTGGCCAAAAATCCATTTGAGGAAAAAGTTGCTTGGAAGTCAAGTGACTTTCACAGATAAATTTCAGTGTCCTCTAATGACCCATAACTTTCAAGAACCATAACTTGAGTTCTACAAATCTTATTGAAGACTTCTAGTACTCAAATTAAAGCTATTGAAAATCTCTACAAGTTTAATGTTGACCAAGAATCCATTTGAAACTTGCATTTTGACTTATCTGGCTTGTAAGTGAGGCCTAAATTAGGGGATTTTACACTGAAACCCTAATTTGGCAACTCCTCCTACTCTTGATTCTCTTTGATTTATCCTTGGCACAAAACCACACTTGTATCAACAGATCAATTCATGAATCCCACATCCTTCAATTAAGCCTTGATGCTCTTCAATCACTCAGTTGACCTAAGGTTGACCCAGATGAAACCCTAGTTGACTGCACTTCAACTATGGCTCTTGTACTTGACTCAATGACTTGTCTTATCTCAATATGACCCTCTAGGAACTTCATAAGCTTTGTACACATTCCATACCCTCAATTCATAGCTCATACTCCCATTGATGACTCTCAATACACCTCAGATTAGGAGAGAAGTCCACTGGTTGACCCTCAAACCTCTCAAAGCTTCAACCCCTTCCTTGATGACTTGGATGGTCTTAAGCTTGAATAAAAAACCTTGATGTGCTTATTTAGATAAGAATGGCACTTGATCCCCTGTTGGATGACTTGCTATGTTATGCTATGCAAATGATTAGATTATGTACATGACTTACTATGCAAATGATAATGCAATTGAAACATAAACCAGGTGAAATAGGTTGAGCAAATTTTAGGGTGCAACAGCTGCCCCTATTCAAACGGCTTGGACCCGAATGGGTGAAGAGCGAACGGTCTTCAAACAATCGAGGTACGAGACGGTTGAATACCAAGAACCGTGAAATTTGCCAACCGCAAAAATAAACTGCACAAACTGCTTGGATAACAACATCGGCTGACTGGATCTGGTTGTTACGGCAACAAACTAATCAATTAGCGACCGTGCTGGGGATTATTTTCATCAATCCGAAAAAAAAGATTCTATCGCCGCAGGGATAGGACTTTGTCCATATTCTGTCCACACAGCAACATCCTGACGACTTCGCTGGGGAAACAATTCTGTTTGAACATTCATCTGCCTGCTTCATACGGGAAAAACCATCTGTATATTGTTTCTCTGCCTACCTCTGAAGTAGCTACCTCCGTTGGTCCCATCCCACAAACGACTCTGAAGAAGACTCTACTGGAGGCAGTAACACGAGGAAATCATGGCGACTTCCTTGGGGAAAATACTTTTGTCAACTATCGAAACATAACTCACATACTCTGTCTATCACGGGAGAGTTATCTATCTGGATACCGGAAAGTTCATCCGCCTGCTTCATACGGGAAAAGTCATCTGCCTGATTCTTACAGGAAAGTTCATCCGCCTGATTCTTACGGGAAAACATAACACATCTTCCTGATACATACAGGAAAGTTCTTCCGCCTGATTCTTACGGGAAAATATAACACATCTGCCTGATACATACAGGAAAGTTCTTCCGCCTGATTCTTACGGGAAAATACAACACATCTGCCTGATACATACAGGAAAGTTCTTCCGCCTGTTTCATACGGGAAAATATAACACATCTGCCTGGTTCATACAGGAAAGTTCTTCCGCCTGATTCTTACGGGAAAATATAACACATCTGCCTGATACATACAGGAAAGTCCTTCCGCCTGATTCTTACGGGACAAGATAACACATCTGCATGATACTTACAGGAAAGTTCTTCCGCCTGATTCTTACGGGAAAACATAACACATCTGCCTGATACTTACAGGAAAGTTCTTCCGCCTGATTCTTACGGGAAAATATAACACATCTGCCTGATACTTACAGGAAAGTTCTTCTGCCTGATTCTTACGGGAAAACATAACACATCTGCCTGATACATACAGGAAAGTCCTTCCACCTGATTCTTACGGGAAAATAACCTTGGATATAGCTTCCTAGCCTATTCGCGGTAGTAGCTAACTCCACTGGGGATATTTTGAAAATAACTGCCTGACACCCGTTTCGACAACAAGTGACCTCTTTTGAAATCTTGATTTATGAAACCCTGAAATGCTGCCGCAACAGCAAACCTGAAGAAAACTCTCCGCTGGTCGGATAAGAGAAACTTCAACCAGTAACTCTGCGGGGAATGATAACAAGAACTGTGTCATCACATGTCTCACAGCGAGACTTCGAATATTTGGAAATATATCTGAGATAGAACCCCATACTCCTGCTGAGAAACACGCCTGAAAGCAAAAGGTTAACCAACCTGATTTATGTTTCAAAAATGCGTATGTCTGATAATGGCGCAATGCTCCATACGGCATGGAAATGCTACGCGTTTTTTTGGGTAGATGCAAGCATGATAATGTATGCAAATGCAAATGCAGGTTCGGGCTGCTGGGGAAGCTCTGACAAGCTTGCTTCAACATGGCTGTTGAGAGCAAGTACCACCCTGCTGGGGATGAACAGATATCATAAATTACTCCGGCAAAATAAATGCCGGAAATACAACCAACTTTGCCGGGGAGAGATTTAAACACCAATTTCCACTGGGAGGAAAGAATAACACCTGCTGGGAAGATTAACTCAGCTGGGGGAGAATCAAACCTTCTGGGGGACAACTGTCTGGGTACAGTTTACAAACTCGGAACTACCACTTCGCTGGGGATAATCATCCTGACGAAGGCATGACGACCTGCGGGGAGAAAGAAAACTATCCTCGATAAGGATAATCCTTCTGAACTTACTATCTTGGTTATGCGCCATGGAAATCCTTCCAGCAGGGGACTAAATGTGCACATATTCGACTCTCTGGGGAGTATAAACTCTGCATGGGATACTGATCTCTACTTGCTGGGAATGTCCTGTAGACAACTTCCATGAGGATACTCTTCTGGAGAAAATAATCCTTCCTTCGATAAGGGATAATCATCGTCTCAACCTCTGGGGATAAGGTGCGACCTGCGTGGGGATTAGCGTCACACAAAGTCAAGTCTTTCACCACGAGCCTCCGGCTGGGGCCTCCATTTTCTGATTGTCCGTTTCAAGGGCGAGAACCCTGCAAAACACAAACGAGACAAAACAAATCTATACAACCAGATCTATTCGGGTTAGTGTCCGTGACATTACTTTAGTCAATTCGAAGTTTTAGCAATTATTGGCAAGGGCCAACAAAGTTATGCACATGCGAGTTCATCGAAACATCAGCGTTTTCCACATACAAAACAGTAAAGCACAAACATGAAATACTGAATAACATGTTTTATTAATAACATGCCTCTGAATAGGCAAAGTTTTGTACATCGTATGTAACTCCTGAAAAGAGGAAGTTACGCACACACATATACATATATGCACAAAAAGTATAAAAATACAAATACAAATCGAATTTGTACACATGTTGGCAACATGGTGCAGACAAACATCATGAGCTGATCCTCCTATGACTCGCCTGACTCTGGCGCTTTCCCGGTATTCAATTTTCGGATGAGATTTTGTTGGATAAATGACCCTCAGGTACTCCCAAACCACTAAGCAATGTTTGTGTCAAATTCGGACCGCAGTCATTTGCTTTTCCAATCCCTAACTTTTGCGTGAACTGCCCTTTGCGGGTTTCCAATTCACCGGGATACCCTTTTTTGCCGAAGTCGCCCTTTGCAGGACTTGGGGGTACATGGACCTTGTTCGCATAAATTTGGCATTTATGACACCTCTTTGCAAACTTGAAACAATCTGTTTCCATAGTTAGCCAGTAATAACCTGCCCGCAGCAATTTTCTCGTCATAGCATACCCACCAGCATGTGTACCAAATGTACCCTCATGGATCTCTTCCATGAGCAACTTTGCTTCTTTCTCGTCTACACATCGTAGCAACACCAAGTCGTGGTTTCTTTTGTATAGGACACCGTCCGGGTTCAAATAGAAACTGCCAGCCAATCTCCTGAGAGTCTTCTGATCTCGACTAGATGCCCCAGCTGGATACTCCTTATTCTTCAGGAAATTCTGGATGTCAAAGTACCAGGGTTTACCACCGGGAGCCTCATCAATGGCAAATATGAAGGCAGGCTTATCGAGCCGAGAGATAACAATCCGGGGAGCCTCGTTCCAGAAGTTAACTTTATACATCGAGGACAATGTCGCCAGGGCGTCAGCCATTTGATTTTCTGCACGCGGCACATGATGCAATTCCACCTTGTCAAAGAAAGGCAACAATCTCATTGCATAATTCATGTATGGTATCAAATTGGGCTGACGTGTCTCCCATTCTCCTTTAATCTGATTCACCATTAGAGCTGAGTCTCGGTACACATCCAGATGTTTGATTCGCAAATCAATAGCTTCTTTTAGACCCATGATGCAAGCCTCATATTCAGCCTCATTATTGGTAACGGGAAAAGTCAATCGGGCAGTAAAGGGGATGTGCGACCCCTGAGGAGTAGTAATAATTGCACCTATTCCGCTACCATAGGAATTTACGCCTCCGTCAAATATCAACTGCCATTTGGAACCCAACTCTGGTCCTTCGTCCGACAACAGTTCTTCACAATCCTTCATTTTCAAGTACATGATATCCTCGTCAGGAAAATCAAACCTCATCGATTGGTAGTCCTCAACAGGCTGCTCCGCAAGGTACTCTGACAAAACGCTACCTTTAATAGCCTTTTGCGAGACATACTGAATATCATATTCGGTTAACACCATCTGCCATCGGGAAATTCTTCCGGAGAGTGCTTGCTTCTCAAACACGTATTTGATTGGATCCATCTTTGAAATTAGCAGGGTTGTATGGTTCAGCATGTATTGCCTCAAACGTTTGGCGGCCCAGGCTAGCGCGCAACACGTTTTCTCGAGCATTGAGTATCTGGACTCACAGTCGGTAAACTTCTTACTCAAGTAGTAGATCGCATGCTCTTTACGCCCTGTCTCATCGTGTTGACCGAGAACACAACCCATACTTTCCTCAAGAACCGTCAAATACATAATCCACGGTCTCCCGGCCACTGGGGGTATCAAAACAGGAGGTTCCTGCAAGTATTCTTTTATCTTATCGAACGCCTTTTGACAATTTTCATTCCAGGTCATAACCTGGTCTTTTTTCAACAACTTGAATAACGGCTCGCATGTCGCCGTTAGGTGAGATATGAACCAGGCGATATAGTTCAATCTCCCTAAAAATCCACGCACTTCTTTTTCTGTTTTAGGCGTCGGCATTTCTTGTATTGCTTTTATTTTCGCAGGATCAACCTCTATTCCTTTTTCGCTCACGATAAACCCCAATAGTTTGCCCGATCTAACCCCGAAGGTGCACTTGTTAGGGTTCAGTCTCAACCTGAACTTCCTAAGCCTCTTGAACAGTTTCAGTAGATTAACCAAATGCTCCTCTTTCGTCTGGGATTTGGCAATCATATCATCAACATAAACTTCGATCTCTTTATGCACCATGTCATGAAAGAGAGTCGTCATAACACGTTGATATGTTGCCCCAACGTTCTTCAATCCGAAGGGCATCACTTTGTAACAAAATGTTCCCCAGGGAGTAATGAAAGTAGTCTTCTCCATGTCTTCTGGAGCCATTTTGATCTGATTGTAGCCCGAGAAGCCATCCATGAAGGAGAATACGGAGAATTGAGCAGTGTTATCAACCAGCACATCGATGTGAGGAAGTGGAAAGTCATCTTTCGGGCTCGCTTTGTTCAAATCACGGTAGTCTACACACATTCTCACTTTACCGTCTTTCTTTGGCACTGGCACAATATTAGCGACCCATGAGGGATATTTGGTAACAGCTAGGAAACCAGCATCCCACTGTTTTTGAACTTCCTCCTTGATCTTCACAGCCATGTCCGGTCTGGTTCTTCTTAGCTTTTGTTTAATAGGCGGACATTCCTCTCGCAGTGGCAGATGGTGAACAACCATATCCGTATCCAACCCAGGCATATCCTCGTACGACCAAGCAAATATATCACTGTACTCTTTGAGCATCTCAACCAACCTTTGCTTAATGTCGCTCTGCAGCGCAGCCCCTATACGGATGTTTCTCTCAACCCCTTCCGACCCCAAATTGATAATCTCAATGACTTCCTTATGAGGCAGAATGATTCTTTCTTCTTGTTTCAATAACTAGGTCAACTCTTCTGGCACGTCGCCATCTTCAACAATCTCTTCCTAAGCCTGAAATACCGGGTGCTCGAAATCAAAGTGAGTCATAGGAGGATCATAGATGTCATCTGAAATAGTAATCCTGCAAAGGAAATGGTTAAATGCTTCAAAATGCATACAAAGCAAATAACCACATTGCCATTTTATTGTAAATGATAAAAACAGGAAAAACAGGGATCACAATATTTGTATATGAAAAACGCCTTTATTTCATGATTAAACAATGTAATATACATAACCAAATGGCCCTAAGAAAAATCACTATGCCCCGGGTAGGACACAGGATTATTCAACAATTAAGAAAACAAATCATTACTGTTTAGTTGTCACAGGAACAGTTTCCCGGTTAGACCAATTGCAGAGACTTTGTCCTGGCACGCTTGGCTTGATCCACGCGTCCATATCACAGTCGCTATCTCCTTCTTCAGCATCGGAAACAGCATTGATAGTCTCGAAGCTCACTCCATGTGGTGTGATGGTTATCGGCGCTCTGAACTTGGGCGCTCCTGAAGAGGATGCTGATGACGAAGGATGATATCCAAGCCCGAACTTGTCATTCTTCACGGGAATCTCCAATACCTGCCCCCAACCCTTGGTTTTGCCCGCCTGCACTAGAGCCTGAGCCTCTTTGTATGATGACACTGCCACATCTGATATCTTTACTTGGCACCGGAGCTTTGTCCTTAAGTCGCAACCCCTCGAAGGCTTGACAGGGCGTTTCATGTATTTCGCCGTCGACCTCGACATATTTGAACGAAGACAAATGGCTAACCAGAATATCTTCCTCTCCACAAACAGTGACGACACTATCCCCAACCATATACTTCAGCTTTTGGTGTAACGTGGACGTGACTGCCCCGACAGCATGAATCCATGGGCGCCCAAGAAGACAACTATACGCTGGCTGGATGTCCATCATGTAGAATTCAGTTTCAAATATTTCAGGCCCCACCTGCAACGGTAATGTTATCGATCCGAAAATCGACCTCCTCATTCCATCGAACGCTCTCACTACTAAGTCACTAGGTGTGCAGATAATTCCCCTGATATCCAACTTCATCAAGGCTTTCTTCGGTATCACATTCAGGGAAGATCCAGTGTCTACTAAAATGTGGGACATGACCGTGCCCCGGCATTCAACTGACACATGCAATGCCATATTATGCTCTCGCCCTCTCGGAGTCAAATCAAAATCTGTGAAGCCCAAACTGTGCCTCGCATTGACATGCGCCATCACCCCTTCTAACTGATTAACAGAAACCTCTTGAGGAACGAACGACGTGTCTAGAATTTTCAGCAAAGCATTCCGATGGGCCTCGGAACATAACAGCAAGGATAGGATGGAAAGTTTTGACGGCGTTTGCTGGAGGTGCTCCACGATTTTGTAATCACTTTTACGAATGATCCTCATAAACTCCTCCACATCCTTAAGTGACGTTTCCTTTTCATTCGACTGTGAAGGACCACTCTCAGTTTCCTTGGCTTTACCCTTGGCTAATCTTTCCGCCTCTACTTCGGGTGACGTGAATATTCTCCCGCTTCTGGTCATACCCCCTGTTCCGACAACATTATCTACAACCCCAGCTGGTTGTGTATTGACTTCAATTTTCTCACCATCGCAATATACCTCCAGCCCATAAGTCCACGACACTGCTTTAGTACTCTCAAAAGGAACCGGTCCTGCTTTGGTAATTGTGATCGTTGGCCGCCTGGCGGGTGCCGTTATCGTTATTGTTTTTCTCGGAATTGTCACCGTCGCAACATCGTTCTGCTCATCACACAATGCCTCTACCGGTTCTTCAACCGCGGTTCTATCAAATTGCAAGGCACCTTCATCCATCATAGCCTGAATACCCTGCTTCAACTCATTACAACCCTCTGGCTGTATCCAACAATCCAAGCAAAATTCATCACACCCCGGGAATACACCCCCTATTAGCAACCTGCTTTTAATCTCACCCAGCGGCGTCTTCAGCTCATTGACATCCGTCACTAGATTCAGATTCTCCTCTGTCAAGATGGCGTTTGCCCCATGATTGGGCATAGGCTGCTGTACGATATTTGGACCCGCCTGTCCAAAGTTAATAGCCTTGCTATCCAATAGATCCTGAACTTTGTGTTTAAATGCCTGAAAAGCCTCTATATCATGCCCGGGTGCCCCAGAATGAAAGTCGCAATGCTTGTTTGCATCGTACCCATACGGGAGTACTACCCCTGTAGGTGGTGCCAAAGTCCTCTTTTCAACCAAGTTCAAACCTAGCAGGGTCTGGAGGAGTTCTGCATATGTGGAAGGAGGTGCGTCGAACACTCTTTTCGCTCTCGCATTTTGTACCCTTCTCTGGCCAGGATTCGGTCCCTGCTGTTGCTGTGGTTGTTGTTGTTGTGGCTGTCGTTGTTGAGGAAGCGGGATAGTGACGCTAGCTATCTGTTGCGGCTGAACATATTGATTTCTTCCTCGGCCCCTGCCCCTGCCACCAAACACTGCACTGGTATCACCTTGTCGCCTACCACCAAATGCTTTTCTGGCACCTCCTGTTGAAGTAGACTCACCTGCTTGGAACCTTCCAACTTTAATCCCATTTTCGATCATTTCCCCCATAAGAATCAAATCTGAGAAACTGCTCAATGACACACTAAACAATTTTTTGTAGAACACCCCCGTAAATGTCCTAATGAACATATCATTCATCTCCCTTTCAATTAAAGGAGGATGCACCCTCGCTGCCATATCGTGCCACCTTTGCGCATACTCTTAAAAGCTTTCACCGTTCTTCTGTGACAAACCCTGCAATTGGACCCGGTTTCGCGCCAAATCGCTGTTGTATTTATAATGTGTCACGAAAGCATCAGCCAATTGCTTCCAGGTTTTGATCTGCGTGGGCTCCAGCCCCATATACCATTCAAGCGAAGGCCCTAATAAGCTGTCCTGAAAGAAATGCATGAGCATCCTTTCATCGTCTGAATACACGGACATCCTCCTGTAATAAGAGCGGACATGGACCTTAGGACAGGTATCCCCTTTGTACTTGTCAAACGTGGGAGCCTTGAATTTCAACGGCACCCTCAGCCCTGGTACCAAGCCCATTGTGGTCATATCTAAACCGGTGGAGTTCTGATTCACTACCCCTTTCATCTGTTCTTCAAGCATCTTGATCCTCTGCACAGGATCAACAGGTCCTTCAAATCCCACGCCTCTTCCAGAAAAGGCGTCCTCCTGGCAGCCTTCGCCCCAATTCACATTTCCATTTCCATATCCGTCGTAACCAGTGTTGCGACCAAACCCTTGCTGATTGATCATGGGACCTCATACCCCTTTACCGAAACCCTGGTTGACCCGAACAGGTCCAAACCCAGTGTTGGTAGGAATCACCCCAGCACCATTCATATTACCAAATCCACCATACCCCTGGTTAGCGTTACCAAAACCGTCATAACCGAAACCCCGCGTGTTGAAGCCGAATTTTCCATCCTGATTGACGTAATCAAATCCCTGATCATTGTAGCCAAAACCATTGTTGCCAAAACCATTACCACCATTGTTGTTACCACCGCCTTGGTTGGCGTCCCCAAATCCAACATTGTTAACCACAGTCTCATTTCCATTCCCTGCATTGACATTGCCAGCGCCAGCGTCATTGTTCACGACCACCACAGGTGGGGTCACTACAGGTGGGACCACGGGCGTAGGGGGCCCATCTTCTGGAATAGTCTCAACGTGCGCAGAGTTGTGATCATTGTTGCCATTCCCATTAGCCCGCGTCAGCAGCGGCTGTACCAAAGTCTGGAGGCTCTCCTGGCCCTTAGCAATGTTCTCCATTGCTTGCATGAACAGATTCAACTTCTCGCGAATTTCCTGCATCTCTACTTGGACTTGATCCATGATTCTCTTGCAGTTGTTTCGGGTTGAATAGCGGTGAACTCTTTGTTCGTCAATCCTGAAAAACCTGAAGATGCAGGAAATAAGATACAAATTCGGGAATACCGGTCATGCAATATGAATGCAGATGCAATTGTGTAAATATGCTACAGGTTATATCCCCCCCGATCCTAGTTTCGGAGAAAAGGCCATCACGACAATGGAGTCCCCATCAAGCAAGCAAGGAATCAGAAAATCCTCATATATAACCACATGCCAAGAGGCTGAGTACAAGAGTACAACTGAATACAACTGAAGAGACCTCGGCCAACAAGCCTGGCGATGGTCAAAATACAAGTAACAGAGAACAAAAGCAAGGCAAAGATAAATCAGGCCACATGGCGTGCTCTGACATCTTCCAATATCCTCAGCGTCTCCGAATGCCCTAGTCGGGAGATCAACTCCTGTATCAGTAAGGCATGCCGCTCGGTAGTGGATCTCAGCTTTTTGGCATCGTCCTGGCATCCTTCGCCAGAATTCTCGTCAGGTCTGTACCTCTTGGAACCAACCTTCACTTCATAACCTCTCGGCTTCTCGTCAAGGTTACTTACTCTAAGCTCAACAGCGCTCCTGAGTGAGGTCTCTTCGGCAATCTTTGCGTCTTGGGCTCTAATCTGCGCCTTTAGCGTGGCAATCTGCAGCTTCAGTTCATCTTCACGCTCCTTCCGCTTGGTAAGCGTGGCATTCCACAAAGCTTCCCATTTGCTGAGACGGGAGTAAGCTTTGCTTAAAAGTTCCTTCTTTGAAGTAAGCACCTTGCTAACACCGTTCAAGGTTATTCCCACTTTTTCTTTCTTGTTGGTCTCTTCCGTCAGCTCCGATCCCAACCTGTTAATCAATTAAGTCTGTTCCTTCACAGTGAAGGTGGCTTCATTCTTCTCACGATGTAACTGGAAGATCTCTTTCTCTAACTCATCATTGGCTTTCTTCAATTCTTCGTTTTCAGCCAACAATTTGTTATACTTCTCACTTTCTGCTTAAGCAAGTACCTCAATCATGGGAATATACAGGGGTTTCGCAGCAGGATAAGGCATAAAGGAAGTACTATCTCTCTCGCGAATCCAAGCCAAATAAGGATCATAAGCTCTGCTGTTGCTCTTACCGAGCAAAGCTTTCCCTCTCCTATGGATGTTAGCCCATGCATGTCTCAATCTGATCAAAACAGCCGTATCTAATAAGCCTGTGAGATACAGAGATTCCTGTATCTCCTTCTCAATGGGAGCGTCCCTCAAAGCATAACTGAACTGTCTTACCAGCAGTGAAGGATTATAGTTGATACAGCCTTTCCGTCCAATCAAAGGGACATTCGGAAAGCCACTGCAACTATATATAATATTAGCGCCCAGCATACTCCGATCAAACTAAATAATGTTTTCAGCAGACAGTACCATCAACCGGGAAGACCAATCCAAACTATCGACAACATCGAAAAAAGGCCCTGTCTTCGGAAGATGCCCCTGGAACCACTTGTAGAAGAGAGGAAGACAGTAGGAAACATTCTTGCCACGACGTTTCTCATTCTTGTAGTGAATAGAATGATAAATATCGCCCAAGAGAGTAGGAACTGGATTCTTCGAGACAAGAATCAAGAAAGCATCTGAGTCGACAAAATCTGGCACATTAGGAAACAAGACAATCCCGTAGATGCAGACAGCTAGAATGGCACTGAAGGCAACCCAACATCCACTCTTCGCGCATTGTGTAGCCTTCTCAACCAGGACAAACAGGTGAAAACCATAAGCTCCGTTCAGCTTGACCAAACCTCCGGGAAACTCAGAAGCGTCTAAACTGACAATCTCAGCGAGTGTAGCTAACTCAGGCTCAACATCAACATGTATGAAGGGCATCTGGTCTAACACAGGAACTCCCAACATCGCAGAATACTCCTCCAAAGTGGGTGCCAGAATATAGTCGGGAAATAAGAAACATCTCAGCTGCGGCTCATAAAACTGCATCAAAGTATACACCCCAGTCGTCTCGAATGCTGAAGGTCTGTACAACAAACTAAGCAATCTCCCATAAGATACCCTAAACTTAGCCCTCACTCCCTCATCTGCTATCTGGCGAATGCAACCGGTAAGCAATTGTCCTCTTCAGGGACTCCATGCCTGGCTAGAAGATACACTAGAATCAGAGGGGAATGATCACCTGCAACATAAATACATGTTAATGAAATGCAGTCATGAAAATGCACATGCATATGCAAACAAGGGACCAAGTGCAATGCTGCTTTGTACTGAATCCTGAGGTCCATCAAATCTTCATCTCAAACCAAACCAACCACTCAAATGAACCCTGTAACCATATCTCACTGACAGACATAAACCAGGTACTCTGAGGTCAAAGGTTTCCTGCAAACAGACCCACCTACCCCTCACATGTATGTACTTAACTCGCAGACGAGGTACGACATCCTATGCGGGTTCAACGTCACAGACTTTCAAGAGCGATGATACGATACCCAAAAGGTGTGGCATCATCATCCCTTGAAACGGCCTCACTTAGTTGAATCCCAATTGATAGGTCCCCAGAGTCGACAATCCTCGGGTCAGACAACTTGTCGAGCCCTAAGGGCCAAGCAAGAAGCATCAAAGAGAATCTCGTCTGAGCGTAAATTTCGCGGCTAGCTGGTGCGAGCTAAGCAAGCAGGCTAACCACTACTCTCTACTTCAAGTCTAGGTGTAACCTCAAGCCCAGGTCTGACTTATCTCTCAACAGATCACCCTCTCCCCACAACAGCAATAACAGTATAAAGCTGATAATAAAATGCGGAAAGTAAAGACAGAAAAGTAAATCTATACAACACCCACGACGGGAAAACAAGCGCTAGGATTGACTCGCATAGGGGATATTCCTGTCCCCAGCAGAGTCGCCAGGTGTCGCTACTGCGAAAATCGGCGCCGGCTAAACAGAAGAGTCGCCACCGTGCGTTATTTATCCCAACGGAGGGAAAGGAAACGCTTGTAGTAAACCTACCGCAAAGACGGGAAAGGAATGCTCATCGCAACCAAATCCTGGATTCGGGAGTCGGTTACGCAAGGGGAAGGTATTAGCACCCCTCACGTCCGTCGTACTCGACGGGATCCACGCTTGTTTTCTAGTACGGATTGTTATTCTATCTACGCTAAAGGGTTAAGGGTTAAAAGAAAATAAAATGACTCAGCAAAGTATCGCACTTTATGCCTACGTATTCCCGTCTAGAACGAGAAATCAGAGTCAACGTAGTTCGCCTACCTACGGAAAGGGGGGGGGGGAAGTTGCTCGCTAGGATACGACATCCTATGCCTACGTACTTTCATACAACATGAAAGATCAGAGCAAACGTAGTTCGGGCTACGGAAGACACAGATTTGTCTGACTGTTTTTTATCTTTCTGAAAAGGTTTTCTCCTGATTAAGAGTCCAAGCGGACAAAAATGACACTTTGATGTTTGTTTTCAGTCTTTTACGCAAGAACTGTTTTTTATGGTGTTTGCAATCTCTGACGCACTAGAGACTATGATTTGAGAGTGACTACGTCGTATGTCACCCTAGAGGTAACACACTAAGCAGTCATATTACTGAAGAGTGACCCTCCAGCAATCCTCTCTCAAATGGCTTAAGGCTCGTAGCGTACGACGTCGATCATCCTTATTACTGTACTTTGAATTGTTTTGAGAAGAGAAAGAAATTCTAAAACCTAAGGTTTGAAATGGGAATCAAAACTACCCTAATGTTGTCATGCATGGGTTAAAACCTAATGTCTGTCATAATTCCCTCCTGCACAGAGGAAATCAGAGATCCTAGGGGATAAACGAAAAATAAACAGATATATAGTAGACAGTAAAATGCAAGAGATGCAACAATACAAGCGAGGCAAGGGAGTCCCACTCAACCTCGAACCTGAGAAAACAATAGGCAAAGTGAAACAGCTTCACTTTAAACCTAAGGGGCAAGCTGAACAAGCCAACAAGCAATACAGAAAAAGAAATAAAACCCAACACCAGCTCTTGACAGCAACACCAGCTCCTACAGCAAGTAGTTCAAACAGCACCAGCTCTGACAGCTACAGTTGATTAACAGCAAAAGGTTGACAGTAACAACTTCAAGCAAGCTCCCATCTTCACTCTCTAACCATCTTCAAGCTTTTAGATAAGCTCCTGTCTTCAGAGGTCTCCAAGCTCTGGCAAGCATTGAACCCCACCAAATAAACAGCAGCAAAACCCTAATCTTCACAGTTAACTAGCTTTGACAGGTCATAAGCTTCATCTTCACCAGTCTTCAATGAACTTTATCCACAAATAGGTTCCCTTTTTTCAAGGAAAGCACTCACAGGAAAGAAACAACTAATAGATGAAGTTGAGATGTTAAGAGGCTCAGTGACAACCCAGGGAAATCACCAAGATCTTATCATAGCAAGGGAAAGATATCCTCAAGGTTCTACCCAATCAAAGCAAGCTATACATCCCTCCTAAGGAGAGATGAAACTTCTTTGGGAGACCTTGTATCATAGGATGGAACAAAGGCACAAGAAGCTCTCTATGTTTGACAGAAGAAACCAGTCTAGTCTAAAGCTCTCCCTATATCTCCTATCTCCTAAGTCTTCAAAAGCAACCTTCAAGGAGGAGGATCTTCATGCTCCAAGCTCCATCCTTTATCTCCAATCATCTCCAAGTCTTCATGAGCTCCAACAAGCCATACCCAAGCCCAACACCCAATTGAAATGCCCAAAGCCCACCAAACAAAACAACATCCCAAGAGGGAAACACACCAATATCAACCAATTTGAAAAAATCAAATAAAATGGAAATACTCATTATAAAATCCTAGATTAATTTCTAAGGGACCCTAACTATGTACCCTATACACCACATAAACCCCAAGGCCTAAATCAAACCCTAAGTCCCCAAACTATGCCCTAAGCTACACCTAAGTGTTGTAAAACCCTAATCCTAGCACCCTAAAGTTCTTTATTCAAAACTAACCTAAATTTCATCATAAAAATATGAGAAACATTTCTAAGGGAGCATGTATCTCTAATCTACTCAATACAACAAGAATCAACTCAAAAACATTCACCAATCTCTCATACTAAATTCAGCAAAATAAGGTATCAAACAAATGCAAAATAAAATCAATAAAATGGTAAAATATGCCAAAAAAATATAAAATGCATGAAATAATATTTTTATTGCTTTATTAAATTCTAGAAACCCTAAGGGAAATAGAGAAAAAATTCTCACCTTAAAATGACCTTTTTTCAATTTATTATGGATTTTTCAATTAACCTAAAATAATATGAAAAAATAAAAGAAAATAGAAGAAAATGAAAAGAGGGCGTGACAAATAGCAATCAGAACCAGTTCAATTCACCAATTGGGCCCAGAGGGGGTGCGTATAGGAAGCGCGCGCCAGGCCCAATTCAATTCAGAAAATAACATGAAAAATCAAAGAAGAAATGGAAAAAGCTTGGTACGAATAGCAAGGATTTCACGTGCATTTCTTAATTGGGCCTCAAAAAGGGGTTTGGCAGCAAAATATCACCTAAGCCCAAAGCAAACGTTTAAGTGAAACGCTGCGTTTGGTTTAGACTCAGACTCCCTTCACAAAATGAAACTCACTCATGGCCGTTGGATGTTCTCTCCAGTCAAAGTCCAACAAGATCTAATGGTGACAAGTTCATCTTCTTCCTTTGAATTTTGGAGGGAGAAGGAAGCCATGGCTGAAACAGAGCTTCAACCTTCATCTTCTCCAAACGCAAATCTCTTAATCCTCACCAAAACCCTAACCTAAATACATCATCTGGCTCGCCTTTTCACAAGGAATTCAACCATACTATCCATTGGCATTGAATCATCTTTTTCCTCAAAACACGAAGACAAGTTCAGAAATGGCTCAAACAAGAATCATCACTAAACTCAAAATTGAATAGCTTAACATCAACTACACCTCACACTGAGTAAAATCCACCATTAAACTAGGTTTAAACCTCCAAGAATTGCAAGATACGATCATGAACAGAAATGGTGTCATCCACAAAATTGTCTCCAATCCTTGAATTTCTTTACCAGAAAGTTCCTAGCAATGATCTACATCTCATCCAACCATCTAAACCCTAACAATTATACCTATATCAAGCCATAGGATAAGATTTACATACCTACAAAAATCGAGTGAACAGACCAAGCAATCCTTCAAATTGAGCTCCAAGATTTTCCAGATACCTTCAATGATATATGATCAAGCTTCTGTATGCACCAAATTGGATTGAAACCTCTTGAATCCTTGAATCCGATTCTGACTTGCAAGAGATGAATCCAAAATGCTCTCTCACGATTTTGCACCAATCTTGCCTTGAATTGTATCTGGAATCACTCACCAACACCAAAGGAAGTTGTTGAAATCAAGAATTTTGATTGAAATGGATCAAATGGCTGTAACCGATTCTGTTTTGCAAACTGAAAACTCAATGTTCAATCTCTCCAATCTCTCTCAATTTCCACCAACCAATGCTTTGGATCACTTCTAAATCTTATATAGAACATGAATGAAAGCTCTAGAAACTTCTGGATTGATCTAATGAGAAGTTCCACATCTCTTGCTCTTGAAAATGTCATGAGAAATTCACATATGGAAGCTGAGTTTCAAGCTTGTATTTGCACCTCATTCTGATCCAAATTCTCACCACATGACCTATTGAATGTGTTAGGATTCATTAGAGCCTTGGTTATGCCTTGAAGAATGGTTTTGCATATGTGACCTATGATGTAAGTAACCATTTTACAAAGGAAGTCATTGAATTATCCCTCAACTCAAAAATGTGGCAATGTCATTATTTTCAAAATGTGATTTCCAATCAAATTGGTGTGTCATATGGCTAGGTTTGGACCCATAACTCAAAAATCCCAATTTTCATCCTTGGTTCATTTAAAATTTACCCTTATCTTAGGCCATTTTTGCAATTTTGTGATACAAGCCCTTCCAATCACCCATGACCTCTTACCTAGCCCAAAAACACCATTCTAAACACATCTCATGTTGAACATTTTTCCATTTGAGGAGTGGATGATAGAGATTTTGACCTATGTTGGAAAATGACCTATAATTCAACTTTTCCAAAATACCCCTGGATTGCCAAGATCATAACTTGAGTTCTACAAATCTTCTTGAGGACTTATAGTACTCAAATTAAAGCTAAGATCAAGCCCAACAATTCTTATGTTTTCCAAAAATCCATTTGAAAAGTCCTTCATGGGAAAAAGTTGCTTGGAAGTCAAGTGACTTTCATAGATAAATTTCAGTGTCCTCTGATGACCCATAACTTGCAAGAACCATAACTTGAGTTCTACAAATCTTCATGAAGACTTCTAGTACTCAAATTAAAGCTATTGAAAAGCTATACAAGTTTCATGTTGACCAAGAATCCATTTGAAACTTGCATTTTGACTTATCTGGCTTGGAAGTGAGGCCTAAATTAGGGGATTTTACACTGAAACCCTAATTTGGCAACTCCTCCTACTCTTGATTCTCTTTGATTTATCCTTGGCACAACACCACACTTGTATCAACATATCAATTCATGAATCCCACATCCTTCAATTAAGCCTTGATGCTCTTCAATCACTCAGTTGACCTAGGGTTGACTTAGGGTTGACCCAGATGAAACCCTAGTTGACTGCACTTCAACTATGGCTCTTGTACTTGACTCAATGACTTGTCTTATCTCAATATGACCCTCTAGGCACTTCATAAGCTTTGTACACATTCCATACCCTCAATTCATAGCTCATACTCCCATTGATGACTCTCAATACACCTCAGATTAGGAGAGAAGTCTACTGGTTGACCCTTAAACTTCTCAAAGCTTCAACCCCTTCCTTGATGACTTGGATGGTCTTAAGCTTGAATAAAAACCCTTGATGTGCTTCTTTAGATAAGAATGGCACTTGATCCCCTGTTGGATGACTTGCTATGTTATGATATGCAAATGATTAGATTATGTACATGACTTACTATGCAAATGATAATGCAATTGAAACATAAACCAGGTGAAATAGGTTGAGCAAATTTTAGGGTGCAACAGCTGCCCCTATTCAAATGGCTTGGACCCGAATGGGTGAAGAGCGAACGGTCTTCAAACAATCGAGGTACGAGACGGTTGAATACCAAGAACCCTGAAATTTGCCAACCGCAAAAATAAACTGCACAAACTGCTTGGATAACAACATCGGCTGACTGGATCTGGTTGTTACGACAACAAACTAATCAATTAGCGACCGTGCTGGGGATTATTTTCATCAATCCGAAAAAAAAGATTCTATCGCCGCAGGGATAGGACTTTGTCCATATTCTGTCCACACAGCAACATCCTGACGACTTCGCTGGGGAAACAATTCTGTTTGAACATTCATCCGCCTGCTTCATACGGGAAAAACCATCTGTATACTGTTTCTCTGCCTACCTCTGCAGTAGCTACCTCCGTTGGTCCCATCCCACAAACAACTCTGAAGAAGACTCTACTGGAGGCAGTAACACGAGGAAATCATGGCGACTTCCTTGGGGAAAATACTTTTGTCAACTATCGGAACATAACTCACATACTCTGTCTATCACGGGAGAGTTATCTATCTGGATATCGGAAAGTTCATCCTCCTGCTTCATACGGGAAAAGTCATCTGCCTGATTCTTACAGGAAAGTTCATCCGCCTGATTCTTACGGGAAAACATAACACATCTGCCTGATACATACAGGAAAGTTCTTCCGCCTGATTCTTACGGGAAAATATAACACATCTGCTTGATACATACAGGAAAGTTCTTCCGCCTGATTCTTACGGGAAAATACAACACATCTGCCTGATACATACAGGAAAGTTCTTCCGCCTGTTTCATACGGGAAAATATAACACATCTGCCTGGTTCATACAGGAAAGTTCTTCCGCCTGATTCTTACTGGAAAATATAACACATCTGCCTGATACATACAGGAAAGTCCTTCCGCCTGATTCTTACGGGACAAGATAAAACATCTGCCTGATACTTACAAGAAAGTTCTTCCGCCTGATTCTTACGGGAAAACATAACACATCTGCCTGATACTTACAGGAAAGTTCTTCCGCCTGATTCTTACGGGAAAACATAACACATCTACCTGATACTTACAAGAAAGTTCTTCCGCCTGATTCTTACGGGAAAACATAACACATCTGCCTGATACATACAGGAAAGTCCTTCCGCCTGATTCTTACGGGAAAATAACCTTGGATATAGCTTCCTAGCCTGTTCGCGGTAGTAGCTAACTCCATTGGGGATATTCTGAAAATAACTGCCTGACACCCGTTTCGACAACAAGTGACCTCTTTTGAAATCTTGATTTATGAAACCCTGAAATGCTGCCGCAACACCAAACCTGAAGAAAACTCTCCGTTGGTCGGATAAGAGAAACTTCAACCAGTAACTCTGCGGGGAATGATAACAAGAACTGTGTCATCACATGTCTCACAGCGAGACTTCGAATATCTGGAAATATATCTGAGATATAATCCCATACTCCTGCTGAGAAACACGCCTGAAAGCAAAAAGTTAACCAACCTGATTTATGTTTCAAAAATGCGTATGTCTGATAATGGCGCAATGCTCAATACGACATGGAAATGCTACGCGTTTTTTTGGGTAGATTCAAGCATGATAATGTATGCAAATGCAAATGCAGGTTCGGGCTGCTGGGGAAGCTCTGACAAGCTTGCTTCAACATGGATGTTGAGAGCAAGTACCACCCTGCTGGGGATGAACAGATATCATAAAGTACTCCGGAAAAATAAATGCCGGAAATACAACCAACTTTGCCGGGGAGAGATTTAAACACCAATTTCCACTGGGAGGAAAGAATAACACCTGCTGGGAAGATTAACTCAGCTGGGGGAGAGTCAAACCTTCTGGGGGACAACTGTCTGGGTACAGTTTACAAACTTGGAACTACCACTCCGCTGGGGATAATCATCCTAACGAAGGCATGACGACCTGCGGGGAGAAAGAAAACTATCCTCGATAAGGATAATCCTTCCGAACTTACTATCATGGTTATGCGCCATGGGAATCCTTCCAGCTGGGGACTGAATGTGCACATATTCGACTCTCTGGGGAGTATAAACTCTGCATGGGATACTAATCTCTACTTGCTGGGAATGTCCTGTAGACAACTTCCATGAGGATACTCTTCTAGAGACAATAATCCTTCCTTCGATAAGGGATAATCATCGTCTCAACCTCTGGGGATAAGGTGCGACCTGCATGGGGATTAGTGTCACACAAAGTCAGTCTTTCACCACGAGCCTCCGGCTGGGGCCTCCATTTTCTGATTGTCTGTTTCAAGGGCGAGAACCCTGCAAAACACAAACAAGACAAAACAAATCTATACAACCAGATCTATTCGGGTTAGTGTCTGTGACATTACTTCAGTCAATTCGAAGTTTTAGCAATTATTGGCAAGGGCCAACAAAGTTATTCACATGCGAGTTCATCGAAACATCAGCGTTTTCCACATACAAAACAGTAAAGCACAAACATCAAATACTGAATAACATGTTTTATTAATAACAGGCCTCTGAATAGGCAAAGTTTTGTACATCAGATGTAACTCCTGAAAAGAGGAAGTTACGCACACACACATACATATATGCACAAAAAGTATAAAAATACAAATACAAATCAAATTTGTACACATGTTGGCAACGTGGTGCAGACAAACATCATGAGCTGATCCTCCTATGACTCGCCTGACTCTGGCGCTTTCCCGGTATTCAATTTTCGGATGAGATTGTGTTGGATAAACGAACCCTCAGGTACTCCCAAACCACTAAGCAATGTTTGTGTCAAATTCGGACCGCAGTCATTTGCTTTTCCAATCCCTAACTTTTGCGTGAACCGCCCTTTGCGGGTTTCCAATTCACCGGGATACCCTTTTTTGCCGAAGTCGCCCTTTGCAGGTTTTCGACTTCGCGGGTGTACATCTTTTCAATTTTATCCCTAACTTTTGCCCGGACCTTTTTTTATTCATTTTTTATGGTTCGCCGGGATGCCCCATTTTTGCCTGGACTCTCTTTTTACTGTCCAGCGGGTCACTTTTAAGCAAAGTATTTTTTAACTGCGTCCGAATTTACAGGAGACGAAAAATCTTCACCATCCATGGTAGATAGTAGCAAAGCTCCTCCAGAGAAGACTTTCCTAACAACGTAGGGCCCTTCGTAATTAGGGGTCCACTTGCCCCTATGATCTGTTTGTGGTGGGAGAATCCTCTTCAGCACAAGGTCACCCGTCTAAAAGCTTCACGGACATATCTTCTTATCATATGCTTTCTTCATCCGGCTCTGATACAGCCGACCGTATGCGAGAGAAGCTAGCCTCTTCTCATCCATTAAGCTGAGCTGATTCAGTCTATCTTTAACCCATTCTGCCTCGTCAAGTTGGACATCACGTAAAACCCTCAAGGAAGGAATCTCAACCTCCAACGGTAACACTGCCTCCATACCGTATACCAATGAGAAAGGGGTTGCCCCGGTTGATGTGCGTACCGTCGTACGATAACCGTGCAAAGCGAAAGGTAGCATCTCGTGTCAGTCCTTATACGTCACAACCATCTTCTGAACAATCTTCTTTATATTCTTATTGGCCGCTTCAACAACGCCATTCATCTTGGGTCGGTAAGGAGAAGAGTTGTGATGTTCAATCTTGAAATTCTGGCACAGCTCTTTCATCATCTTGTTATTCAAATTCGAACCGTTGTCGGTGATAATCCGCTCAGGGATTCCATATCTGCAGATAATATCTCGTTTGATAAATCTGGCGACCACTTGCTTGGTGACATTGGCATATGATGCTGCCTCCACCCATTTGGTGAAGTAATCGATTGCCACCAAGATGAACCGGTGTCCGTTGGATGCCGTAGGCTCGATCTTTCCGATCATATCAATTCCCCACATCGAGAACGGCCACAGTGATGACATCACATTCAGAGGACTTGGGGGTACATGGACCTTGTCCGCATAAATTTGGCATTTATGACACCTCTTTGCAAACTTGAAACAATCTGTTTCCATAGTTAGCCAGTAATAACCTGCCCGCAGCAATTTTCTCGTCATAGCATACCCACCAGCATGTGTACCAAATGTACCCTCATGGATCTCTTCCATGAGCAACTTTGCTTCTTTCTCGTCTACACATCGTAGCAACACCAAGTCGTGGTTTCTTTTGTATAGGACACCGTCCGGGTTCAAATAGAAACTGCCAGCCAATCTCCTGAGAGTCTTCTGATCTCGACTAGATGCCCCAGCTGGATACTCCTTATTCTTCAGGAAATTCTGGATGTCAAAGTACCAGGGTTTACCACCGGGAGCCTCATCAATGGCAAATATGAAGGCAGGCTTATCGAGCCGAGAGATAACAATCCGGGGAGCCTCGTTCCAGAAGTTAACTTTATACATCGAGGACAATGTCGCCAGGGCGTCAGCCATTTGATTTTATGCACGCGGCACATGATGCAATTCCACCTTGTCAAAGAAAGGCAACAATCTCATTGCATAATTCATGTATGGTATCAAATTGGGCTGACGTGTCTCCCATTCTCCTTTAATCTGATTCACCACTAGAGCTGAGTCTCGGTACACATCCAGATGTTTGATTCGCAAATCAATAGCTTCTTTTAGACCCATGATGCAAGCCTCATATTCAGCCTCATTATTGGTAACGGGAAAAGTCAATCGGGCAGTAAAGGGGATGTGCGACCCCTGAGGAGTAGTAATAATTGCACCTATTCCGCTACCATAGGAATTTACGCCTCCGTCAAATATCAACTGCCATTTGGAACCCAACTCTGGTCCTTCGTCCGACAACAGTTCTTCACAATCCTTCATTTTCAAGTACATGATATCCTCGTCAGGAAAATCAAACCTCATCGATTGGTAGTCCTCAACAGGCTGCTCCGCAAGGTACTCTGACAAAACGCTACCTTTAATAGCCTTTTGCGAGACATACTGAATATCATATTCGGTTAACACCATCTGCCATCGGGAAATTCTTCCGGAGAGTGCTTGCTTCTCAAACACGTATTTGATTGGATCCATCTTTGAAATTAGCAGGGTTGTATGGTTCAGCATGTATTGCCTCAAACGTTTGGCGGCCCAGGCTAGCGCGCAACACGTTTTCTCGAGCATTGAGTATCTGGACTCACAGTCGGTAAACTTCTTACTCAAGTAGTAGATCGCATGCTCTTTACGCCCTGTCTCATCGTGTTGACCGAGAACACAACCCATACTTTCCTCAAGAACCGTCAAATACATAATCAACGGTCTCCCGGCCACTGGGGGTATCAAAACAGGAGGTTCCTGCAAGTATTCTTTTATCTTATCGAACGCCTTTTGACAATTTTCATTCCAGGTCATAACCTGGTCTTTTTTCAACAACTTGAATAACGGCTCGCATGTCGCCGTTAGGTGAGATATGAACCAGGCGATATAGTTCAATCTCCCTAAAAATCCACGCACTTCTTTTTCTGTTTTAGGCGTCGGCATTTCTTGTATTGCTTTTATTTTCGCAGGATCAACCTCTATTCCTTTTTCGCTCACGATAAACCCCAATAGTTTGCCCGATCTCACCCCGAAGGTGCACTTGTTAGGGTTCAGTCTCAACCTGAACTTCCTAAGCCTCTTGAACAGTTTCAGTAGATTAACCAAATGCTCCTCTTTCGTCTGGGATTTGGCAATCATATCATCAACATAAACTTCGATCTCTTTATGCATCATGTCATGAAAGAGAGTCGTCATAACACGTTGATATGTTGCCCCAACGTTCTTCAATCCGAAGGGCATCACTTTGTAACAAAATTTTCCCCAGGGAGTAATGAAAGTAGTCTTCTCCATGTCTTCTGGAGCCATTTTGATCTGATTGTAGCCCGAGAAGCCATCCATGAAGGAGAATACGGAGAATTGAGCAGTGTTATCAACCAGCACATCGATGTGAGGAAGTGGAAAGTCATCTTTCGGGCTCGCTTTGTTCAAATCACGGTAGTCTACACACATTCTCACTTTACCGTCTTTCTTCGGCACTGGCACAATATTAGCGACCCATGAGGGATATTTGGTAACAGCTAGGAAACCAGCATCCCACTGTTTTTGAACTTCCTCCTTGATCTTCACAGCCATGTCCGGTCTGGTTCTTCTTAGCTTTTGTTTAATAGGCGGACATTCCTCTCGCAGTGGCAGATGGTGAACAACCATATCCGTATCCAACCCAGGCATATCCTCGTACGACCAAGCAAATATATCACTGTACTCTTTGAGCATCTCAACCAACCTTTGCTTAATGTCGCTCTGCAGTGCAGCCCCTATACGGATGTTTCTCTCAACCCCTTCCGACCCCAAATTGATAATCTCAATGACTTCCTTATGAGGCAGAATGATTCTTTCTTCTTGTTTCAATAACTAGGTCAACTCTTCTGGCACGTCGCCATCTTCAACAATCTCTTCCTCAGCCTGAAATACCGGGTGCTCGAAATCAAAGTGAGTCATAGGAGGATCATAGATGTCATCTGAAATAGTAATCCTGCAAAGGAAATGGTTAAATGCTTCAAAATGCATACAAAGCAAATAACCACATTGCCATTTTATTGTAAATGATAAAAACAAGAAAAACAGGGATCACAATATTTGTATATGAAAAACGCCTTTATTTCATGATTAAACAATGTAATATACATAACCAAATGGCCCTAAGAAAAATCACTATGCCCCGGGTAGGACACAGGATTATTCAACAATTAAGAAAACAAATCATTACTGTTTAGTTGTCACAGGAACAGTTTCCCGGATAGACCAATTGCAGAGACTTTGTCCTGGCACGCTTGGCTTGATCCACGCGTCCATATCACAGTCGCTATCTCCTTCTTCAGCATCGGAAACAGCATTGATAGTCTCGAAGCTCACTCCATGTGGTGTGATGGTTATCGGCGCTCTGAACTTGGGCGCTCCTGAAGAGGATGCTGATGACGAAGGATGATATCCAAGCCCGAACTTGTCATTCTTCACGGGAATCTCCAATACCTGCCCCCAACCCTTGGTTTTGCCCGCCTGCACTAGAGCCTGAGACTCTTTGTATGATGACACTGCCACATCTGATATCTTTACTTGGCACCGGAGCTTTGTCCTTAAGTCGCAACCCCTCGAAGGCTTGACAGGGCGTTTCATGTATTTCGCCGTCGACCTCGACATATTTGAACGAAGACAAATGGCTAACCAGAATATCTTCCTCTCCACAAACAGTGACGATACTATCCCCAACCATATACTTCAGCTTTTGGTGTAACGTGGACGTGACTGCCCCGACAGCATGAATCCATGGGCGCCCAAGAAGACAACTATACGCTGGCTGGATGTCCATCATGTAGAATTCAGTTTCAAATATTTCAGGCCCCACCTGCAACGGTAATGTTATCGATCCGAAAATCGACCTCCTCATTCCATCGAACGCTCTCACTACTAAGTCACTAGGTGTGCAGATAATTCCCCTGATATCCAACTTCATCAAGGCTTTCTTCGGTAGCACATTCAGGGAAGATCCAGTGTCTACTAAAACGTGGGACATGACCGTGCCCCGGCATTCAACTGACACATGCAATGCCATATTATGCTCTCGCCCTCTCGGAGTCAAATCAAAATCTGTGAAGCCCAAACTGTGCCTCGCATTGACATGCGCCATCACCCCTTCTAACTGATTAACAGAAACCTCTTGAGGAACGAACGACGTGTCTAGAATTTTCAGCAAGGCATTCCGATGGGCCTCGGAACATAACAGCAAGGATAGGATGGAAATTTTTGACGGCGTTTGCTGGAGGTGCTCCACGATTTTGTAATCACTTTTACGAATGAGCCTCATAAACTCCTCCACATCCTTAAGTGACGTTTCCTTTTCATTCGACTATGAAGGACCACTCTCAGTTTCCTTGGCTTTACCCTTGGCTAATCTTTCCGCCTCTACTTCGGGTGACGTGAAGATTCTCCCGCTTCTGGTCATACCCCCTGTTCCGACAACATTATCTACAACCCCAGCTGGTTGTGTATTGACTTCAATTTTCTCACCATCGCAATATACCTCCAGCCCATAAGTCCACGACACTGCTTTAGTACTCTCAAAAGGAACCGGTCCTGCTTTGGTAATTGTGATCGTTGGCCGCCTGGCGGGTGCCGTTATCGTTATTGTTTTTCTCGGAATTGTCACCGTCGCAACATCGTTCTGCTCATCACACAATGCCTCTACCGGTTCTTCAACCGCGGTTCTATCAAATTGCAAGGCACCTTTATCCATCATAGCCTGAATACCCTGCTTCAACTCATTACAACCCTCTGGCTGTATCCAACAATCCAAGCAAAATTCATCACACCCCGGGAATACACCCCCTATTAGCAACCTGCTTTTAATCTCACCCAGCGGCGTCTTCAGCTCATTGACATCCGTCACAAGATTCAGATTCTCCTCTGTCAAGATGGCGTTTGCCCCATGATTGGGCATAGGCTGTTGTACGATATTTGGACCCGCCTGTCCAAAGTTAATAGCCTTGCTATCCAATAGATCCTGAACTTTGTGTTTAAATGCCTGACAAGCCTCTATATCATGCCCGGGTGCCCCAGAATGAAAGTCGCAATGCTTGTTTGCATCGTACCCATACGGGAGTACTGCCCCTGTAGGTGGTTCCAAAGTCCTCTTTTCAACCAAGTTCAAACCTAGCAGGGTCTGGAGGAGTTCTGCATATGTGGAAGGAGGTGCGTCGAACACTCTTTTCGCTCTCGCATTTTGTACCCTTCTCTGGCCAGGATTCGGTCCCTGCTGTTGCTGTGGTTGTTGTTGTTGTGGTTGTCGTTGTTGAGGAAGCGGGATAGTGACGCTAGCTATCTGTTGCGGCTGAACATACTGATTTCTTCCTCGGCCCCTGCCCCTGCCACCAAACACTGCACTGGTATCACCTTGTCGCCTACCACCAAATGCTTTTCTGGCACCTCCTGTTGAAGTAGACTCACCTGCTTGGAACCTTCCAACTTTAATCCCGTTTTCGATCATTTCCCCCATAGGAATCAAATCTGAGAAACTGCTCAATGACACACTAAACAATTTTTCGTAGAACACCCCCGTAAAGGTCCCAATGAACATATCATTCATCTCCCTTTCAATTAAAGGAGGATGCACCCTCGCTACCATATCGCGCCACCTTTGCGCATACTCTTTAAAGCTTTCACCGTTCTTCTGTGACAAACCCTGCAATTGGACCCGGTTTGGCGCCAGATCGCTGTTGTATTTATAATGTGTCACGAAAGCATCAACCAATTGCTTCTAGGTTTTGATCTGCGTGGGCTCCAGCCCCATATACCATTCAAGCGAAGGCCCTGATAAGCTGTCCTGAAAGAAATGCATGAGCATCCTTTCATCGTCTGAACACACGGACATCCTCCTGTAATAAGAGCGGACATGGACCTTAGGACAGGTATCCCCTTTGTACTTGTCAAACGTGGGAGCCTTGAATTTCAACGACACCCTCAGCCCTGGTACCAAGCCCATTGTGGTCATATCTAAACCGGTGGAGTTCTGATTCACTACCCCCTTCATCTGTTCTTCAAGCATCTTGATCCTCTGCACAGGATCAACAGGTCCTTCAAATCCCACACCTCTTCCAGAAAAGGCGTCGTCCTGGTAGTCTTCGCCCCAATTCACATTTCCATTTCCATATCCGTCGTAACCAGTGTTGCGACCAAACCCTTGCTGATTGATCATGGGACCTCGTCCCCCGTTATCGAAACCTTGGTTGACCCGAACAGGTCCAAACCCAGTGTTGGCAGGAATCAACCCAGCACCATTCATATTACCAAATCCACCATACCCCTGGTTAGCGTTACCAAAACCGTCATAACCGAAACCCCGCGTGTTGAAGCCGAATATTCCATCCTGATTGACGTAATCAAATCCCTAATCATTGTAGCCAAAACCATTATTGCCAAAACCATTACCACCATTGTTGTTACCACCGCCTTGGTTGGTGTCCCCAAATCCAACATTGTTAACCACAGTCTCATTTCCATTCCCTGCGTTGACATTGCCGGCGCCAACGTCATTGTTCACGACCACCACAGGTGGGGTCACTACAGGCGGGACCACGGGCGTAGGGGGCCCATCTTCTGGAATAGTCTCAACGTGCGCAGAGTTGTGGTCATTGTTGCCATTCCCATTAGCCCGCGTCAGCAGCGGCTGTACCAAAGTCTGGAGGCTCTCCTGGCCCTTAGCAATGTTCTTCATTGCTTGCATGAATAGATTCAACTTCTCGCGAATTTCCTGCATCTCTACTTGGACTTGATCCATGATTCTCTTGCAGTTGTTTCTGGTTGAATAGCGGTGAACTCTTTGTTCGTCAATCCTGAAAAACCTGAAGATGCAGGAAATAAGATACAAATTCGGGAATACCGGTCATGCAATATGAATGCAGATGCAATTGTGTAAATATGCTACAGGATATATCCCCCCCGATCTTAGTTTCGGAGAAAAGGCCATCACGACAATGGAGTCCCCATCAAGCAAGGAATCAGAAAATCCTCATATATAACCACATGCCAAGAGGCTGAGTACAAGAGTACAACTGAATACAACTGAAGAGACCTCGGCCAAAAAGCCTGGCGATGGTCAAAATACAAGTAATAGAGAATGAAAGCAAGGCAAAGATAAATCAGGCCACATGGCGTGCTCTGACATCTTCCAATATCCTCAGCGTCTCCGAATGCCCTAGTCGGGAGATCAGCTCCTGTACCAGTAAGGCATGCCGCTCGGTAGTGGATCTCAGCTTTTTGGCGTCGTCCTGGCATCCTTCGCCAGAATTCTCGTCAGGTCTGTACCTCTTGGAACCAGCCTTCACTTCATAACCTCTCGGCTTCTCGTAAAGGTTACTTACTCTAAGCTCAACAACGCTCCTGAGTGAGGTCTCTTAGGCAATCTTTGCGTCTTGGGCTTTAATCTGCGCTTCTAGCGTGGCAATTTGCAGCTTCAGTTCATCTTCACGCTCCTTCCGCTTGGTAAGTGTGGCATTCCACAAAGCTTCCCATTTGCTGAGACGGGAGTAAGCTTTGCTTAAAAGTTCCTTCTTTGAAGTAAGCACCTTGCTAACACCGTTCAAGGCTATTCCCACTTTTTCTTTCTTGTTGGTCTCTTCCGTCAGCTCCGATCCCAACCTGTTAATCAATTCAGTTTGTTCCTTCACAGTGAAGGTGGCTTCATTCTTCTCACGACGTAGCTGGAAGATCTCTTTCTCTAACTCATCATTGGCTTTCTTCAATTCTTCGTTTTCAGCCAACAATTTGTTATACTTCTCACTTTCTGCTGAAGCAAGTACCTCAATCATGGGAAGATACAGGGGTTTCGCAGCAGGATAAGGCATCAAGGAAGTACTAGCTCCCTCGCGAATCCAAGCCAAATAAGGATCATAAGCTCTGTTGTTGCTCTTACCGAGCAAAGCTTTCCCTCTCCTATGGATGTTAGCCGATGCATGTCTCAATCTGATCAAAACAGCCGTATCTAATAAGCCTGTGAGATACAGAAATTCCTGTATCTCCTTCTCAATGGGAGTGTCCCTCAAAGCATAACCGAACTTTCTTACCAGCAGTGAAGGATTATAGTTGATACAGCCTTTCCGTCCAATCAAGGGGAAATTCGGAAAGCCACTGCAACTATATATAATATCAGCGCCCAGCATACTCCGATCAAACCAAATAATGTTTTCAGCAGACAGTTCCATCAACCGGGAAGACCAATCCAAAGTATCGACAGCATCGAAAAAAGGCCCTGTCTTCGGAAGATGCCCCTGGAACCACCTGTACAAGAGAGGAAGACAGCAGGAAACATTCTTGCCACGACGTTTCTCATTCTTGTAGTGAATAGAATGATAAATATTGCCCAAGAGAGTAGGAACTGGATTCTTCGAGACAAGAATCAAGAAAGCATCTGAGTCGACAAAATCTGGCACATTAGGAAACAAGACAATCCCGTAGATGCAGACAGCTAGAATGGCACTGAAGGCAACCCAACATCCACTCTTCGCGCACTGTGTAGCCTTCTCAACCAGGACAGACAGGTGAAAACCATAAGCTCCGTTCAGCTTGACCAAACCTCTGGGAAACTCAGAAGCGTCTAAACTGACAATCTCAGCGAGTGTAGCTAACTCAGGCTCAGCATCAACATGTATGAAGGGCATCTGGTCTAACACAGGAACTCCCAACATTGCAGAATACTCCTCCAAAGTGGGTGCCAGAATATAGTCGGGAAATAAGAAACATCTCAGTTGCGGCTCATAAAACTGCATCAAAGTATACACCTCAGTCGTCTCGAATGCTGAAGGTCTGTACAACAAACTAAGCAATCTCCCATAAGATACTCTGAACTCAGCCCTCACTCCCTCATCTGCTAGAGCAACTAAACCCAGCAAGGAACTGATATCTGGCGAATGCAACCGGTAAGCAACTGTCCTCTTCAGGGACTCCATGCCTGGCTAGAAGATACACTAGAATCAGAGGGGAATGATCACCTGCAACATAAATACATGTTAATGAAATGCAGTCATGAAAATGCACATGCATATGCAAACAAGGGACCAAGTGCAATGCTGCTTTGTACTGAATCCTGAGGTCCATCAAATCTTCATCTCAAACCAAACCAACCACTCAAATGAACCCTGTAACCATATCTCATTGACAGAGATAAACCAGGTACTCTGAGGTCAAAGGTTTTCTGCAAACAGACCCACCTACCCCTCACATGTATGTACCTAACTCGCAGACGAGGTACGGCATCCTATGCTGGTTCAACGTCACAGACTTTCAAGAGTGATGATACGATACCCAGAAGGTGTGGCATCATCATCCCTTGAAGAGACCTCACTTAGTTGAATCCCAATTGATAGGTCCCCAGAGTCGACAATCCTCGGGTCAGACAACTTGTCGAGCCCTAAGGGCCAGGCAAGAAGCATCAAAGAGAATCTCGTCCGAGCGTAAATTTCGCGGCTAGCTGGTGCGAGCTAAGCAAGCAGGCTAACCACTACTCTCTACTTCTAAGTCTAGGTGTAACCTCAAGCCCAAGTCCGACTTATCTCTCAACAGATCACCCCCTCCCCACAACAACAATAACAATATAAAGTTGATAATAAAATGCGGAAAGTAAAGACAGAAAAGTAAATCTATACAACACCCACGACAGGAAAACAAGCGCTAGGATTGACTCGCATAGGGGATATTCCTGTCCCCAGCAGAGTCGCCAGCTGTTGCTACTGCGAGAATCGGCGCCGGCTAAACAGAAGAGTCGCCACCATGCGTTATTTATCCCAACGGAGGGAAAAGAAACGCTCGAAGTAAACCTACCGCAAAGACGGGAAAGGAATGGTCATCGCAACCAAATCCTGGATTCGGGAGTCGGTTACGCAAGGGGAAGGTAATAGCACCCCTCACGTCCGTCGTACTCGACGGGATCCACGCTTGTTTTCTAGTACGGATTGTTATTCTATCTACGCTAAAGGGTCAAGGGTTAAAAGAAAATAAAATGACTCGGCAAAGTATCGCACTTTATGTCTACGTATTCCCGTCTAGAACGAGAAATCAGAGTCAACGTAGTTCGCCTACCTACGGGAAAGGGGGGGGGGAAGTTGCTCACTAGGATACGGCATCCTATGCCTACGTACTTTCATACAGCATGAAAGATCAGAGCAAACGTAGTTCGGGCTACAGAAGACACAGATTTGTCTGACTGTTTTTTATCTTTCTAAAAAGGTTTTCTCCTGATTAAGAGTCCAAGCGGACAAAAATGACACTTTGATGTTTGTTTTCAGTCTTTTACGCAAGAACTGTTTTTTATGGTGTTTGTAATCTCTGACGCACTAGAGACTATGATTTGAGAGTGACTACGTCGTATGTCACCCTAGGGGTAACACACTAAGCAGTCATATTACTGAAGAGTGACCCTCCAGCAATCTTCTCTCAAATGGCTTAAGGCTCGTAGCGTACGATGTCGATCATCCTTATTACTGTGTTTTGAATTATTTGAGAAGAGAAAGAAATTCTAAAACCTAAGGTTTGAAATAGGAATCAAAACTACCCTAATGTTGTCATGCATGGGTTAAAACCTAATGTCTGTCATAATTCCCTCCTGCATAGAGGAAATCAGAGATTCTAGGGGATAAACGGAAAAGAAACAGATATACAGTAGACAGTAAAATGTAAGAGATGCAACAATACAAGCGAGGCAAGGGAGTCCCACTCAACCTCAAACCTGAGAAAACATAGGCAAAGTGAAACAACTTCACTTCAAACCTAAGGGGCAAGCTGAACAAGCCAACAAGCAATACAGAAAAAGAAATAAAACCCAACACCAACTTTTGACAGCAACACCAGCTCCTACAGCAAGTAGTTCAAACAGCACCAGCTCTGACAGCTACAGTTGATTAACAACAAAAGGTTGACAGTAACAACTTCAAGCAAGCTCCCATCTTCACTCTCCAACCATCTTAAAGCTTTTAGATAAACTCCTGTCTTCAAAGGTCTCCAAGCTCTGGCAAGCATTGAACCCCACCAAATAAACAACTTCAAACAGCAGCAAAACCCTAATCTTCACAGTTAACCAGCTTTGACAGGTCATAAGCTTCATCTTCACCAGTCTTCAATGAACTTTATCCTCAAATAGGTTCCCTTTTTTCAAGGCAAGCACTCACAGGAAAGAATCAACTAATAGATGAAGTTGAGATGTTAAGAGGCTCAGTGACAACCCAGGGAAATCACCAAGATCTTATCATAGCAAGGGAAAGATATCCTCAAGGTTCTACCCAATCAAAGCATGCTCTACATCCCTCCTAAGGAGAGATGGAACTTCTTTGGGGGACCTTGTGTCATAGGATGGAACAAAGGCACAAGAAGCTCTCTATGTTTGACAGAAGAAACCAGTCTAGTCTAAAGCTCTCCATATATCTCCTATCTCCTAAGTCTTCAAAAGCAACCTTCAAGGAGGAGGATCTTCATGCTCCAAGCTCCATCCTTTGTCTCCAATCATCTCCAAGTCTTCATGAGCTCCAACAAGCCACACCCAAGCCCAACACCCAATTGAAATGCCAAAAACCCACCAAACAAAACAACATCCCAAGAGGGAAACACACCAATATCACCCAATTTGCAAAAATCAAATAAAATGGAAACACTCATCATAAAATCCTAGATTAATTTCTAAGGGACCCTAACTATGTAACCTATACCCCGCATAAACCCGAAGGCCTAAATCAAACCCTAAGTCCCCAAACTATGCCCTAAGCTACACCTAAGTGTTGTAAAACCTTAATCCTAGCACCCTAAAGTTCATTATTCAAAACTAATATAAATTTCATCATAAAAATATGAGAAAAATTTCAAAGGGAGCATGTATCTCTAATCTACTCAATCCAACAAGAATCAACTCAAAAACATTCACCAATCTCTCATACTAAATTCAGCAAAATAAGGTATCAAACAAATGCAAAATAAAATCAATAAAATGGTAAAATATGCCAAAAAATATAAAATGCATGAAATAATGTTTTTATTGCTTTATTAAATTCTAGATACCCTAAGGGGAATAGAGAAAAAATTATCACCTTAAAATGACCTTTTTTCAATTTATTATGGATTTTTCAATTAACCTAAAATAATATGAAAAAATAAAAGAAAATAGAAGAAAATGAAAAGAGGGCGTGACAAATAGCAATCAGAACCAGTTCAATTCACCAATTGGGCCCAGAGGGGGGTGCGTATAGGAAGCGCGCGCCTGGCCCAATTCAATTCAGAAAATAACATGAAAAATCAAAGAAGAAATGGAAAAAGCTTGGTACGAATAGCAAGGATTTCACGTTCATTTCTCAATTGGGCCTCAAAAAGGGGTGTTGGCAGCAAAATATCACCTAAGCCCAAAGCAAACGTTTAAGTGAAACGCTGCGTTTGGTTTAGACTCAGACTCCCTTCACAAAATGAAACTCACTCATGGCCGTTGGATGTTCTCTCCAGTCAAAGTCCAACAAGATCTAATGGTGACAAGTTCATCTTCTTCCTTTGAATTTTGGAGGGAGAAGGAAGCCATGGCTGAAACAGAGCTTCAACCTTCATCTTCTCCAAACGCAACTCTCTTAATCCTCACCAAACCCCTAACCTAAATACATCATCTGGCTCGCCTTTTCACAAGGAATTCAACCATACTATCCATTGGCATTGAATCATCTTTTTCCTCAAAACACGAAGACATGTTCAGAAATGGATCAAACAAGAATCATCACCAAACTCAAAATTGAATAGCTTAACATCAGCTACACCTCACACTGAGTAAAACCCACCATTAAACTAGGTTTAAACCTCCAAGAATTGCAAGATACGATCATGAACAGAAATGGTGTCATCCACAAAATTGTTTCCAATCCTTGAATTTCTTTACCAGAAAGTTCCTAGCAATGATCTACATCTCATCCAACCATCTAAACCCTAACAATTATACCTATATCAAGCCATAGGATAAGATTTACATACCTGCAAAAATCGAGTGAACAGACCAAGCAATCCTTCAAATTGAGCTCCAAGATTTTCTAAATACCGTCAATGATATATGATCAAGCTTTTGTATGCACCAAATTGGATTGAAACCTCTCGAATTCTTGAATCCGATTCTGACTTGCAAGAGATGAATCCAAAATGCTCTCTCATGATTTTGCACCAATCTTGCCTTGAATTGTATCTGGAATCACTCACCAACACCAAAGGAAGTTGTTGAAATTAAGAATTTGGATTGAAATGGATCAAATGGCTGTAACCGATTCTGTTTTGCAAACTAAAAACTCAATGTTCAATCTCTCCAATCTCTCTCAATTTCCACCAACCAATGCTTTGGATCACTTCTAAATCTTATATAGAACATGAATGAAAGCTCTAGAAACTTCTGGATTGATCTAATGAGAAGTTCCACATCTCTTACTCTTGAAAATGTCATGAGAAATTCACATATGGCAGCTGAGTTTCAAGCTTGTATTTGCACCTCATTCTGATCCAAATTCTCACCACATGACATATTAAATGTGTTAGGATTCATTAGAGCCTTGGTTATGCCTTGAAGAATGGTTTTGCATATGTGACTTATGATGTAAGTAACCATTTTATAAAGGAAGTCATTGAATTATCCCTCAACTCAAAAATGTGGCAATGTCATTATTTTCAAAATGTGCTTTCCAATCAAATTGGTATGTCATATGGCTAGGTTTGGACCCATAACTCAAAAATCCCAATTTTCATCCTTGGTTCATTTAAAATTTACCCTTATCTTAGGCCATTTTTGCAATTTTGTGATACAAGCCCTTCCAATAACCCATGACCTCTTACCTAGCCCAAAAAACCATTCTAAACACATCTCATGTTGAACAGTTTTCCATTTGAGGAGTGGAAGATAGAGATTTTGACCTATGTTGGAAAATGACCTATAATTCAACTTTCCCAAAATACCCCTGGATTGCCAAGATCATAACTTGAGTTCTACAAATCTTCTTGAGGACTTCTAGTACTCAAATTAAAACTAAGATCAAGCCCAACAATTCTTATGTTGGCCAAAAATCCATTTGAAAACTCCTTCATGGGCAAACGTTGCTTGGAAGTCAAGTGACTTTCACAGATAAATTTCAGTGTCCTCTGATGACCCATAACTTGCAAGAACCATAAATTGAGTTCTACAAATCTTCTTGAAGACTTCTAGTACTCAAATTAAATCTATTGAAAAGCTCTACAAGTTTCATGTTGACCAAGAATCCATTTGAAACTTGCATTTTGACTTATCTGGCTTGGAAGTGAGGCCTAAATTAGGGGATTTTACACTGAAACCCTAATTTGGCAACTCCTCCTACTCTTGATTCTCTTTGATTTATCCTTGGAACAACACCACACTTGTATCAACATATCAATTCATGAATCCCACATCCTTCAATTAAGCCTTGATGCTCTTCAATCACTCAGTTGACCTAGGGTTGACCTATGGTTGACCCAGATGAAACCCTAGTTGACTGCACTTCAACTATGGCTCTTGTACTTGACTCAATGACTTGTCTTATCTTAATATGACCCTCTAGGCACTTCATAAGCTTTGTACACATTCCATACCCTCAATTCATAGCTCATACTCCCATTGATGACTCTCAATACACCTCAGATTAGGAGAGAAGTCCACTGGTTGACCCTCAAACTTCTCAAAGCTTCAACCCCTTCCTTGATGACTTGGATGGTCTTAAGCTTGAATAAAAACCCTTGATGTGCTTCTTTAGATAAGAATGGAACTTGATCCCCTGTTGGATGACTTGCTATGTTATGCTATGCAAATGATTAGATTATGTACATGACTTACTATGCAAATGATAATGCAATTGAAACATAAACCAGGTGAAATAGGTTGAGCAAATTTTAGGGTGCAACACAAAGCTACAGAAGACTCTGAAGCGTTACCTACAGAAGACTCTGAGCGCAGAGTGTAAAGATTCAGTATATTCAGAAGACTCTGTGAGAACTCAACGCTGCAACCTACAGAGGCTCTGAGAATCAAGTCAACTCTGATCATTCATTCATGCTAAGCACTTTGCTGCATAACTCTGGATAGAGTGACTATGATAAAGAAGAACAAGGAACAACATCAGAGGATCTGATGCAAGTATTACTTTCATATCAATTCATTTGAAAAGATATTGTTCAAGAAAGATTCGTTGCTAAACCCAATGCCTACCAACGGCATTATTCCTCATTTGTGTATGGCACAAGAATTTAGACAAAAAGGGTATGTCTGAACATTCCTCTTCTATGAAGAAAAAGTCAAAGAAGACAAAAGGCAACAACTGCACGTTATTTGAGAAATGGATGTGAAGTCTATTTAAGCAAGTATTCAACATCATTTCAAGATTGACGGGATACAAAACAATCAAAGAACATATTCAAACAACTTTCTTCAACAAACATACTTGTTTTATTTGTTCTTTGTTTTGTGTAAAAATCACAGTTGTGATAATAGCTTTTTAGAAGCACTTAAACACATTGTATTTCATCCTTATAAAAGTTCCTTGAGAGACTAAGTTGTGGTCAGGATTCTTGAGAAGACTAAGACAGTTTGTCTTAGTGATATCACTGTAATCAGGTTTTGATTTAGTGATTAAGTCCTTATTTGAGAAAGCAAAATTACCTTGGCCGGGTGGACTGGAGTAGTTTGAGTTCAAACGAACCAGGATAAAATAACTTGTCATTTTTCTATTATCATAGTTGTTTTTAAAACCCTTATTCAACCCCTCCCCCCCCCCCTTTCTAAGTGTTTTGCCTACCTTTAGTTGGTATCAGAGCTCCGGCTCTGAAGTGCTGTCACTTAACAATGATAGAGAAAGATCAAGTTGGGAAAACTCTTGATTTATTATCCTTGATATATTATGGCTGAACAATCAAACAACAAATATGATGATAAAGATAGAATCAGCACCAAGCCTCCCATGTTTGATGGAGAGAAATTTGATTATTGGAAGGATAGAATGGAAAGTTTCTTTCTAGGCTATGATGCTGATCTATGGGACTTGGTCATTGATGGATACATCCATCCCACTGATGGTAAGGGCAAAAATATTGAAAGAAACTCAATGACTGACCAACAGAAGAGAGATTTCAGAAATCATCACAAAGCTAGAACTATTCTGTTAAACGCTATATCTCATACTAAGTATGAGAAAATCAAAAATAGAAAAACAATGTTTGACATGTTTGAGTCATTAAAGATGACACATGAAGGAAACTCTCAGGTGAAGGAGACAAAGGCTCTTGCGCTTATTCAGAAGTATGAAGCCTTCAAGATGGAGGAAGAAGAATCTGTGGAAACCATGTTTTTAAGATTCCAGATTCTGACAGCTGGTTTGAAGGTCCTTGACAAAGGATACTCCACTTCTGATCATGTGAAGAAGATCATCAGAAGTCTACCAAAGAAGTGGAGACCCATGGTCACAGCGCTAAAGCTATCAAAGGATCTTAACAAGATCACTCTGGAGGAACTCATCAGTTCCTTAAGAAGTCATGAGATAGAGCTGGAAGAAGATGAGCCTCAGAAGAAAGGTAAGTCTATTTCTTTAAAATCAAATAAAAAATCTGACAATAAAGCTTTTTAGGTACTTGAGGAAAGCTCTGGAGAATCTTCCTCAGATGAAGATGAACTGTCTTTACTTTCCAGAAGGATAAATCAACTCTGGAGGCATAAACAAAAGAAGTTCAAAAACTCCAAAAGACCAGAACAACGTGGGGAATCTTCTGGACACAAATGATCTGGCAAGAAAGAAGTTGTGTGCTTTGAGTGCAAGGAGCCAGGACACTACAAAAATGAATGTCCCAAACTTCAGAAGGAGAAACCCAGAAAGAAGTTTGAGAAAAAGAAGAAAGTCTTGATGGCCACGTGGGATGACTCAGATGCTTCTGAAGCCTCATCAGAGTCAGAGAACGAATGTGCAAATATGGCACTAATGGCTGACATGGAGGAGCACGAGGAAACATCTGAATCTGGATCAGAATCAGATTCAGAAGAGGTATTTTCTGATCTTACCAGAGCTGAGCTAATTGAAAGCTTATCTGAGATGCTTGAAAACTATAGTAAGATTAGACTCAAATACAAGAAGATTCAGAGCTATCTTGCATCTGAGACTGATCAGATGAAATCAGAAATTGCTGAGCTAAAAGCAAATAATTTTCAAATAAAAACTGATTTAGAAAAAGCTCAACAAAAGTTTGATTCAGATACTATGTCTTGCTCCAAAAATATTTTAGAAGAGTATGACTATAGTTTTTAGAGGTTTCTGTCCAGAGGCCTAGACAGAAGCAAAATGGCTTCCATGATCTATGGTGTTAGCAGGAATAACAGAAAAGGAGTTGGATATGAATCACCCTCTGGGAAGGATTTAAATCCAAAACCTGTTGATAAGCTGATCATCAATTATACTCCTCTGTACACTCATTTTAAATATGGTCACCTAAATGACATAAAGCACACACGTACAGATCAGATCACAAAAAGCTTTATTAAACCAAAACCTCGTCAGAACACAAAAGTGTTTAAGGGACATAAGTTCAGGCAGAACTTCAGACCAACTAACCCTAGAGGACCCAAAAAGATATGGGTACCTAAGGATAAAATAATTTTTGTTGCAGATGTCCTTAGCAGCAAAGTTAAGACACCAGTCATGGTACCTGGACTCTGGCTGCTCACGACATATGACGGGAATAAGGTCTATGTTCCAAAGCCTGGAACTTAGATCTGGAGGAGACGTGAAGTTTGGAGGAAACCAAAAGGGAAAAATCATTGGCTCTGGAACAATTGGTAATGGTAACCTCCCTTCTATCTCTAATGTTCTGCTTGTTGAAGGATTAACATATAACTTATTGTCCATAAGTCAGTTAAGTGACAATGGTTATGATATAATCTTTAATAAAAAATGTTGTAAAGCTGTTAGTCAGAAAGATGGTTCAATCCTCTTTAATGGGAATAAGAAGAACAACATTTATAAGATAAATCTTTCAGAACTGAAAAATCAAAATGTTAAATGCCTTATGTTTGTTAATGATGAGCAATGGGTCTGGCATAGAAGATTGGGTCATGTTAGCATGAGACGTATATCTCAGATTAACAAGCTCAATATGGTCAGATGACTTCCTAAGTTGAAGTTCAACTTAGATGCTCTTTGTGAAGCATGTCAGAAAGGAAAATTTTCAAAATCTTCTTTCAAATCTAAAAATGTTGTTTCTACCTCTAGACCATTAGAGCTACTTCATATTGATCTATTTGGACCAGTGAAAACTGCATCCATCAGAGGCAAGAAGTATGGATTATTCATAGTTGATGACTACAGCAGATGGACATGGATAAAATTCCTAAAACACAAGGATGAGTCACACTCTGTATTCTTTGACTTCTGCAATCAAATTCAAAATGAAAAGAATTTTAATATTGTCAAGGTCAGAAGTGATCATGGTGGTGAATTTGAAAATAAATATTTTGAATTTTTTTATAAAGAAAATGGCATTGCACATGATTTCTCTTGTCCTAGAAATCCTCAACAGAATGGAGTTGTAGAACGAAAGAATAGAACATTGCAAGAAATGGCCAGAACCATGATCAATGAGACTAATATGGCAAAACATTTTTGGGCAGAAGCAATTAATACAGCGTGTTATATTCAGAATAGAGTGTCTGTAAGACCTCTTCTGGAGAAGACTCCTTATGAATTGTGGAGGAATAGAAAGCCCAACATTTCTTATTTCTATCCTTTTGGATGTGTTTGTTTTATTCTAAATACTAAGGATAATCTGAACAAGTTTGACTCTAAAGCACAAAAGTGTTTTATGATTGGATATTCTGAACGCTCTAAAGGCTACAGAGTATACAATACTGAGACACAGATTGTGGAAGAATCAATTCATGTCATATTTGATGATAAGCTTGGCAATCAAAAGCCAAAGTAGTCTGAAATTTCTGCAGATAGAGAAGTTCTTCTCACAGACTCTGAAGAATCAGAGGCAGATAAAGTTCAAGCAAAAGAATAAGAAGCAACTCCAGATGCTACTCCATTGGCTGCTCATCTGCAAAGCTTAACTATTTCTGAAGAACCTACTCTGAAAGGATCCTCCAGAATCAAAGCTTCTCACCCAGAGGAAATTATTATTGGAAAGAAGGATGATCGCATCAGAACAAGATCCTTTCTCAAATCATCTGGAACATCGCTGTTTGGTTTAGTGTCAATTATTGAACCTACCTATATGGATGAAGCTCTGCAAGACAATGATTGGATACTTGCTATGAAAGAGGAGCTAAATTAATTCACAAGGAATGATGTTTGGGATCTGGTTCCAAGACCAAAAGGATTTAATATTATTGGAACTAAATGGGTCTACAGAAATAAGCTAAATGAGCAAGGAGAAGTCATCAGAAATAAGGCTAGATTGGTTGCTCAAGGCTACAGTCAGCAAGAAGGTATTGATTACACATAGACATTTGCTCCTGTGGCAAGGTTAGAATCTATACGTTTGCTTATTTCTTTTGCTACACATAATAACATCACTCTTTATCAGATGGATGTTAAAAGTGCTTTCTTAAATGGCTTAATAGAAGAAGAAGTTTATGTTCATCAACCTCCTGGATTTGAAAATGAAAAATTTCCAGAACATGTTTTTAAATTAAAGAAATCACTCTATGGCCTAAAACAAGCTCCCAGAGCTTGGCATGAGAGGCTGAGTAATTTTCTTCTGGAAAATAATTTTATCAGAGGAAAGGTTGATACTACTCTTTTTTGTAAATCAATTAAGAAAGACATTTTAATCTGTCAAATTTATGTAGATGATATTATTTTTGGAACAACAAATATTACACTTGGAAAGGAGTTTGCTGAGTCTATGCAGGCAGAATTTGAAATGAGCATGATGGGAGAACTCAGATTCTTTCTGGGAATTCAAGTCAATCAAACTCCAGAAGGCACTTACATACATCAAACAAAGTATGTGAAGGAGCTTCTGAAGAAGTTGAACATGACATAGAGTAAGTCAGCTAAGACTCCAATGCATCCAACTAGCACTCTAGGAAAAGAAGAGGTAAGTAAAAAGGTAGATCAGAAGTTGTACAGAGGTATGATTGGCTCTCTTCTGTATTTGACTGCTTCTAGGCCTGATATTCTTGTCAGTGTTTGTCTTTGTGCTAGATTCCAATCAGATCCTAGAGAATCTCACTTAACAGTTGTTAAGAGAATTCTGAGGTATCTGAAAGGTACTACTAACGTGGGTTTGTGTTACAGAAGATCTGATGAATTTAAGTTAGTTGGCTTCTGTGATGCTAATTATGCTGGAGACAGAGTTGAACGTAAAAGTACTTCTGGAAGCTGTCAGTTTCTGGGAGGTAATTTGATCTCATGGTACAGCAAGAAGCAACCCACAATGGCACTTTCAACTACAGAAGCAGAATATATTGCTGCTGGTGGTTGTAGTACTCAAATGCTCTGGATGAAAAGTCAGCTGGAAGACTATCAGATATATGAGAGTAACATTCCTATCTTTTGTGATAATACTTCTGCTATTTGCCTCTCTAAAAATCCTATTTTACATTCTAAGGCAAAGAATATAGAAATTAAACATTATTTCATTAGAGACTATATTCAGAAGGGAATTTTAAGTTTAAATTTTTTTGATACAGACCATCAATGGGTTGATATTTTTACAAAACCCCTTACTGAAGATAGATTTAAATCCTTTCAATTGTCTGAGACGTACATGACAGGATGTCTTCAAAGAAAGCCTCGTCTGAACGCAGATTTCATGAGGGATATTGCATGCCAAACATGTAATCCCACACTACTCTCCACACTAATGCTACATGTGTACTCAAGCCTGGGTATTAGGCTTATCTCTCAATGGAACATCCCACCCAACAACACATTAGCAATATGATAATAATGATAAAGTGCAAAAAAGTAAAATGAAAATGTAACAATGAACAAATACAACATATATACACACCCACAAATAAAAAGCAAACAAGCTCTAGGATTGACTCGCATAGGGAAACAGGATCCCCAGCAGAGTCGCCAGCTGTCGCAACTGCAAAAAAGGGCCGACAGAAATAAACAGAAGAGTCGCCACCGAACATTATTTATCACAAAGGGAGGTAAAGGAAACGATCGAAGAAAACCTAAGAGAACGGGAAAGACAAGGTCATCGCAACCAAATCTTGGGTTCGGGAGTCGGTTACGCAAGAGGAAGGTATGAGCACCCCTCACGTCCATTGTACTCAACGAGATCCATGCTTGTTGTCTAAATCTATGGGTGAAAGCTATCTAAAAGCTACTGCTAAACGGGATGAAGAGAAAGGACAGACTCGCTAGGACATCTCCGCCCTATGCCTACGTATTCCCTCGTGCAATGGGAAAGTCAAAGTCAACATAGTTCGGGAAACTACGGGTGATGGGGGAAGGTTGCTCACCAAGACTTCGTTGTCTTGTGCCTACGTATTCTCATCTGGTATGAGAAATCAGAGCAAACGTAGTTCAGGAAACTACGGGACAAGGTTGGTTAAGCATTTTTTATGAGTGACGCTAAGCTTCCATTCCAGAAGTTAGGGATGATGCCTGTTTGCGTTAGAACAGAAACGTAACATACCCTTTCTGAAAATGAGGTTTGAAAACAATCCCGAAGGATGAAAATGTTTGAATTTTGTTTGTGAGTTTTAAAAGAAGTGAGTTGAGTTAGTTTGAAACTCATGTTGCACTAAAGACTATGACATAAGAGCGAATGCATCGCATATCGCCCAAAGGGCATACGCTAAACACTCTAGACAATGGGAAGAGAGATCTCCCCACTTATCATTCCTCATGTACTTAAGGCTCGTAGTGTACAAAACTTGTCATTATTCATTAAATGTCTTAAAAGAGTTTGAGATGAAAAGAGAAGACACAAGAACTCTTAAGGGAACTAGGAACCCTAATGTTGTCATGCAAAGATGGTCCTAAAGTTGGGATAAAAATGGGTACTACCTAATGTTATCATACAAAGGATTGAAAGCCTAATATCTCTCCTACTCCCATCTTAAACAGAGGGGCTAGGAATCCTAAGGGATCATGTGAGCAAGCATAAGTAACCACAACACTAATCAATCACAAATAAAAACAAAAGAGAGACTTAAGCAAGTCTTGAAAGATGAAAGGAATGTAAGTAAGAATTGCGCCTAAGAGGGGGGGGGGGTGAATTTGTTTATTTTGAAATTTTCTTGTTTTAAGAGAGTTATGTTACTTTCTTTTAGCAGAGTGGTGTTATGAAAGCTTGTAAAGGCAGAAAGTAAAAGAGACACATAGAATTATAGTGGTTCCCCTCACACCCCGAGGCTCTTAAAACCAGAGTGTGGATCAGAAAGTTGTGAAATGAGAATTTCTATTAAGTATTTAAGTCCTAATTGCTCAAATCATTAAAAATCGTTTGCATTACTTTTCACACTAACACAAGCTTTTTAAAATGAGAATTTTTCTAAGTTTTTGTAAGTGCAATCGATTGCACTCTTAGAGCAATCGATTGCATGATCATTTTCAACTCATTTTTTGCTTTTATTTTAATAAGCAATCGATTGCTGCTTTGATGCAATTGGTTGCATGCTTAAACTTTTTCAAATTTTTTACTTCTGTTTTGAAGTGCAATCGATTGGTCCAAAGGTGCAATCGATTTCTCTTATGAAAATTTGAATTTTCAAGTAATTTTGTGAAGGTGCAATCGATTGGTCTCTTTGTGCAATCGATTGCTCACTGAACGTTTTTGAAAAATCTGTCTGAAAAATTGCATCTCTTCAATCAAATTTCTATGGAATGTTTCCTTTGAAGCATGACAATTGTTCATCAATTTTTCTGGAGATTTGCATGCTTTTTCTCAAGAGGTGTTTATGTAATATAAATACCTAACTCTTTCAAAATTCAAAAACAACCTTTACAACATCTCTCTTTCAATTCTTTTTCAAAAATCTGTATCATAATTTCATCTTTCCACTTCTAAGAAAAATCAATTTTCACAAAGCATTTTCTGCATAAATTTCATATCTTTTGAAAAGAAAATTCTTGAGCAATAAGTCTTAGAAACTTGTGGAATTTCCCATTGAAAGAGAAGATCAATCTCAGCATTGATAAACAACTGTATACATTGTTATAAATCATTACAAAATTCAGAATTGTATGTATTTTCCGTTGCTGTTCAGGATTGTTGAAAGCAAGTGTGTGCATTAGAGAGGATTGTTCTCATTGCACTTAGTGTTTAGATCTTAAAGGTGTTTAAGAGCCTTTGATCTCCCTATAGGTTAGAAAGAAAGTTGTACACTGATCCTAACTATAGTGAAAATCATCTTTGTCTTCTTTAAGTGGTTTGTCTTCATCAAAACATATGATGATATCTGAGAATCTTGATTTCACATTCTCCCCCTTTTTGATGATGACAAAGCACTCTTCTTTTGTTGCAATGATCTTTCCGGCAAATTTTTCTCCCCCTCAATTTGTGAAGTTGACATGTTTTTCTCCCCCTCAATGTGTAAAGTTGAGAAGTTCTGAATTTGTATTGAGGTTCGAAATAGTCTTTGTATTTGTACCTTAAGGATCAAGGAAAGACAACAAGCAATAAAAGAGTAACATCCTTCTCCCCCTTTTGACATTATCAAAAATAAGGGAAAGATGGGTTAAGGCAATAATATATATAGATGATAGACAAGATAATATTTGAAAATAAAATATAAACTTAGTCATAAATTCAAATTGCAAATTTAAAATAGTACAAAGAAACTAGATAGTACGGATTTCAAATAACATAAATGACTTAAAAAGAAACAATAAAACACATAGTAAAAAGTTTTTATGACAGATCCATATCAGGGTCAAAGGTTGGTTGGTTTGGAAATGTTGTCTGTAGAGGTCATGGATGAGTTGGAGGGGCAACCGGGTTTGGAGGGTCATATGACGGAGTGTATAAGTGATAATACAGATAGGAGAATTGTTAATTGACGGCCTCTTGGAAGTTGGTGATCCGAGTGTTGGTTGACTCTTGAATAGCATTATATTGGTCATTGATGGAAGTGTTGAGATTTCCAAACTGTTGAGACATGTAATCCATTAACTGTTGGTTACTCGGGCCATGTTCATTTGGAGGAGGAGGAGGAGAATCATCATCTTCTTCATTTTCGTCCTCATTATTTTCAGCCATACCTTCACCAAGATACACAATGGTTTTGGTTTCCGAGTTGTATTTGACACCTATCCGAGATTCCACATTTTTGATTGAGATCTTGTTGATATTTGAATCCATGAGATACTTGTCAAATCCTTCAAAGTCTACTTCAAAATGTTCCAAAATCTTTGTGATGAACCATGCATATGGCAGAAACTTGGATTTTTCGTTGATTCCGCACATGTGAGTCAAGATTAAATTTGACCAACTTATGGGAATGCCATTCTTAATAGTATATAGAATCTGCATTTCTAGATCAGTCACGATGCAATGGTTTCCGCCTCTTGGGAACATTATGTAAACCATGAAATAATGAAACAGTCGATCATCAATGTTAAAGATACCTGCCGACCATGAGTTTTGAGAGGGTTCTATGCCGCCTAAGGATCTGACATGTTTTGCATGGAATTCTGCTTCAGTCATACGGCCAAGGCTCCAATAGAATTCTCGTTTATTGTATGCTTTCCAGAGGTATTCGCTTTCTTCATAAAGTCTCCCACCAGAGATTGGAATGTTCAGAATCCTACCAAGTGTTTTGGAGTGGAGTGGAATTCTTTTTCCTTGAACATATGTTACCATCTTGCCTTCTTCCATTTGTAGGTTTCTATAGAACAATCTTACCAAGTCCGGATGAGGAAATCACAGGTTCCAACCCACATGAAATCAAAGTTTCTTGGAAAGAAAAGCATTCTTTAAGGAATGATGAGAGGATACCATATTTTGGTGTCTGCACAACCTTCTTCTGAAAATATTTGGCGAACTTTTCCTTTTGTTCATCATCCAAGTGTTGAAGAACCAGTGGAGTTTTTGAAGATGAAGAGGCTGGACCTTTGCCTTTGTCTTGTGCTGAAATCTTCCTTTTTGAGCGTGAAGCCATGGGAAAATGATGGAGTTTTAAGAGTTTGTGAGGAGAGGAAGAGTTTTTGTGGAGAGGTTTTGTTTTGAAGGAGATGGTTAAGATAGGTTATGAGAAGTTGGATTTTATAATGGTTAAGAGAGGAGTTATTGTGGGATATGAGTGGTTGAAAGTATTGATGATTAAGACTTTGGGAAAATGAGAATTAATGGTCAATGTCTTGAGACTAGAATTAAGTAGTAATGGCTAGTCATAGGTAGGTCAAAAATGTAATGATAGGGTAGTTGGAAAGTTTAAGAAACCATGGATCTATTAAATAGAAAGAGAAAAAACAGTTTTACAGTAGGTGCAATCGATTGACACAGGGGTGCAATAGATTGTTCTATAAAACATAAACGAAATCTGACAAAAACTACAGAGTGCAATCGATTGACACAGGGGTGCAATCGATTGCTTGCTTCAAAAATTAATAAAAAATGTAAAACTTACAGTGAGCAATCGATTGACACATAGGTGCAATCGATTGCATGCAGTGAAATTTTGAGAAAATGCCACAGATTGAGTTCTGTCATGATTCAACGTCAGTTTCATCCAGAATTCCAAGTTCCCTTCATATTTTGAAGAAAGATTCCTTTGCCAAAGGCTTCGTGAATATATCGACAAGCTGATTATGAGTATCTACAAATGTTATCTCGACATCTCCTTGAAGTACATGATCTCGTAGAAAATGATTTCGTATGTCGATGTGCTTGGTCCTTGAATGCATGACTGGATTCTTCGTTATGTTAATTGCACTTGTGTTGTCACAACAAAGAGGAATGCTACCCAGGTCGAGTTTGTAGTCACGAAGTTGTTGCTTGAGCTAAAGTATCTGCGCACATCAACTTCCCGCTGCTATGTACTCCGCTTCAGCTGTACTAAGTGCTACACATGCTTGATTCTTGCATGCCCATGAGACTAGTGCATTTCCTAAGATGTGACATGTTCCACTTGTGCTTTTTCTATCAGTTTTACAGCCTCCATACTCCGCGTCAGAATATCCAATTAAATTGCATATACTACCTTTAGGATACCATAAGCCGACATTTGTTGTTCCTTTGAGATACTTCATGATCCGCTTGACTGTCATTAGGTGAGACTCCTTTGGATTTGCTTCAAAGCGAGCGCAAAGGAAGACCCTAAACATAATTTCAGGGCGACTTGCTGTCAAGTATAGTAAGGAACCAATCTGTTGCACCCCAAAATTTGCCCAACCTTTTTTCTTTAACTGGCTTTTGTTACATTGCATTTCACAGCATTAGCATTTTCATTTCATTACTCATTTGCAGGGGATTGAGAGAGGTGTGCTTATCAAGATAGGATTATCAAGGTTCCAAGTCTAAGCAAGAGGTTTATTCAAGCTATCAAGTGCTTATTCTCACCAGAGGAATGTTAAAGTTCACTAAAGGAGTGGATGGTTAAGATTGGTTGAATCTCCTATCTTGGGGGTCAATTGAAGGGCATCAGATGATATTGAGTCCATGGTTATGGATGGGGAGCATTGTATAAGTCCATTGGATTCCTTGAGGAGCTTGTGCAAGTCATTATACCAAGTGCAAGAGGCCACAGCCAAAGGTGGTGCAGTTAGGGTTTTCACCTGGTCAACCCTAAGTCAATAGTGAATTTGAAGGAGATTAAGACTCAATTCCAAGCAACTATGATCATGGAATGTTGTTTTGAGACATTTCATATATCATTTCAAGATCAATTCATCAATAATCAAGAGTGTGAGAAGTTGCTAAGCTAGGATTTCTAAGCTTGTCAGTGTAAAATCCCCTATTTAGTGCCTAACTTCAAGACCACATGACTCAAGATACAAGTTTCATCTCATCTTTACCCCAACACGAAACTTGTAGAGCATGTTATTAGCTTTCTTTTGAGTACTAGAAGTCATTCATTTGATTTCTAGAACTCAAATTATGAAGCTGGCAAGTTACAGGTCATCAGATGAATGTGATTTTGGTCAACAAAAGTCAACCCACTTCCAAGACATTTTGGACCTAGAAGGATGTTTCTCCTTACTTTGACCCAAACATGGAAGTTCTTAATTATGATCTTAGCTTTCCAAAAAGTACTAGAAGTCCTTCATCTGATTTGTGGAGCTCAAGTTATGAAGCTTGCAATGCAGGGGTATTTTGGGAAACTTTGATTACAGGTCATTTTGATTATAGGTCAATTTCACAACTTTGCGCACCTCACATGGAAGTTTTTCCAACATCAAACTTGCTTCAAATAGCATCCTTTTCATCATTAAACATCAACCTATCATGGGATTGGCTTGTATGTGAGAATTGGTGAAGAAAACTCCATAGAAAAGTACTTAAAAGGGCTAAATTCAATCAAAGTCATTTTGAACCAATTTTAATCAAATTGGTGCATTTTTTGAATCCTTTTGACATTCTAAGAACAATGCCAATTTCAGAAAATAAGTTTGAGGTCACTTGCATATGGAAATTTCAAGCTTGCTTCATTATGAAGGTACATTTTCAAATCTCACCACAAGATCAAAACAAGGAACAATTTCCAGCCATTGGATCAATATACACTACCAGCAAGCTAAGTGAATGAAGAAACAAAACTTGGAAGCTCTGTTTTCATGCATATGGTGAAGCTTGCATAACCAAAATTTTGGATTTCAATTGGACTTCTATGGGCTGTGATTGGGCTTTTTATTCATCCAGATCCAATGTATATAACTTCAGCATCCTTCACAAGCTCTTGAGGTTGGATTTCCATGGAAGAATAACAAAATTCAGTTGGAGAAAAGTGAAGAAAAAGTGGAAATCGAATTTTTCAATTGAAGGAGTTTCAAGCCAAATTGAGATTGCCAAAAGCTCTAGGGAGGTTCAAGGAACGATTCTAGTTGATTTTGCAGAAGCTTCATCAAGAGTTGAAGACCCAACGGAGGTGCTCCGTTGAGTAAGTAATCTCTCAAGAATTCTCTCTTTACATGTACATATTGCACTCCATTTTTGTGTTTTCATGCTCCCTTAGTCATAAGGATTGTTTCTGGATTAGTTTAGAGCTTGTTAGTGATGATTCTTGAAACGACCTCCTTTCTTCTTGCTTGCGGTTAGGCCTGATCATAGGAGATTAGTGAGAATAAACCATGGATTATTGATGTACTAAGCATGACGAGTTGATTGGTACAAAGAATTTTGAGTTTCGTTGAGTTATTAGAAGTGCTACAGTGGCACACTATCGGAGAAGACGACCGGAGCCGCCATGCTCCGACGTCTACAAATCTCCCTCCATCTATATTTAAATTCCAGTCACGTGCGTGGCTTCATGTGGCACCCTTAGATTGTTTGACTAGTCTTGAAATGAAAGGCCACAATTTAGTCTTAACATAGTTGACCAAGAATAAGTAAAATAGTGTGTATTTTTAAATGAAATTTTGAGTGGACTTGGGCTCAATTCTTATTCACACCTCCCTCACTAATGGCCCAATGCATTACACGCGATATGCTTACTACTTGCACCACATGTTTTTCAATTTCTTTTCTTTTTCTTTTATTTTTTTCATTTCAATTTAGTTGGTTTTTTATGCATGGAAAATACCTCAACACCTCTAAAAAAATCATAGTAAAATATTTTTCATACTTTAGCATGTTAAGTGATTTTACAATTTTTGAGATTAATTTTTTTAATTCATTTTCCAATTTAATCTTGAATTTTCTTTTTGAGGTATTTCTTATGAATTGGAAATTGCACTACACTTGTTTAGAATTTTATTTCTTGATGTAAACTGCAAATAAATGCTTGAAATGTTTTGTGCACATCATTAACATGTTGGTTGATTTTGTGATATTTTTTCCCCCTGATTTTTATCACCATTGGAATAGGTTTTTGGTTGAACCTTTAGGACCTTCCCTTTTCACTAGTTCTTAGGACCCCCTAGAACTTTCCCCTCTGTTTGCCTAGTTAGGTTTAGAATTTTTCCCTAAAACTTTGACCTCTGGTTCCTAACACCAGAGGGGTCCCATAGGATTTTATTTGACATTTTTAGGATTAGTTTACTATTTTTAGTGTATTTTACACTTTAGGTCACCCTTGTATGACTTTCACCCTAATACTTGTGCTAGTTTGATTCTATTTGGAATTTTGTGTATTGTTCGAGCATCTAAACTTTGCATATCCATATTGTAGACATAATAAAGCATGTGTATGTTCAATTTCAGGCCTTGATCATGTTCATAACTTGGTTAAGTTTAGGCATCTCTTAGGAGTTCCATTTAGGTCTTTTTATGTGTATATGTTGAATGATCTTCACTTCCTTAACATGATTCTCTTGCCATTTCTTGTATGTTCCTTTTCAAATGCTTTATGTACATTCTCCTTTCTTGTCCCTTTCTATCCAAGGACATTGGAGCATCATTTAAAGTTGCTTAATCCCTCCTTAGGAGGTATTTGAAGCTTGACTTGAATGGTGAACTATGAGGACACTTTTTGTGCATCTTTTGGCACAAGTCATAATGAAACTTTGGTTGAATGACATTAGGGATACCATGGATGTTTTATCTCCTTCTCTCACTTCTCTTTTGGTTTATGATTCATCCCGTGTTCAGGTTAGAGGCATTAGGGCATTGTTTGCACTTGCTTGAGGTATGTTTTGCATTTGTTCTTGCTTGCATTTGAAGGTTGAGATGAGCTTGTGGTGGTATTTACCCCACACAATTTCCTCCCTTGCTTGTGTGTTTGCTCTTTGTGTATCCCTTATTTGCATTAAAGGTTGAGGTGTCCTCCCTTTGATTGTAATGTTGCATTGCATGTGCATTAATTCATATTCACATTTCAATTCAAGTATTGTATGTTGCTTCTTTTCTTTGCATTACCATGTTCCCTTAGGAATTCTCACTTCCTTGTTTAAGGATTATGATGATAGACATTAGGTTGAATCCTTTGCATGATAACAAATAGGATAGATTTCCCTTCTCAATCCTAACCTTAGGACCATGATGCATGATAACTTTAGGGTTTGAGTATAGTTCCCCCTAGTTTTGTCCTCTCTCTCTTTCTCATCTTCAAACAATTCTAACATACATAATAAGATAATGTATGTTGTGCCATGAGCCTTGTACTTGGGAAATAGTGATTGGGGGGTTACGTCTCAATTGCTTAGAGTGTTTAGTATACGTCCTTAGGACGATATGCGACGCATTCGCTCCTAGGTTTTAGACTTTAGTACAACATACATTATAAACATTCATTCAAAACACTTCTTTAATAAAAGACAAAAACAAACAGTCAAACTCCTTTTTGCTCTTTGGGACCCCCTTAATCAAGAAAACATTTTCATAAACAAGAGTGTTGTTAACGCTTAGTTCTACCACAAACAGTAACGCTTAAGTCTCCAATGGTCGAGCTGCATACACCAAACTGCCGGAACTATTTGTTAACCCTACTCAGGTAAAAAACAGATGAACAAACCTGTGTTCTCTTTTTTATCCCGAACTACGTTTGCTCTGATCTCTCATACCTGTTGAGAGTACGTAGGCACAAGATGCGGTGTCTTGGCGAGCAACCTTTCCCCTTTCACCCGTAGTTAGCCGAACTATGTTGACTCTGACTTTCCCATTGCACGAGGGAATACGTAGGCCCAGAGTTGCGGCGCTCTGTCGAGTAACTTTTCTTTTCTTTTGTCCCAGACCTTTAGTTAGATAGTTTTAATCACCCTTTCTAGATAGACAACCAAGCGTGGATCCCGTCGAGTACGACAGACGTGAGGAGTGCTAATACCTTCCCCTTGCATAACCGACTCCCGAACCCGAGATTTGGTTGCGATGACCAATCTTATCCCTTTTCGTCAGGTTTTCTCTGCTCGTTTCCTTTCCCTCGTGTTGGGATAAATAACAAACTGTGGCGACTCTTCTGTCATTGCCGGAACCTTTTTTTGCAGTAGCGACAGCTGGCAACTCTGCTGGGGATTATGCAACGGTGCCCTATGCGAGTCAATCATAACGCTTGTTTGTTTATTTTTGGGGTGTATGTACATATGTGTTGTACTTTACTTTATCTTTACTTTCCCGCATTTATTTTTTCAGCATTATATATCATTATTGTTGTGCTGTGGGGAGGGAAGTTCTGATGAGTGATAAGCCATACCCAAGCCTGAGTGCAAACCTAGCATTAGTAGTGGAGACTAGTGGCGGGCCTTTTTGCTGAGCAGACACAGTTCCCCATGAAATTCGCACTCAGACGAGATTCTTTTTGATGACTTCTTTTCTGACCCTTAGGGCTCGTCTGGATGTTGGATCTGAGAGTTGTCGGCTCTGGGAACCGATCATTTGTGATTCAGCTAAGTGAGGCCTCTTCGGGAGAGGATGATGCTAAACTAGAAATGGTGAATGTATCATCATTTCTTGAAAGTCTGTGCCGGTGATGAACGTATAGGATGCCAAATATTATCAGTGGAATAGGTCCATACCTGTGAGAGGGATTGGGTTATGCAGAAAACCTTTACCTTCAGATTACCTGGTTTTTTCTACAGTTTGAATCAGTGTTATTGGTATTAGTTGGGTCCTATTATCAGGGCAGTGCTATGTTCTTGTTAAAGCAAAGTGCCAGTTCTTCTCAAGCTACAACACATCGATCTTGATCCCTTATTTGTTACATTAGCATTTTGCATGTTTGCATTGCATTGTATTTGCATTTCATCTGCATATCCATCATCAGCCGTGTTGCACCCCAAAATTTGCCTAACCTTTGCTTAAACTAGCTTGTGTTTCATTACATACATTTTAGCATTATCATCTGCATTGCATTGACATGTGTGCAGGAGATCAAGAGGTATGGCTACAAACAAAAGGCTACACAAGATTATGAAGCTATCTAAGAGGCTTATTCAAGTATTCAAGGGTTGATATCCTCATCAATGAAGTCACAGAATCTCAGAGAGAGTGGTTGAAGCCAAGTGTGTATATCTCCTAACCTGAAGGTTGTGGGAAGGTTATCTGATGATGTTGAAGCCATGAAGTTGGACTTGAAACCTTAAAAGGGCTCATGAGAAGTATTGGAGTTCATTTTGAAGCATCATGTGAAGGATATGAAGCTATAACCAAGATGGGTGCAACTAGGGTTTCATCTGGTCAACCCTAGGTCAACTGATGATTTGAAGAAGGTTGAGACCTAATTTCAAAGCCATGTGATCATGGATTGATGTATTAAGATGGCCAAGGGATGATTCCAAGGTCAACTCATCATGAATCAAGAGTGTGAGGAGTTCCTAGGCTAGGGTTGCTATGCTTGACAGTGTAAAATCCCCTGGTTTAGTGCCTAACTTCAAGACCACATAACTCAAGATGTGATTTTCATCTCACCTTGACCCCAACATGATTCTTATAGAGCATGATCATAGCTTTAATCTTAGTACTAGAAGTCCTTGATAGGGTTTATAGAACTCAATTTATGAATCAGACAAGTTACAGGTCATCAGAGGAATGTGAAATTGGAGCTTGAAAGTCAACCAAGTTCCATGCAAATTTTGACCTATAAGAAAGCTTCTACTCAACTTAAAGTGAAAATGAATGTTCTTCCTTATTCTCTTAGCTTTCTAGAAAGTACTAGAAGTCCATGATTGGATTTGTAGAACTCAAGTTATGAGCTTTACAAGATAAGGGTATTTTGGGAATTTGGAATTATATGTCATTTTGGATTATGGGTCCATTTCTCTATCTTGCATGCCTCAAATGGAAATTTGTTCAACTTGAAAGTTGCTCAAAATGGCATTTTATACTCAACCAAACATCAAGGATTCATTGAAATGGCCTAGAGTGAAGATTGTGTGAAGAAAATTTAAAAAAGGGCATTTTAAAAGGCATTAAAATGAGAAAATTGTGAAATAATTCAAAATGGTTCAAAATGTGCAAGTAGGTACATATTTTGACTGCAAAAGGCATTTGGATAGGATTGGTAACTTCAGAATTTTGGTTTGAGTCGTAATTCATGGACATTTCAAAGGTTACCTGGAATTGAAGTAACACCACCAATCTACACCATAGGATCAAATTAAGCATTCAATCTGATCCATCCATGCTCAAGGAGTGTTATTCAAGCTATTTGGATGAGAATGGAAGCTGCTAGAAGCAGAAATACATGACTGTCATGGAAGAATTTGGAGGAAAAACCAGAAAACTGAAATGGGTTGTGTGGGCTTCCAATGGGCCTAAAAAATATCCAAACCTTCTCTATATAAACCATAGATGAAGTTCAGATCAGGTTGGCTGGCATTTGGAGGGAAGACGGGTAGAAACAGTTGGAGTTGTGGAGCTTTCAAGCAAGAATCAAATTTGGAGTTTGAGGAAGAATCAAGAAGCATTGAGCATTCAGATTGGTTCAGGATCATTCAGTGAAGAAATCTGCAGCATTTGAAGCAAAGTTGAGCACTCAAGAACACCTCAATTAGAGCTTCTGAACAGGTTTTTATTTCTCAAAATTCCTCTTAATTTATGCACGTATTAGATGATTTTGGCATGTGGTTAGATAGAGTATGAACCCTAGATGGATTTAAGTATGATTTGGAGAGGTTTTGAGATGATTCTTGGTGATGAGTGAAATATTCAGAGGCACGGTTATGGCTGTATAGGGAGTGTTTTCAAGAATTGATTATAGATAATTGATTAGGGAGAAGAGTAGAGTAGATTAATGGCATTAATTTGAAGTTTGGTGATGATGATCTTGAGTGCACCATTTTTGTTTCTGTTCGTATTTGTTTGTATCTTGAGAGATAGGAAAAATGGAGAGTGGCATGGTGTTCCTCGTGCGAAAACGAGCGGATATGGATAATTTCATAAGGTTTGGTGGTGTCTGATGACCTAGCCACCGTGAACCCACCGGAGAAGACGACCGGAGTCTTCTCCGGCCACTGTGAGGCTCCCTCCATAGTTCTCAGTTCGAATTGAAGAAGACGAAGCTTGTACCGTTGGATTGGTTTGGATTAGGGGACTAAGTAGCCAGATCCAACGCGTGAGATGCATTCTGAGATTGTTAACTTGTTGACTGCTGAGGTGTCATCATGATGAAGGTTGGATTAGCATACTTTTTGGAGTGATGGTTAGGATTAGAGACTAGGGTGAACCCTAGTCAACTGCAATGCACCGTGCCTTCAGCAAAACGAACCGTTTCACTTAATGCCTTCAGCGCACGCGTGGCATTCCCCCCTCCCTTGGATGCATTGACTGGTATGATGATCCAGTGGCCACGTTATTTTTGCTTTTTTCTGATTTAGTTAATTGTTTTCTTTATTTCTTTTATTCATTTTGTCATATAAAATGCATAAAAAATAGTTTTATTAATCAGAAAAATATGAGAAAAATTGTGGATGATTCTTACCTTGTTTCTAATTTTTGTCTGGCATTTGTTTTCATTTTTGGGTAATTTTCCATTTATTTGGCATTTTTCTATTTTAAATAGTTGATTAAAAATGCATAACTTGACTAGTTCACTTGCTGATTTTAGTACTATTTCTTGGACTGGAATTTGGTGTTGAAATTTTGCATGCTTGTTATAGACTTCTTGATAGGTTTATGTGATTTTTATTGTATTTTTTAGATGATTCTAAGTAGGAGTTTGAGATAGATCTTTAGGAGCTTTCCTTGATGGGTTCCCTTTAGCACACCCTTTGAGTTTAGATTTTATTAGAACCTTTTGATTTAGGTGTTGCCCCTGAATTTTCTACCATAGATTCTTAACTGATATAGGATCATCTAGGATTTTCGTTAGAATTTATAGAAGTGATCTTCTATTATTCCCCCATTTTGCAAGTTGATTATGGTTTAGGTGACCCTAACTAGGATGACTTCATAGATTAGTCTTTTAAGTGAACATTAGATAACTCTAAGTTTTAAATCCTTTCTTGATAGAATAGGACTTAGGTAGATAGCTCTTTGGAACCTTGATTAGGCCTTGATAGAGCCTTTGAATCCTTAGTTTAGGTGATCCTTAGAAGGTAATCATTGAGGTTCCTTAGAAGTTCAAGTTAGGTGGATGATTCTTCCTATAAGTTTAGCTTCCCTCAAAATCTTCCTTGCTTAACTAGGATCCTCCTTGTGAGCATGTTTCCTCCTGTGGAGGAATTCATTTCATTTTCATAAAGGAGTTGAATCTATGCAAGCTTTCTATGGAAATGGAGTTGGTTGAGTGCCTGTGGTAAGTTCCTGTGGACCTTACCCTGCTTCCCATCTTCATTCTCCTAATCTTCTCTTATCCAATCATTTTAGGAACCTTCTTGGGGTAGCATAGTCCCTCCCGTGGGGGAACTTTGCACATCTCCTGAAGGAGTCATACCTTTAAGACTTTCCAATCCCTTTGAGTTGGTTGAGTGCCTGTGGTAAGTTCCTGTGGACCTTACCCTTGCTTCCCAACATTCAATTCCTTTCCTTAGGATAGAAGCCTTGTTTGTTTACTTGTGGAATGAATTCCTTATTTGTCATAATTCCTTTTCCTCATTCATGATTGAGTGGTGTGTTGCATTAGGGTAGTTCATGTTTAGGATAGTTTAAGTGTAGGTGCATGATTGCATTAAGAGGTTGAGTGGGTCTCCCTCCGCTTGCTTGCCATAAGGGTTGAGATGATCCTCCCCTTGCTTGTGTGTTGTTTTTCTCTTTCTAATTGATGTATTTGCATATAAAGGTTGAGCTGAGCTCCCTTTGCTTGTCTGTTTAATTTGTTCTCCTTGCTTGATTGCTAAGAGGTTGAGTGAGTCTCACTCTGCTTATATTGCTGCATTGCATTTGCATCTTTACTGTTTTCTTTTTTGTTGTCTGTTTCCCATTGACATGATCCCCTAGGACTCTCACTTCCTTTGATAAGGAAGTGATGATAGAACTTTAGGTTGAAACCTATGCATGATAACATCTAGGAGTTCCCTGTTTCAAACCCTAACCATAGGATGAATCCTTGGCATGACAACATTAGGGCTTGACAGTTTCCCCGTAGAGTTCGTTCTCTTCTCATCTCTAAAACAACAGTAAAAAAACGTAATAAAGGCAAGTTAGTACAGCGCATTACGAGCCTTAAGCCACTTGGGAAATGATAATTGAGCAGTCTCCTCTCAATCATCTAGAGTGTTTAGTATATGTCCTTTGGACGATATGCGACACATTCACTCCTAAGTCATAGTCTCTAGTGCTGTACAAACTACAGACATCCATAAAAAACACTTCTTCCGTAAAAGACAGAAAACAAACTTCAAACCTTTTTTGCCCCGTGGGCCCTTAACTCGAGGAAAACGTTTTAGAAAAAGAGTGTCGTTAACTCTCAGTTCTACCGCGAACGGTAACGCACGAGTCTCTGACGAGCAAGCTGCATACACCAAACTGCTGGAACCGTTTGTTAACCCTACTCAGAAAAATAGATGAATCTAAACCCGTAATCCGAAGTATCCCGAACTACGTAAGCTCTGATCTCTCATATCTGTTGAGAGTACGTAGGCACAATACTGACGTATTGGCGAGCCACCTTCCCCCATCCGTTACCCATAGTTAGCCGAACTACGTTGACTCTGATTTCTCGTTCTCTGACGAGAATACGTAGGCACGAAGCGCGACGCTTTGCCGAGTCATTTTCTTTTCTTTTCAGACCAGCCTTGATAGCTAGATAGTTAAACCAACCCGTCAGATAAACACAACAAACGTGGATCCCGTTGAGTACAACGGATGTGAGGGGTGCTAATACCTTCCCCTTACGTAACCGACTCCCGAACCCAAACATGGTTGCGATGACCTTGTCTTATACCTTTTTCGTCAGGTTTTTCCGATCGTTTCCTTTCCCTTTTCTGTGGGATAAATAACGAAAGATGGCGACTCTTCTATTTTTCCGGCACCTTATTTTAGCGGTAGCGACAAACCGGAATAGGGAGCTCACCCATCTTTTGTCTGCTTCGTTAGTTGATTTCCCGACATTCGCATTGGACTTGAACTAGCTTTTGGAAGGATCATGAACTCAGGAGAGAAGAACTTGGTTGTTACAAGGGCAGAGTTGGAATTGATGAAGAATCAATTGGGACAACTGATGGAAGCCATGACAGCTATGACTAGAAAAGAGGCCGACATTCAGAGGACTCCAGTGAATAATGCTGCTCAAGCTCAGCCTGTGCAGATCCCTGTCAAAGATAAAGATTCATCTTCTCTCCACGACACAGACTATCAGAATTTCACTTTCCCTGTGCCAGATTCTTAAAAGGTTATTCCAAAGATTAATGCTGAGAATCCACAGACTGCTGAATTTTTGAGAAAATGTCAGCTGTTGGAAGAAAAGCTTGACGCCCTGATGAGTCAGAATACTCTTAATCTGAATGCTTCGAGCATATGTTTGGTGTCGGGTCTTGTGATGCCTCCGAAGTTTAAAATGCCGAATTTTGAGAAGTATAAAGGGGATAGTTGTCCGAAGCAGCATTTGGTGATGTTTTGCAGGAGAATGACCTCATATGTCCACAATGATCAGCTTATGATTCACTGTTTTCAAGACAGTCTGAGTGGAGCATCGTTGAATTGGTATATGCAGTTGAAGAGTGATTGCATCAGATCATGGTCAGGTTTAGCCAACGCCTTTGTGAAGCAGTAAAACTACAATCTCGACATGGCTCCTAGCCGCACGCAGTTGCAAGAATCATCTTAGGCAGACAATGAATCCTTCAGAGGGTATGTGCAGAGATGGAGAGAATTTGCAGCTCGCGTTCAACCCCCACTTCTGGACAGAGAGTTGGTTGACATATTCTTGGGTACTCTGAAAGGCCATTACTTTGACAAGTTGATCGGTGGTAGAACGTTGAACTTTGCTGACCTAATGGTAACAAGGGAACGTGTTGAGAGCAGACTCAAAAATGGAAAGATTCGAGACGTCCCCTTTATCTCAGTTGATGAAAATGAATCAGACGTCAGTTTGCAAGAAGAATGGGAGAAAGGAAGTGATGCTATCCCAGAACATGATGCACCTCAGGTTCAGTTTTCAGACACTTCGAGTATTCAGAGTCAGTAACCTGTTAGGTCTGTGTGTCAGATATTTGTTCCCCTCCAGAGTCAGCAGTCATACCGTTGTCAGCCGCGTCAGCACGCCAGACGAAGACCAAGGAAGCCTGAGAGGCATTTTACTAAGTTACCGATATCGTACAGTCAGTTTTTGCCGGATTTGATCAAGGGTGGATTAATAGTGCCAAAGAAGATTAATCCAGAGATTCCTCCATATCCGCCAGGTTTTGATGTCTACCCCAGCTGTGAGTACCATGTTGGGGCACATGGGCATTCAACTGAAGACTATAAGGTGCTTAGAAGCCAAGTTCAGACTCTGCTAGATTCCAACAGGATCTCAATCACGCCTCAGGGCATCCAGATCAATGATCTTCCTTCATCCAGCCAAGTGGGCGTATCAGTTCATCTTATGGAGGAATTCACCGAGAGTGGTTGTTCAGAAGAGTATCAAACTGAAGACTCAGTTGAGGGTTGTATCCCTATGTAGTTTTTGTTTATTGCAGTATGCTGACCATCACCAGGCTTGTTGGCTGAGGTCACTATGTTTGTACTCGGTTACTCCTGTATGATGCATATATGTGTGGTGGTTATCCTTGTGCTTGGATCTTGGGTTTCCTATTGCCTTGTTGCTATTCTGAAATTTCCCTGTTACACACATACGTATTTGCATTCTGCATGACAGTTTTTGCATAACAGGTACCTCAGAGCCAATGATCTTACTTCATGTACTCTGTTGAGTTGTTGCAGGATATACGATCAGACGAGTCACAGGAATCAACATAGAGCTATGGAGCAAGTTCAAGCAGAGCTGAAGGAAGTCCAGGGCCAGATGAGGCAGTTCATCATGGACATGCAAGCATTACACTTGGATTAGGAGATGCTCAGAGAGGAAAACCAGCAGTTGAAAACTCAGATAGGCTTGATCATGGAGGTGATAAGGAATGTGCTCAGAAAAGAAGGTGATCAAGTGCTCAAAGTTGCGGTCAAAATGCTTGCTCCACTTTTGTCTATGGAACCTATACCAAGGAATGATAGGCCTAAGAGATCCTCTACACAACTTAGAGCTCAAGAATTTTCCCGTCAGCGGCTACGTCAGGTTTTATCAAGATAACCCTAGAAAAAGGACGAAATCATGCAACAGAATCTTCGATAAGATCTCCATGGATTATGCTCAGCTAGTGCAACTCTTGTTCCAGTTTCATTTGGTTAAACCTCGGACTTTGTCTCCATTTACTAGTGAGCCACCACCAGACTTTGATGTCAATGCCCATTGCGACTTCCACTCTGGGGGACAGGGGCACAACATCGCGAGCTGCAAAGCTTTTAAGCATAAAGTTCAGGACCTGATTGATTCGAAGGCAATTGAATTCACGTCGGGCGGCATGAATGTGTCAGGCAAATTTATCCCATATCATGCAAAGGAGGTGGATGTTCCCATTCTCTCACCCGAAGCTGCAGTAGGTCAGGAGTATATCCTGCAATCTTTGGTGTCGGAATCCCCTTGCCCACAGCAGTTGCCTGCTCCTAGACGAATTCTGAGAACGACAGTGCCTGAACGTAAGGAATGTCTTGATCAGTACCAACAATCTCGTGCTCCTTAACAGCAAGATTACCGTCGCCAGAATCAGAGTAGGCCTCACAAAAACCTGAAGAGAAGGAATGCTCCTCTTGGTCCAGTGCCTATGTCGTATAGTCAGCTGCTGCCGCATCTAATTCGGAACTCTTTGGTGGAACCCAAGACCCTCAAACCAGTGCCAAAGCCGTGCCCTCCCGGATATGATCCCAATGCTCAATATGGATATCGTGGAGGATCCGTGGGGCACTCAACTGAGAATTGCAAAGCTTTTCAAGCCAAGGTGCAACAGTTGATGGACAGAAGGTACATATCCTTTCTAGGAGGAAGGTTGGTCATACACGCCAATCGCTTATCTGTTTGAGTTTGAAGACTTCGAAGGGTCACATCCCCAGCAGCAAATCAGTGTGAAAGCCCAGTTCCCCGAAGCCGACAATTTTCATTTTGTCCTGCTATGTCTTTGCATTTGTAGTTTCTTTTCTGTCTATATGCAAATTTCGTTTGTAAAGCTTGTTTGTTTTCCATTGATATTGATAATGAAATAAATATGCATGTTTTGATTAAATCCATTCGTGTTCACTCTATTGCTTTCATTTATTTCAAATGCTTGTTTAAGTGGAATCTGAGGGAGGATGACGAAATTGAATGACGCGCAAGCTTCCGATTGTATGCTTTTGAATAAAACCTGCTGATGATGTACAAGCATTGTTTCAAATTCCTAAACACCGGAAATATAAGGATGATAATCCCTTGTCAACCCCTTTGAGCCTAGTAGTATGAGTTTCTTTCTGAAAACGAAAAAACCCTTACTCATAACCCGGGGCAGGGTAGGTGTTAGCTAATTTGACTGAGCGTCCAAATCGCACAAGGAGTGTTTCCGTTCAAGGATAAATCACACCTGTATAGGTCGTACCTAAAAAATATCAATGGTTATTCATCACCGACCAAGGAGTGAAACAGTCACAATCCCTTTAACAAGTCAGACAAGCCGCTGTCACGTGAAAAGAGAGAAAAAGAAGAAGCCCGCTAAGTCGAATCTTGAAAACAAATGACTTAAACAATAATTAGGGCATCCCGCTGGACTTCAAAATCAAAAGAAACTCAAAAGAGTTAGTCTAGGCAAAAATTAGGGAAAAGCGAGAAGGATTACAAAAGAAAAATCCTCGAAAAACAAGTCGTGTGATACAGGCACCAAAAGACAAAAAGTGAGTGACTGTCACTCCCAAAAAACTTGTGGTTTCCCAAACCACAACTCCTGTCATTCAACCTTTGAAAGGTGAGCGCTAGTGTCGAATTAGCTGAATATAGGATTGGAGAACATCAAGGAGAATGGGTGGGTTAAAATAAACTTTGAGCCTTTATCCTTTCCTTGTAAACTGTGAACCTGGCCACGTTACAATCTGAAAAAGTCCTAATTGAAGCAGAATTATTTCGAAAGTATACTTCGGTAAAGATCGCATCGAAGCTGACTTCTAAAAAGGATTCCTCTTACAGCTTTGTATTAATATTGACATTTTGAATAAGTAATTCATACACTATATGCCACAAATTTTTTCCAGTGAATATATTGGAATTTCAAAACTGTCATATGCATTGCATTTAATATATCTTTTAGGCATAACAATTTGTTTTACTTGCGAGTAAGCGCTTGACAGCAGGAAAGTTTCCATAGTGGAAAGTTTGATCAGGATAGAATGCAGATTGCCTAAATACTCCGTCGAACCGGGGCAGGCTATGTCTGATGATCATGGGAGTCAGCCATCCAGAAATCGATTAATCTGGGCCAATCAGGTCGAGATTCGACAAATCTCTCGTAGCCAGAGGCACTGCTCCACAAATCGGCCAATCAGGGGCAAAGTCGTTGCAGGCTGGGGCAGGCCACCCTAAGAGCGCAAGAGCTATTTCTTGCCCAAGGGGCAATTAATATGAAGCACCCCTTCGAGTTTCAAGATGTTATACCAATTCATATCCAACCATCGGGGTACAGAGATTCAGGTTTCTTTTCGAGGAAGATGTTGCAGAAATCCCACAGGCTGGGGCAAATATGGAAGTAGAAGGACATGTTCTATCCGTATCATCAGAGCTACTTAGAGCTATTCGAACGAGTTCGATCAACTTTTAAGTTCAAGACGAATGTCGGGAAGTCATGTTACTATCCCTCGACCCTTCAACCAAAAACTTTTGAATTCAGACAGGATATTTTCCAGCGTCAGTCGTATCTGACCCTTCACAGATAGCCTAAAGTCCAATTCCTATTGGCAACTACCAGGAAGCCCAATCCATATTGGCGCATTATTCTAAAATCCAATTGGTACGCAGGAAGACTTCGTCTATTTTCTCCAGCAAAGTCCAATTATACTTGGCGCATCTGTTTATTCCCCAGCGGAGTTGGATTTACCTCTTCACCATTTATTTTGCTGGAGTGGGTCTGTTGTGTACAACTTTCCCCGGCAGCCCGAGCCTGCATTTGCATCTTTGCATATAGTTATCATATTTTCATCATCTTTGCATTTCATCCTCAAATGCGTAGCATTTCCATTTCGCATGGAGTATTACACCATAGAAAATTCAAACATATGCATGCGAAGCATAAGCCAGTTTTCTATCAGCCTTCCGTGGTAACCTTGAATCACTCTTCAATCAATACAGGGGCATTTATCCAACAGCTTTGTTCAGATAGCTCATCGGTTTACTCGGGTTCCAGATTATACATCGGTTATGGTTTGTCCATCAGTCCTCTGATGGCGACAAATTTTCTTTCCGTCAATTCCTATTGACGATGTGTTTCTCCGAGCACATTTTCTTTCCGCCAATTCCTATCGACGATGTGTTCCCCCAGCAGGTTTTCTCTCCGTCTATCCTTAAACGATTCGAGATTTGGATATGGTTTTCTCTATGTCTATCCTTAGACTATGTGAGTTGCATATATTGTTTTCTCTCCGTCTATCCTTAGACGATGCGAGATTTCAAGGCGATCATTGGGGTATGATATTTCTCTCCGTCTATCCTTAGACAATGTGAGTTTCGACATGGTTTTCTTTCCGTTTATTAGAAGAGTTGACGTTTTAAGAGGGTTTCTTGTTGTCAATTCCTATTGACGACGCAGCTCTTTGAAGAATGTTTGGATTTCCTTGTTGTCATTTCCTATTAACGATAAGGCTCTTTGAAGATGGTTTTCTTTCTGTCAATTCCTATTGACGATGTGGCCCTTTGAAGATATTTTCCTTCCATCAATTCCTATTGACGAAAGGATTCTGAAATTTGCTGAGTGGTTTTGAAGTTCATTGACGTGATCTATGGGTTGGATTTTTCTTGTCGTCGATTTCTATTGACGATGTGATTCTTCGGGCAAACTTCTTTCTGTATATCCTTAGACAATGGAATTTTGGATATGATTTTTCTTTCTGTCTATCCTTAGACAACGTGGATGGTTTGGTGTCTTTCCGTCTACCTTTAGACGATGTGAGTATTGGGTTTTCTTTCTGTCTATCCTTAGACAATATGAACGTTGGTGTCTTTCCGTCTACCTTTAGACAATGTGAGTATTGGTTTTTCTTCCTGTCTACCATTAGATGATGTGAAGTTACCAACTGCGTGTTAATCTGGCCTTTGGTTTCGATGTCTATGGCGTTACACAGATGACTGACGGTGAAGTCAGGTATTCGTTATCAGATAATCAGTAAGCTTGTTGCCGTTGCAACTGGATTCAGTTTTTCTGGAGAGTTTTACGCCCAATCAGGTTTTGCAGTTTATTTCTGCGGTTGGAAAATTTCCAAGTTTCTTTGGTATTCAACCGTCTTTTACATTGATTGTCTGTTTGATTTTCATCCAGTTAGGTCCAAGTCGTTTGAATTGGGGCAGTTGTTGCACCCCAAAATTTGCCCAACTTTTTTTCTTTAACTGGCTTTTTGTTTCATTGCATTTCACAGCATTAGCATTTGCATTTCATTACTCATTTGTAGGGGATTGAGAGAGGTGTTCTTATCAAGAGAGGATTATCAAGGTTCCAAGTCTAATCAAGAGGATGTATTCAAGCTATCAAGTGCTTATTCTCACCAGAGGAATGTTAAAGCTCACTGAAGGAGTGGATGGTTAAGATTGGTTGTATCTCCTATCTTAGGGGTCAATTGAAGGGCATCAGATGATATTGAGTCCATGGTTATGGATGGGGAGCATTGTATAAGCCTATTAAATGCCTTGAGAGTCATTGAGGAGCTTGTGCAAGTCATTATACCAAGTGCAAGAGGCCACAGTCAAAGGTGGTGCAGTTAGGGTTTTCACCTAGTCAACCCTAAGTCAACAGTGAATTTGAAGGAGATTAAGACTCAATTCCAAGCAACTATGATCATGGAATGTTGTGTTGAGACATGTCATATATCATTTCAAGATCAATTCATCAATAATCAAGAGTGTGAGAAGTTGCTAAGCTAGGGTTTCTAAGCTTGTCAGTGTAAAATCCCTTGTTTAGTGCCTAACTTCAAGACCACATAACTCAAGATAAAAGTTTCATCTCATCTTGACCCCAACATGAAACTTGTAGAGCATATTCATAGCTTTCGTTTGAGTACTAGAAGTCATTCATCTGATTTCTAGAACTCAAGTTATGAAGCTGGCAAGTTACAGGTCATTAGATGAATGTGATTTTGGTCAACAAAAGTCAATCCACTTCCAAGACATTTTTGACCTATAAGGATGTTTCTCCTCACTTTGACCCAAACATGGAAGTTCTTCCTTATGATCGTATCTTTCCAAAAAGTACTAGAAGTCCTTCATCTGATTTGTGGAGCTCAAGTTATGAAGCTTGCAATGCAGGGGTATTTTGGGAAACTTTGATTACAGGTCATTTTGATTATAGGTCAATTTCACAACTTTGCACACCTCACATGGAACTTTTTCCAACATCAAACTTGCTTCAAATAACATCTTTTTCATCATCAAACATCAACCTATCATGGGATTGGCTTGTTTGTGAGAATTGGTGAAGAAAATTCCATGGAAAAGTACTTAAAAGGGCTAAATTCAATCAAAGTCATTTTGAACCAATTTTAATCAAGTTGGTGCATATTTTAAGTTCTTTTGACATTCTAAGAACAATGCCAATTTAAGAAACCAAGTTTGAGGTCACTTGCATATGGAAATTTCAAGCTTGCTTCATTATGAAGGTACATATTCAAATCTCACCACAAGATCAAAACAAGGAACAATTTCCAGCCATTGGATCAATATACACTACCAGCAAGCTAAGTGAATGAAGAAATAAAACTTGGAAGCTCTGTTTTCGTGCATATGGTGAAGCTTGCATAACCAAAATTTTGGATTTCAATTGGACTTCTATGGGTTGTGATTGGGCTTTTTCTTCATCCAGATCCAATGTATATAACTTCAGCATCCTTCACAAGCTCTTGGGGTTGGATTTCCATGGAAGAATAACATAATTCAGTTGGAGAAAAGTGAAGAAAAAATGGAAATCGAATTTTGCAATTGAAGGAGTTTCAAGCCAAATTGAGATTGCCAAAAGCTCTAGGGAGGTTCAAGGAACGATTCTGGTTGATTTTGCAGAAGCTTCATCAAGAATTGAAGACCCAACGGAGGTGCTCTGTTAAGTAAGTAATCTCTCAAGAATTCTCTTTGTACATGTACATATTGCACTCCATTTTTGTGTTTTCATGCTCCCTTAGTCATAAGGATCGTTTCTGGATTAGTTTAGAGCTTGTTAGTGATGATTCTTGAAACGACCTCCATTCTTGTTGCTTGCGGTTAGGCCTGATCATATGAGATTAGTAAGAATAAACCATGGATTATTGATGTACTAAGCATGACAAGTTGATTGGTACAAAAGAATTTTGAGTTTCGTTGAGTTGTTAGAAGTGCTACAGGGGCATGCTACTGGAGAAGACGACCGGAGCCGCCGTGCTCCGGCGTCTGCAAATCTCCCTCCATCTATATTTAAATTCCATTCGCGTGTGTGGCTTCATGTGGCACCCTTAGATTGTTTGACTAGTCTTGAAATGAAAGGCCACGATTTAGTCTTAACATAGTTGACCAAGAATAAGTAAAACGATGTGTTTTGTTAAGTGAAATTCTGAGTGGACTTGGGCTCAATTCTTATTCACACCTCCCTCACTAATGGCCCAATGCATTACACATGATATGCTTACTTCTTGCACCACATGTTTTTCAATTTCTTTTCTTTTTCTTTTATTTTTTTTCATTTCAATTCAGTTGGTTTTTTATGCATGGAAAATACCTCAACACCTTTAAAAAATAAAATATTTTTTCATACTTTAGCATGTTAAGTGATTTTACAATTTTTGAGATTAATTTTTTATTTCATTTTCCAATTTAATCTTGAATTTTCTTTTTGAGGTATTTCTTATGAATTAGAAATTGCACTACACTTGTTTAGAATTTTATTTCTTGATGTAAACTGCAAATAAATGCTTGGAATTTTTTGTGCACATAATTAACATGTTGATTGATTTTGTGATATTTTTTCCTTTTGATTTTTATCACCATTGGAATAGGTTTTTGGTTGAACCTTTAGGACCTTCCCTTTTCACTAGTTCTTAGGACCCTCTATAACTTTCCCCTCTGTTTGTCTAGTTAGTTTGAGAATTTTTACCTAAAATTTTGACCCCTGGTTCCTAACACCAGAGGGGTCCCATAGGAGTTTATTTGACATTTTTAGGATTAGTTTATTATTTTTAGTGTATTTTACACTTTAGGTCACCCTTGTATGACTTTCACCCTAATACTTGTGCTAGTTTGATTCTATTTCGCATTTTGTGTATTGTTTGAGCATCTAAACTTTACACATCCATATTGTAGACATAATAAAGCATGTGTATGTTCAATTTAAGGCCTTGATCATGTTCATAACTTGGTTAAGTTTAGGCATCTCTTAGGAGTTCCATTTAGGTCTTTTTATGTGTATATGTTGAATGATCTTCACTTCCTTAACATGATTCTCTTGCCATTTCTTGTATGTTCCTTTTCAAATGCTTTATGTACATTCTCATTTCATCTCCCTTTCTGTCCAAGGACCTTGGAGCATCATTTAAAGTTTCTTAATCCCTCCTTAGGAGGTATTTGAAGCTTGACTTGAATGGTGAACCATGAGGACACTTTTTGTGCATCTTTTGGCATAAGTCATAATGAAACTTTGGTTGAATGAAATTAGGGATACCATGGATGTTTTATCTTCTTCTCTCACTTCTCTTTTGGTTTATGATTCATCCCGTGTTTAGGTTAGAGGGCTTAGGGGATTGTTTGCACTTGCTTGAGGTATGTTTTACATTTGTTCTTGCTTGCATTTGAAGGTTGAGATAAGCTTGTGGTGGTATTTACCCCACACAATTTCTTCCCTTGCTTGTGTGTTTGCTCTTTGTGTATCCCTTATTTGCATTAAAGGTTGAGGTGTCCTCCCTTTGCTTGTAATGTTGCATTGCATGTGCATTCATTCATATTCATATTTCAATTCAAGTATTGTATGTTGCTTCTTTTCTTTGCATTACCATGTTCCCTTAGGAATTCTCACTTCCTTGTTTAAGGATTGTGATGATAGACATTAGGTTGAATCCTTTGCATGATAAAAAATAGGATAGATTTCCCTTCTCAATCCTAACCTTAGGACCATGATGCATGATAACTTTAGGGTTTGAGTATAGTTCCCCCTAGTTTTGTCCTCTCTCTCTTTCTCATCTTCAAACAATTCTAACATACTTAATAAGATAATGGATGTTGTGCCATGAGCCTTGTACTTGGGAAATAGTGATTGGGGGTTACCTCTTAATTTCTTAGAGTGTTTAGTATACGTCCTTAAGACGATATGCGACGCATTCGCTCCTAGGTTTTAGATATTAGTACAACATACATTATAAATATTCATTCAAAACACTTCTCTAATAAAAGACAAAAACAAACAGTCAAACTCCTCTTTTGCCCTTTGGGGTCCCCTTAATCAGGAAAACATTTTCATAAACAAGAGTGTTGTTAACGTTTAGTTCTACCGCAAACGGTAACGCCTAAGTCTCCAATGGTCGAGCTGCACACCAAACTGCTGGAACTATTTGTTAACCCTACTCAGGTAAAAAATAGATGAACAAACATGTGTTCTCTTTTTTATCCCGAACTACGTTTGCTCTGTGTTGCACCCCAAAATTTGCCCAACTTTTCTTTACCTAGCTTATGTTTCATTTCATTCACATTAGCATTATCATTTGCATTTCATTGACATGTGTGCAGGAGATCAAGAGGTATGATTACCAATTAAGAGATACACAAGACTATCAAGCTAGCTAAGAAGGTTATTCAGGTGCTCAAGGGTTGATATCCTTGTCAGAGAAGTTAAAAGAGCCTCAGAGAGAGTGATTGAAACCAAGAGGGTGTGTCTCTTAACTTGAAAGTTGTGGAAATCCATCAGATGATTCTGAAGCCATGAAGATGGACTTGAGATCTTGAGAGAGTTCATGAGAAGATTTGAAGATCACTTTGATGCCTAGATAGGTCATTGTGCAAGATTAAGAAGACTCAACCATGAGTGGTGCAGTTAGGGTTTGACTGGGTCAACCCTAAGTCAACTGATGATTTGAAGGAGGTTGAGACCTAATTCAAGAGCCATGTGATCATGGATTGATACATTGAGATGTTCTAAGGATTATTCCAAGGTCAACTCATCATGATTGAAGAGTTTGAGAAGTTTCAAGCTAGGGTTTCTAAGGCTTGATAGTGTAAAATCCCCTAGTTTGACCCCTATCTTCAAGGCAATTTAACTCAAGATGTGATTGTCATCTCATCTTGCCCCCAACATGAATGTTGTAGAGCATGATCTTAGCTTTAATTTGAGTGATATAAGTCCTTGATAGGATTTGTAGAACTCAAGTTATGACTTTGACAAGTTACAGGTCATCTGAGGCATGTGAATTTGGAGCTTGAAAGTTGTCCAACTTGCATGAAACTTTTGCCTTAGAAGGATGATTCCTATGAACTTTTGGTAAACATGAATGTTGTTCCTTATCCTCTTAGCTTTCTAGAGAGTACTATAAGTCCTTGATAGGATTTGTAGAACTCAAGTTATGGCTTTGACAAGTCAAGGGTATTTTGGTCATTTGGAGATTATAGGCCATTTCAATCATAAGGCCATAACTCCTATTTGCAAGCTTCAAATGGGAAAATGTTCAACATCAAACTTGTTAAAAATGATGTTTTAAGGCTATCCAAGAGGTCATGAGAGCTTGGAATAGCTTGCTTCACAAAATCACAAAAATGGCCTAAAATAAGGGTGAATTTCAAATGAACCAAAGATGGAAATTGGGATTTTTTGATCTACATGTCCAAACCAAGCCATATGGCATACCAATTTGATTGTAAAACACATTTCAAGAACATTGACATTGCCACAATTTTGACTTGAGGGTTAATTTAAGGACTTGCTTTGAAAAGTGGCTACTTACATCATAAGTAACAATTGCCAAACCAATATGCAAGGCATAACCAAGGCTCCTTTCAATCCAAACACTTTCATAATCTCATTTGGAGAGAATTTGGATGAAAAGCATAACGAATACAAGCTGATGCAAGGACTGTTTTGAGTATACCATGAGATTGGATTTTCAAGTGAAGTGAGATATTGAATTTCTCATTAGAGTGATCTAGAACTTTCTAGATCATTCATCCTTGTTCTATATATGATTTAGAAGTGGTTCAGAGGGAAGGTTGGTGAGAATTGAGAGAGGAGAGTGAGACTGCACTTTGAAATTTCTCATTGCAAGTCAAGATCTGTTAAAAGGTTAGAGGCCATTTCAGTCCAAGAAATTGATCTCAATAGCTTGCTCTGAGGTTGGTGATTGATTCCAGATCAAATTCGAGGCCAAGTGGTGGAGGAATCGTGAGTTAGCCATTGGAGTTGGAAGCTTGCAACTCAGAATCGGTTTCAAGAATCCAGGGCATTTCAACTCTTTTCCTTGCATACAGAAGGTTGATTAGAGGCTAGTGAAGGATTCTGCAAGTTCTTGAAGGTTGATTTGAAGATTCAACCACTCTGTTTGCTCAATTTTACCAGGTATGCAGTTCTTGTTCCATGGCTTAAATTAGGTAGAATTAGTGGGGATTATTGTGTTAGATGCATTGTAGATTGATGTAGGAAGGTTTTTGGATCATTAATTTGGAGATTAGTGACCAATTAGGGTTGTTACAATTTTCGGTTGAGATTGTGTTCTTGCGAATCTTGAGTTTTTAGAATGAATTAAGGGCATGAATGGATTCTTGAGGAAATTTGGGACAAGATTCATCAAGGAATCGTGGCCAATGGTGGATTCTATAGAGAGTTAGGGTTGTGGAAGGTTGATCGGAGAAGTCACCGGCGGTGACTCTAGCGCGCGCAGAGGGAGGAGTTTCAGAGATTCAAAAGGTTGAAGACAACCTTAGGGCCATTAGATTAGGTGTGAGACTTTGACCAAAGTGGGATCTGACGGCCACGGTTTGATTTGAGTTTGTGAAGGATTCAGAGTTGAGAGCAAACACAGCGCTTCATTAATGTAATCTGGGTGGGCTTAGTGCAGATTGATACTCACACCCCCTTTTGGGGCCCAACCCTAAAATGAACTGATTTTTCATGCTATTCACACCACGCGCTTCTCATTTTATTTTGATTTTCATTTTATTTTTCATTTTATTCATGGTTTTTGAATAATTCATAAAAAATGGAAAAATAGCTCAATTAATCCCATTCTTTTTGCCATGGATTCATGATTGAATCTAGTATTTTTTAGATAAAAAATATTAATATTACATGCATTTTCTGATTTTATGGGCATTTTTACATTTAATTGACATTAAAATAATCATGGTTGATGCTTGATTTTGTTGAATATGGTTTGATCATGTGATGATGATTCTTGCCTTGATTTTTTGTTTGTAGCTAGCATAGTTATGCATGCTCCCCTAGTAATTTTCTCACATTTTTGTGATGAATATAAGTGGTAGTTTTAGGTTGAAACTTTAGGGGCTCCATTTTTAGGGTTTATGGTTGATACCTTGTGGTTTAGATTTTATTTTTAGAACTTGGTGGATGATTCAACCTCTGATTTTTGTATGGTAGATTCATGATTGAATTAGGGTCCCTTAGGAATTTTTGTAGGGATTTGCAATGTAGTTTACTATTTTTGTTTGATTTTAGTTTAGATGCTAACTTTAGATGATTCTAAGGCACTAATTCAACTAGAATGACTTCTTTAGTTCCCTTAGATTAGGGTTTTGGTTCTCTTGCTCTTGGATGATGATGGAGGCAAGTTGAAGATGCAATGGGTTGCTTGAAGAGGCTTGGATGTGAATATCTTCCCTTCTTTTGGTGTAGTGTTGTTTAGGTGTTAAGATTAGGGTTTGTAGGTAGAGCCTCTAGATAGATTCTCTTCTTTCATAAACATGGAAGGTGTTGATCACTTCCATTCCTCCCTATGATGTAAGGTCCCCTTGTAAAGGCCTCATACCTCCTTTGGTAGTATGTGTGGCTCTTCACAAGTTGGTAGAACCTTTGAGGGTCCCTTTCTCTGATGATAGGATGCTTAGTGGTGACCTTTGGCCTTCACTCTGCTACCAATCATCCAAACTTTGCTCTTGTTAGATGAATCTTTCTCCCTTGATAGAGGATGAAGTTCCTTGTTAGAAGATTGAAGATGCTAGGAGTTGACACTTCTTTGTGTTTGGAGATTACTCTTAGGAGCTGAAGCTTGCAGATCAGGAAAAGCGGGTTGATACTTGTAAAGAGGAGAGAGCTGAAGCTTGAAGACCAAGTTGACACTTGTGAAGAAGATCAAATTGATATTGAGTGAGGAGCTGAGGCTTGAAGAAGAAAGATTGAGTTGATACTTATGTTGAGACATTGAGAGCCTGAGGGGCCAAGTGGATGCTTGATATTAGGAGCGAAGCCTGAAGGTGGAATCTACTGAAGAGCTGAGGCTTGAGGAAGAGAGAATAAGTTGATACTTATGTTGGATGTGTTAGAAGCTTGAAGAAGTAAGTTGACACTTGCCATTGAAGATGATATCCTTGAAGGGTGGCTGAAGTTTGAAGATTGGACTGCTGTCATAGGATTGCTTTGCTGTGAAGCTGGAGAAGCTGTTGATCTGCTTTCTTTCCTGTCTGTTTTCTTTCTGTGCCACTGTATTGGTGTGACTTGTTTGATTTTCTTGATGCATTAGAATAAGTTCATATTTAGATTGACTTGAGCTAGGAGCATGATTGCACCAGAGGGTGAGTTGTTCCCTCTGCTTGTATTTTACTGTATGGCTTTGCTTGCGGGTATTCGGTAGAGCCCAGCTCCCTTGCCTATGTGGGTTGTGATTTGCTTGATGGCATTTTATTTCATTTCTTCTGTATGATTACAGTTATTCTATTTTGCTTGATAGCATTATATCCTCTGTATGATTGCAGTTATTCATATCTGGCTTGAGGTTGAGATGAGCTTGTGGAGGCTGATGTCCCACACACATTTCCTCCCTCACTTGCATTGCATGCATTTTATTTACTGTTTACTGTTTAAGCTGATGCTTTATCTGTTTCTGTTTATCATTGACATGATCCCTTAAGAATCTTACTTCCTTTGATAAGGAAGTGATGATTAGAACTTTAGGTTGAAACCTATGCATGATAACTTCTAGGAGTTCCCTGTTTCAAACTTCAACCATAGGATGAATCCTTGGCATGAGAACAGTAGGACTTGATAGTCTCCCCGTAGTTGAACCTGTTCGTTCTCTTCTCATCTCAAAACAAATTAAAATACAGTAATAAAGGTTAACTGACGTCGTACGTTACGAGCCTTAAGTTATCTGAGAAAGGATTGTTGGAGAGTTTATTTTCAATAGTCTGGATGTTTAGTATGGCACCCTTTGGGTGACATGCGACGCATTCACTCTCAGGTCATAGTCTCTAGTGCGATATTGGTTGCAAACATCCATAAAAAATAGTTCTTTCGTAAAAGACAGAAAACAAACTTCAAACCTTTTTGCCCCGTGGGCCCGTAATTCAAAGGAAGCTTTTCTAAAGAAAAGAGTGTCGTTAACTCTCAGTTCTACCGCAAACGGTGACGCCTAAGTCTCCAAGGGTCGAGCTGCGTACATCCAACTGCTGGAACTGTTTGTTAACCCTACTCGATAAAACAGATGAATCTGAATCCCATAATCCGTATTATCCCGAACTACGTAAGCTCTGATCTCTCATACCCATTGAGAGTACGTAGGCACAATACTGATGTATTGGCGAGCCACCTTCCCCGTAACCCGTAGTTAGGCGAACTACGTTGACTCTGATTTCTCATTCTCTGATGAGAATACATAGGCATAAAGCGCGACGCTTTGCCGAGTCATTTTCTTTTCTTTTTTAAGCCATCCTTGATAGATAGATAGTAAAACCAACCCGTCAGATAAACACAACAAGCGTGGATCCCATCGAGTACGATGGACGTGAGGGGTGATAATACCTTCCCCTTGCGTAACTGACTCCCGAACCCAGACAATGGTTGCGATGACCTTGTCTTATACCTTTTCGTCAGGTTTTTGCGATCGTTTCCTTTCCCGTTCTGAGGGATAAATAACAAAAGGTGGCGACTCTTCTGTTTTGCCGGCACCTTATTTTCGCGGTAGCGACACTCTGATCTCTCATACCTGTTGAGAGTACGTAGGCACAAGATGCGATGTCTTGGTGAGAAACCTTTCCCCTTTCACCTGTAGTTAGCCGAACTACGTTGACTCTGACTTTCCCATTGCATGAGGGAATACTTAGGCCCAGAGCTGCGACGCTCTGTCGAGTCACTTTTCTTTTCTTTTATCCCAAACCTTTAGTTAGATAGTTTCAATCACCCTTTCTAGATAGACAACCAAGCGTGGATCTCGTCGAGTACGACGGACGTGAGGGGTGATAATACCTTCCCCTTGCGTAACCGACTCCCGAACTCGAGATTTGGTTGCGATGACCAATCTTATCCCTTTTTGTCAGGTTTTCTCTGCTCGTTTCCTTTCCCTCATGTTGGGATAAATAACGAACGGTGGCGAATCTTCTGTCATTACCGACACCTTTTTTTGCAGTAGCGACACATTCATACCTCTGTATTTTATGATATCAACTGACACACCGGATTCATCTTGATCTACATATGTACCGGATCCCATAGGTGTAGATAAAGTCTTGCAATTGTCCATATCAAACTTCTTTAATAATTCTTTGCAGTATTTTGATTGATTGATAAAGATCCCATTCTCGAGTTGCTTGATCTGAAGTCCAAGAGAGTAGTTCATTTTTCCCATCATAGACATTTAAAATTCTCCTTGAATCATGGATGAGAATTCTTCGCATAACTTGGTGTTGGTTGAACCGAAGATGATGGCATCAACATAGACTTGTACCAAGAGAGTATCTTCTTTGATTTTCTTGATCAACAAAGTTTTGTCTACTTTTCCCTTTTCAAAGCCTTTGTCACATAAGAAATTGCTAAGTCGATCATACCATGCTCTTGGTGCTTGTTTTAATCCATAGAGAGAGCTTTCTTTAATTTGAAAAAATGAGATGGATATTTGTAATCTTCAAAACCATGGGGTTGTTTGACATATACTTCTTCATTTATGAATCCATTCAAGAATGCGCTTTTGACGTCCATTTGGAAAAGCTGAAAATTCATGGAACATGCATAAGCTAATAATAGTCTAATTGCTTTCAATCTTGCAACTGGAGCGAATGTTTCGTCAAAATCGATTCCTTCTTCTTGGTTATATCCTTGGGCGACCAATCTTGCTTTGTTCCGAACTATAATACCATTTTCATCGAGTTTGTTCTTAAAGACCCATCTTGTTCCAATGATATGCTTGTTGTTCGGCCTAGGGACATGTTTCCAAACTTGATTTCTTTCAAACTGGTTCAGTTCTTCTTACATAGCTATTATCCATTGATCATTGCCTAAGGCTTCATCGATTTTGGTCGGTTCAATTTGCGAAACAAATGCCATGTTAAGACAAACATCCTTGAGATTTAATCTTGTTGAAACACCTTGACTGATATCACCAATGACTTTATCGATCGGGTGATCTCTATGAGTTCTCCATTCTTTCGGTAGATCATTGTGTACTTTGTTTTATTGTGAATCCTCTTGCCGCTGATTTGGTTGATCACTTGCAATATCTTTGAAAGTGTTTTCTTGAGAGGTTTCTACTACATCATCATCATCATTAACAATAATATCATCCTCCTTGGAGGGGTTAGATTCATCAAAAGAAACATGCATAGATTCTTCAATAGTTAAAGTTCTTTTGTTAAAAATTCTGAAAGCCTTACTTGAGAGAGAATAGCCAAGAAAAATACCTTCATCGGATTTCTCATCAAACTTACCGAGACTGTCTCATCAAACTTACCGAGACTGTCTTTGTCATTGTTTAAGACAAAGCATTTACACTCGAATATGTGGAAGAAGGATATGTTTGGTTTTCTTCCTTTGAACAGTTCATAGGGGGTTTTCTTGAGAATTGGTCTGATGTTCACACGATTACTTACAAAACATGTTGTGCTTACTGCATCTGCCCAAAAATATTTAGGAAGGTTTGAATCACTAAGCATTGTTCTTTCAAGTTCTACCAACAACCGATTCTTTCTTTCTACGACACCATTGTGCTATGGAGTTCTTGGTGCAGAGAAATTGTGTGAGATTTCATTTTCCTCGCAGAATTCTTCAAATAAAGCGCTATGGAATTTTCCACCATGGTCACTTCTAATGGAGACAATTGAAAGTGACTTCTCATTCTGAATCTGTTTTGCATACTTCTTGAATGCCTTGAAAGCTTCGCTTTTATGAACTAAGAAGAAAGTCCATGTATATCTAGAGAAGTCATCAACAATTACTAATGCATAAACATTACCTCCAAAACTTTTTGTTCTTGAAGGTCCGAAGAGATCCATGTGTTACAATTGTAGTGGCCTAGTTGTGGACACCACATTTTTGGATGTGAAAGTTGATTTGGTATGTTTCCCTTTTTGGGACACAATCTATCTTTGATGAATTTGATCTTTGGAAGACCAACAACTAAGTCATGTTTGATCAATTTGTTCAAATGCTCCATATGAATGTGAGCAAATCTTTTGTGCCATAACCAAGAGCCGTTCTTGTTTGCCATAAGACACTTAACCTTCAAAGATATGTTATCAAGGGAAATCATAAAAATATTATTGATTCTATTACCTTTTAACATTACCTCAGAAGTGACTTCGTTTTCTATCAAACATTCATCTTTAGTGAAGTTGATTTTGAAACCTTTGTCACAAAGCTGACTAATGCTAAGTAGGTTATGCTTTAGGCCTTTTACATAAAGGACATCTTCTATGGTTGTAAAAGGTGGTGCACCAATGCTTCCTATGCCAAGGATCTTTCATTTGTTGTTATCACCATAGGTTACAAATCCTTTGGCCTTAAGCGTTAGATGTGAAAATTTGGTAATGTCACCCGTCATATGCCTTGAACACCCACTATCAAGATACCACTGATATGAGGAGGTCTTCAAGCATACCTACAAAACAAGATTAAGTTCCATTAGGTACCCAACTTATCTTGGGTCCTTCATAGTTAGTGCCTTTCTTGAGCCACACATAAAGCCCCTTTGCAAAACTAAAGTTTCTCACATAACAGGCATTAGGTGTATGGCCTTTGATACCACAATAAAAATAAGTGGGCTAAAAATTACTCTTATATCTAGAAGGATAAGGTTTTTTCTTATTAACAACCTTCTTCTTGGGGTATTGATGACCCACTTTAGGCTTGACCACTTTCTCTTTTGGAGGTAGTTCACTAGATTTAACAAAGATGGTTTTGTTGGAACTTGGTTTAGAAAACTTTGAGTAACCAAGTCCACTTTTATCATTTGAAAATCTTTGTTGGCTAAGAACAATCTCTAATCCAATTTGTCCTTTTTCATACCTTTCAAGAACTATTTTTAATTGGACAATTTGAAAAGAAAGTGACTCACACTTTGTGCATACAAAATTTTGTTTTTGATCACTAATCAATCTCAGTTTTTCATTTTTGAAATTCTTTTCCATTGTTTCAATTTTTTCTTCTAGAGTTGAAATTTGATTCTTTTGTGATGAAACAGTTTTGTATAGAATTTTGCATTCACTCAGAAGTTCATCGATTGCCCCTTGAGCATCAACATCATAAATTAAAAAAATATTACTAACCTTGTCATCTTCATTATCAGAATGATGTGAGGCCATTAGTGCCAGATTTGTGCTTTGATCACTATCTGATTCTGATGAGGAGCTTATCTCGTTATCTTCCCATGCTACATATGCTTTATTTTTCTTGAATCCCTTTTTGCTTTTAGAGACATCATTCTTGGAGAGTTTAGGACAGTTTGGTTTGATGTGTCCTAATTTTCCACATTCATAGCATTGGACATCTTGTGTGGATGTTGACGCCTCTTTCTCTTTGCTTTTTGAAAACTTCTTCCTTTTCATATAGTCAGAATTCCCAATATTATTTTTAGAACCAAAATATTTTCCTAACCTTTTTACAAGAAGCATGAAGTTTTCATCTTCAACCGGATCGTCTGCTTTTTCTACTTCTTTGGAATCAGCCTTTAATGCGATGCTTTTAGATTTCTTCTCTTGATTCTCATGTTTCTCCAATCACCCAAGTTCTGTTTCATATTCTTGAAGTTTTCCGAACAATGAGGCGGATGTCATCGTGGCTAGGCTTTTCTTTTCAGAAATTGCTGTCACCTTGGGCTGCCATTCTCTGGACAAAGATCTAAGCACTTTAAGATTTAATTCATCATTAGTTAATGTCTTACCGAGTGCTATAAGATGATTTGTCAAGTGGAAGAATCTTTTCTGCAAATCAAGAATTGATTCTCCTGGCTGCATTCTGAATAACTCGTATTCTTGACTCAACATGTTCAACCTTGATCTTTTAACTTCAATGGTTCCCTCATGTGTTTCCATTAAAGTATCCCAGATTTCCTTTGTTGTTGTACATGTTGAGATGCGAAAAAACTCGTCCATACTTAGTGCACTTTGTAGAAGATTGATTGCCTTTTTGTCATAGAGAACCTTTTTCTTATCATCGTCATCCCATAAGGCTTTGGGCTTTATTGATCCTACACTGTTAACGACCGTTGTAGGAACAAATGGACCATTTTGAATTGCATCCCAAATTTCATCTACTTGTGCTTCTAAGTGAGCCTTCATACGAATTTTCCAGAAATCAAAGTATTCACCACAAAACAGTGGAGGCTTGTTGCTACTACCACTGTCTTTGAATACACCTTTGTTAATTGCGGAAGCCATACTGGATCGATTAGGAACAGGTTACCTAAACCTGCTCTGATACCAATTGTAAGTAAGAATTGCACCTAAGAGGCGAGGGGTGAATTAGGTTCTTTTGAAATTTTCTGGTTTTAAGAGAGTTATGTTACTTTCTTTTAGCAGAGTGATGTTATGAAAGCTTGTAAAGGCAGAAAGTAAAAGAGACACAGAGAATTATAGTGGTTCCCCTCACACTCCGAGGGTACTCCACTCCCTTTTCGACTCGAAAGAGATTTCACTATAGTTAGGATCAGTGTACAACTTTCTTTCTAACCTATAGAGAGATCAAAGGCTCTTAAACACCTTTAAGATCTAAACACTAAGTGCAATGAGAACAATCCTCTCTAATGCACACACTTGCTTTCAACAATCCTGAATAGCAAGGGGAAATATATACAATTCTGATTTTTGTAATGATTTGTAACAATGTATACAGTTGTTTATCAATGCTGAGATTGATCTTCTCTTTCAATGGGAAATTCCACAAGTTTCTAAGACTTATTGCTCAAGAATTTACTTTTCAAAAGATATGAAATTTATGCAGAAAATGCTTTGTGAAAATTGATTTTTCTTAGAAGTGGAAAGATGAAATTATGATACAGATTTGTGAAAGAGAATTGAAAGAGAGATGTTGTAAAGGTTGTTTTTGAATTTTGAAAGAGTTAGGTATTTATATTACATAAACACCTCTTGAGAAAAGCATGCAAATCTCCAGAAAAATTGATGAACAGTTGTCATGCTTCAAAGGAAACATTCCATAGAAATTTGATTGAAGAGATGCAATTTTTCAGACAGATTTTTCAAAAACGTTCAGTGAGCAATCGATTGCACAAAGAGACCAATCGATTGCACCTTCACAAAATTACTTGAAAATTCAAATTTTCAAAAGAGAAATCGATTGAACCTTTGGACCAATCGATTGCACTTCAAAACAAAAGTAAAAAATTTTAAAAAATTTTAAGCATGCAATCGATTGCATCAAAGCAGCAATCGATTGCTTACTGAAACAGAAGCAAAAAAATGAGTTGAAAAATATCATGCAATCGATTGCTCTAAGAGTGCAATCGATTGCACTTACAAAAACTTAGAAAAACTCTTATTTTAAAAAGCTTGTGTTAGTGTGAAAAGTAATGTAAACGATTTTTAATGATTTGAGCAATTAGGACTTAAATACTTAATGGAAGTTCTCATTATACCTTCTGAGGAAAACATCCTTAAAGTTGTGTTTGTCTTGATGGTTGTGGTTGATCATCTTTGCCTTCTTTAAGTGGTTTGTCTTCATCAAAACATATGTTGATATCTGAGAATCTTGATTTCACAAGGAAATGAGAGAAGCATATACACATGCAAACATGAGACACTCACCAATGACATACACAAGCAAACAAGGAGGAAGTCAGAACACAAAGGCAAACAAAACAATCACACCAAACCCAAATGCCACAAACATCTTAAGAAGAATGATGCTAAAGATTGAACCACAAAAAAAGAAATAAGGGGAGAAATAGAGTGGGGCAGAAACCACATCATATCATACATCCACTCATGATCAATCAAAAGAAAATAACCAAACACTTCTCAAAAGAAGTTCAAATGTTCACAACATTCTCAAAGTGAAACACAAATCACAAAAGCATCAAGAACAAAATTACAACCCTCAAGGTCAGAAAAAAACTCAAGTGATGTGCATCAAATTCAAATCCAAGTTTTCAAACAAAGTCAAGAATGATCAAACTCAAATTGAAGGACCAAAGTCCAAGCAAAAGTCTCACTTCAAACACAAGTGCAAACACATGATCATACAAGACTTGTGAGATAAGACACACATTCAAAAGACATTCAATCATGCAAGGCAACACCTCAAACATGTTAACAAGAGCTAACAAGAGTCAAGAGGCCCTCAAGGGACCACACAAGATCACATCCCAAAACTAGATCAAGATAGGCATACATACACATAGTTAAAACAATGAAGTTTTGAGGCGTAACCCAAAAATAGAAATGAGTCCAAATAAAATCCCAATAAAATAGAAAACTCAAGTCAAGTCTATCAAAGATCAGTGTGCAAAAGGTCATGGCAAGAATTTCATCAAATCACCACAAATTGTGTCAATCAAGACAAAGTACTCAACTTATCGAGCATGCATCGAGGGTTCAACAAAATCCCATGAAAAAAATAGGAAATGATTATCAAGACCTCAAACCAGCCCTAAAATATACCTCAATCAAACACCTAAGTGTGAGATGAAAATTGGTCAAAGGGGGTGTTCAATTAAGGTCAAAGATCAAACCTAAATCAAATGGACAAGCCATGAAATCACCTCACAAATTAAATTGATTTAAAATTGTAAAAATAATAGAAAAATAAAATAAAAAATATGGAAAATATCTCAACATATTGAAATATCAGAAACATATTTTTGGTGATTTTTATGATGATCAAAACTATTTTTAAATGAATTAAAATGAAAATGCAAGAAAAGTAAAATAAAAAGAAAATGAAAACAAGGGGGTGTGGAAGTAACCTGGGATTGAACTGAACCCCTATGAAACACGCAAATGGGACTCAAAATGGGGGCGTGGATAGCAAAAAACAAGGCCCAAACCAAACTAAAGCTCAGTTCAAATGAAACACACTATTTCATTAAAACTCGTGGCAGCCACACAAGATATTCCACGCCCATGCAAGCAAGTTAACGTGCCACCTCAAAAACACCTCAGCATCAACCTCAGACGCTAGAGCCCTAGCTCCGGTCGTCTTCCTCGGTGGAGTCTGAAAATCATCATAAAAATACAAACTCTCGATACCATTTTGAAGGATTTTTCATGTAGATTACGAATCTGCCCTTAGTTTCTCAAAAAGGTTCCCTAATCACCATGAAAATAGGCCACGAAAATCCAACATAAAAACTGAAAATAACTCAAACAACCATAAAAAGTAACCAAACATTTCCTACACGAAGTAGATCTTCAGATGCAACCAGAATGAGTTTAAATGCATGCCTAGAATGGAAGTTTCAGAGGGTGAAAATTTACCTAACAGAGCAACTCCATTGGCCCTTCAAACCTTGTGCAAGCTTCACTCTAAAGCTTCTAATATCCTCCTTATACTTCAGTGGTTGAGAAATGTGCAAGAGATTGAATGGAAACACAGGGAGAAATGGAATTCAAAGAGAGAGAATTTCTACGAAATTTTGGATAGAAATCACTCTTTCATGCAGCTACCAACTCTTCTTTTTCATTAGGGTTTGCTTCTCACTTAAATATGAAGGCTCTGACTTGTTTTTAAAGGCCCATGTTGAATGGTTTGCTTGCTTTCACAATTTTTCCAAAAACCTTCTCATGAGTGTACATATGGGTTTGGGTGTTTTTTTCTTTATTCCACTCACTCTTTCTGATTAAGAGGGGTGAGGAAATGAATGGTGGTCATTTGGATGATTGAAAATGAGTTCACACAAGGTTTTAAACCATTACTTCATATGGCATGAAATTTGAAAAATGACATGACATGTTGGTCTATGTTTGCTCACTTTGGGTAAAGAATAGCATGACCATGACATGATGATGGTATGGCATCAAAATATCAAAGACAACTTCATTTGGTGACTTGAAATGGAAGGAAACCATGTTAGGTCCAAAAACTCATGTTTTCGTGCTCATCAAGGCTTAATGGTTTCATGACTCATCAAAGGCCATGGAATTTGAGATCAAGATGAAGTTAAGATCATAAGAAACAACTTTCATGTGGCAAGAATTTGGATTTGATGTCTTGAAATCCATGAATTTGGTCTTTGAAGTGAATGACCTAAAACTAGGTTTCCAAAATTGCCCTTGACTTGGGAAGACCATAACTAGAGCTCCACATATGAGAATGATGATTTCAAGTACTTTTTAGAAATCTAAGACAATGAGGAGCAACTCTCATGTTTGATGAAGAATGAGGAAAAACTTGATTCCATGTGAAAAATGCCTTGGAAGTTAGTTAACCTTGAGTGCCTCTAAATTCTCTTCATTTTGTGACACCGACTTGTACCAATCATAACTTGAGATGTATGAATCCAATGAATGAAGTCTTGTACTCAAAAGAAATCTTGAAAGATAAGGAACAAGTCTCATGTTTGATGAAAGATGAGATAGGACCTGCATCATAGTGAGAATTGTCATTGAAGTCACATACCAAAAGAGGGGATTTTACACTTAAAGTCATCTGAAACCCTAATTTAGCAACTTCTTGAACTCTTGAATCTTCTTATCCCAGCTTCCATATGAAATTTAAGATGACTTAGGATGACTTCTTATGGCCTCAATGATCAAGAACCAAGCCTTGAGCTCTTTCAAATCTACAGTTAACTTTTGTTGACCAGATGAAACCCTAACACCTTATCCATTGACTGAGGTTCTTGCAAATGGTTTGTGTAATCATGTGATCCTCATATAGAACCCTCAAGGTGTAAATTGAGCTCTTGAACCATACCTCATCTAAATATATAGCCACATGTGTCTCTAATCCCTTTCAAGATAGAAGGAGATAACCTAACACCTACTCTCTCTCTCTTCAAGCAACCTTGAAACCAACTCTGATGACAATAATGACTTGGTGCCTTGAAATTGTACCCTTGCTTAAAATTTGAACATGAAACCTCTCTTAAGTAGTAAATACAACATCTTGATCCCCTGCTTAGAACCAATGCTATGCACAAATGTTAATGTAAGATGCTATGAAACATAAGCCAAGATAGAAGAAAAGGTTGGGCAAATTTTGAGGTGCTACAAGTGTGTGCTTGTTTATGTATGGCCTCTTGTATACTTGTATGTTTGCATGTTGGCAGGATTAGTAGCTCGATGATACTTGTAGCGTCCGACAATGTAGGGAACTGGTCGGGTGACAGAGCTGCGGTCACGGCCCTCTCTCCGCGGCATGATCATCCCATCGCGAGCTGGGTGTTCGTCCATGTCGGTATGGCGCCGGTGGCTCTCAATTGAGGGGTCCCCATCGAACAGAGTGCTCTGCCCGCACATACAAAAGGGCAGGCGCTTGTTATCTTGTTGTTTTGGAAGACACGTTTGTACCAGGTCGCGCTCCAGTGTTCGCGAGGTTGGTCGTCTCGGGTAGTGTTTAACTGTAGTACCTTTTGAGCTTCTCAGCGTTCCATGGTCGAGCAATTTCATCCCCGTGTAGGTTTTTGAGGTAGTAGGCCACGTGTTCCGTCTTGTCCCGGACACGATAGGGGCCCTCCCAATTCACGGTGAGCTTTCCCTCGCACGAATCTTTCTGGTTCCTTCGTAAGACCAGGTCGCCAACCTGAAACTCGCGTCTTAGGACTTTGTTGTCATAGTGAAGGGAAATTTTCTGCTTTAGCGTGGCTTCACGGAGAGCTTCCCCTGAACGGATCTCTTCAACTAGGTCGAGCGCATCTCTGAGGGCCTCGTTGTTGGCCTCCTCCTCGAGAGGAAATTCAGTTCTTCTGGATGGTTCCCTTATTTCTACCAGGATCACTACTTTGGTCCCGTAGATGAGTCAGAAAGGGGTCTCTCTAGTGGTCGAGTGGGGCATCGTTATGTAGGCCCAGAGCATGCTGTGGAGCTCCTTGACCCATCTCTTTTTGGCATCCCCGAGCCAGCGTTCCAGGCTCCGCAGGATAACTCTGTTCGCAGCCTCCGCTTGGCCGTTCGTTTGTGGGTGCTCGACTAACGTAAAGTGTTGCTTTGTTCCGAGCTTGGTCACAAAGTGTTGGAAATTTTTGTCAGTGAACTGCATCCCATTGTCAGTCACGATGGCCAGGGGGACGCCGAACCGGGTGAGGATGTTCCTTTTGTAGAAGCGGAGTATATTGTGCACCGTGATCTTGGCGAGGGCCTCGGCTTTGTTCCATTTGGTAAAATAGTCGACTTCGTCTATCAGGTACTTGTTCTGATAGGAGCCTATGGTGAATGGACCGAGGATATCCACCCTACACCATGAAAACAACCATGGGGAAGAGAGGGGCTTGAGATTGCAAGGAGGGGCGAGGTGCATATCCCCGTGCCGCTAGCATCTGTCGCACCTCTTCGCGTGCTCCTTAGTGTCCTGCTGCATAGTAGGCCAGTAGTACCCAGCTCACAGGTGTCGCTACCGCGAAAATAAGGTGCCGGCAAAACAGAAGAGTCGCCACCTTTCGTTATTTATCCCTCAGAACGGGAAAGGAAACGATCGGAAAAACCTGACGAAAAGGTATAAGACAAGGTCATCGCAACCATTGTCTGGGTTCGGGAGTCGGTTACGCAAGGGGAAGGTATTAGCACCCCTCACGTCTGTCGCTACTGCGAAAATCGGCGCCGGCTTGACAGGAGAGTCGCCACCGTGCGTTATTTATCCCTCAGAGCGGGAAAGGAAACGCTCGAAGTAAACCTCGCAAAGACGGGAAAAGGTATGGTCATCGCAACCAAAACCTGGATTCGGGAGTCGGTTACGCAAGGGGAAGGTATTAGCACCCCTCACGTCCATCGTACTCGATGGGATCCACGCTTGGTGTTTATAGGTAAAAGGGTGTGTTATCTATCTACGCTAATGGCTGGTCTGAAAATAAAAGGACGGGACTCGACAGAACATACGGTGTTCTGGGCCTACGTATTCCCTCGTGCAATGGGAAAGTCAGAGTCAACGTAGTTCGACTTCCTACGTCTAAACGGGGGAAAGGTTGCTCGCCAGGACATCGCGTCCTGTGCCTACGTACTTCCATCTGGTATGAAAGATCAGAGCAAACATAGTTCGGCTAACTACGGGTAAACAGGGGCTCTCACACAGCAGTGAGAAAACAAACTGGTCTCTAAGGCTCGGGGACCTACAACTACGATCTGGTCTCAAATGCGCTCGGGCAAGAGAAAGGGAAACAATTAGTCGTTAGCGGGGAAGTCTCGATCGCACAGCCGCAAGAGAACAAAGGTTAGTCGTTAGTGTGCTCGCTAGGATATCGCATCCTATGCCTACATATCTTCGTCTGGAACGAAGAATCAGAGCAGCTGTAGTTCAGCTAACTACGGGTCAAGCTACTCTAAAGCTCCTACTGAAAGGAAAGGGAAACCCTAAAACTATAGCTGAGAAACAGGGGAATCTACCTACTGCCATCACACCTGGTTGACCATCCTAATGTCTATCATAACAACTCCGCAGCGGAGGAGTCAGAGCTCCTAAGGGATCATGGCAACAGGACTAAACCACAAACAAGAAACTACAAAGTAAAGAAACACTGAGAATATGCATGAATGCAACAACTAGACAAACAAGGCGCAAAGGCCGCAAACCACAAAGGCAAGGGAGCTCAGCTCTACCAAATACCAACAAGCAAAGCCACTCAATAACAAACAAGCAGAAGGAGGACCACCTCAACTTCTCATGCACACAAAGTCTACTTCTAAGATGCACGTACTCAGAACTATCTAGATGAATACCTAAGTCTAATGCAACATAACATCACACAAGTCAAACAACACAAAGGGACTAACCCTGAGCAGGGATCTAAGCAAAAACCTAATCAAAACCTAAGCAAGAGGAATCAATCCCAGTCTTTAAGCTTCAGAACAAGCTTACCAGAGAAAGGAAGCTAAGCAGACAAGCTCATAGTGCCTTCCTCAGGAAAGTACCAGGAGGTTACTACTCAGGAGTCATATCCTATGCGGCTCGACAACTGTGATCAGTTTACATTCCTCCTCAGGAGAAACTAAACTCACATGAAGGCTCCGGCATCACGGGATACTTGAGAAATACCTATATGCACTAGGGGAACTAAGTGAACAGACTCATAGGACCTTCCTCAGGAAAGTACTAGGAGGCTGACACTTAGGAATCGTATCCTACGTGGCTCAACAACTGTGATCAGTTTACATTCCTCCTCGGGAGAAATTAAACTCACAAGTTGGCTCCAACATCACTGGATACTTGAGAAATCCTAGACAAACTAATGGAACTAAGTGAATAGACCCATAGGACCTTCCTCAGGAAAGTACTAGGAGGCTTCCACTTAGGAATTGTATCCCATGTGGCTCAACAACATGTGATCAGTTTACATTCCTCCTCAGGAGAAATTAAACTCACAAGTTGGCTCCAACATCACTGGATACTTACGAAAGAGGTGAGAAGAAAGAATGAAAGTCATTCATAGTGCCTTCCTCAGGAAAGTACCATAAACTCCCTTCAAACTTCAGGATCTCGAACCTCACAAACAGACAACAAGCTTCTAGACTAAGCCTCAATCCACTGCATCCTTGCAAGCTCCAACAGGACCTCAATCAGCTCCTACCTTCAAGAAAAACCCACAGGCCAACAAACCTCAAGAGACTATCTCTGAAGTTCAACCACAGTTGAACTTCAAAGTCAGAAGTCATCAAGACTTCCCCTATCTTCAGGCTCAAACAAATCACATCAGAACATCCTACAAAAATCTAATAAAAATCTAGGGGAAACCTACATGGCTCTAGGATAACATACTGAAAAATCAGAACAAAATTCAACACCGGATGAAAGGACTAAAATCAGCAACACAGACATAACCACAAACCAATTATTCAACATCAATAACAGTGGAAAAACGCAATTAAAATGAAAATGCATGATTAAGCTAATGTTTTTATACTATAAAATTCTACACTGAATTACGAGTCTACAGAAAAAAGAACGGGATTATTTGACTAAATCTACTATTTTTTATGAATTTTCTAATGATATGCATGCATTGACAATATTAAAAGAAATCAATTAAATGGAAAATATACAAAAAATAGGGAATAAAAATAAAATGGCATTTTTATTTTTATTTAATTTTCTAGGAATTATGATGAAATGGTAGGAAAAAAAAAGAAGAATTAAAATCACAATTATTTACATTTTATTATGATTTATTATAACATGCAAGGAGAATAAAAGAAATTGAAAGAAATAAAATTGAAATAAAACTGGAGGGGGGTTTAAACAGCAAAGAATTCAGGTTATTATTCATTGGGCCTATGCCCAGGGGTGGTGCAGATAGCATGAGGCGCAGGCCCAGACTTACCAGAAACTCACCTCCAAACAAAATAGAAAACAAAACGCTGGGAGGTGCTATTAGCAGGTTTTGCAGTTGTTATTCACTGGGCTTACGCCCAGGGGGGTGCAGATAGCCATTAGGGCCTGAGGCCCAACTCAATTCATCCTGATCTCACACACGCCAGGGGGGGGGGGACAAGCAATTGGGGTGTATTGGCAGTAAAACATTTGGGCCTAAGCCCAATACGCCAACCCTAATCCAATCACTCAGTTAGACAAAACTGATCACTCTCCCCAAACCCTAACACTGTTCACTCACCTCTCTAGCCGTCTCCTTCGTTCGTCTCCCTCAATTCACTCTCTCTGCAACTCAATCAATCCAACAAACCCTAAACGAAACAACTCCTCACAAACCCAAACACCTCAATCTCTCACAAGAAACTAACCTCAACTAAACATGGCCTAGCTTCATAAGTATGGTCAAATTGAAGTTCTTACGCTAAATGTCCTCAAGATCCTAAGTCTACAGAATCTAACACGCGCATGCAAATGAAGGAGTTTAAGGAAGAAGGCTATAGAAACCTGGAACGACGAACGATAGTTGATGCTCTTTGAAGAGGTGGCTCGTTTGCTGAAGATCTTCGAACGGAGACGATTTCTGATGGTGGATCCGACGCTTGCTGAATCTTGCGTAGAGGAAAATAGATGAATCTTCACGAACTGGATTCGCTCCGATGATTGTTGATTAAGCGTACAATGTTTTCTGGAGGAGAAACTCAAGAAGCGATGAACGAAGAATGATTGACGGTGAGGATCAATTTCTGAAGAAGGATGATTTTCCGGTCGTTCTTGATGAATGTGAAGATTGACGTTGATCGGAGGAATCTGGAAGCTTTGTGTTCTTGACTGAAAATCGAAGATTGATGACGATCGGAGGGAACTGGAAGAAGATTAACGTGCAAAGGATGAATTTCTGATGATTCTGGCGTTCTCCGGCAGAGTGAGCGGCGGTCGGAGTCCGTTAGCAGTGGTCGGAGGCCGTTGTCGCCGGTTTTGCATGCCCGGTGAGGAGTCTCCGGTGAGGAGGTGAGGGGTGGACGTGTGGCACCGGGGAAGGTTGAGGGGTGGACGTGTGGCACGCATGCACACAGAGAGAGGGAGTGTGGGACAGCTGGGGGACACGTGTGTGAGTCTGGGGAAATTCTGAGTGTGTGGTGGCGTGCAGAGTGTGGAACGCGTGGGGCCTCCTTTTTCTAACACGTGGCGCCTGCCATTTATATCTGAGAATTCGCTGGCACATTCTGGAACGTTCTAGCACTTGCTGGAAAATGGTGGAAGACTTTGGACCTTTGCTGGAAATTTGGACGAATCTGGACAAAAAAAGCAATACTGGGCCTCCCCAATTGGGCCCAACGAAACTCAACATAAAAAATTCAGAAAAACTGCAAAACAATATTAAAAAAAACTAGTTAACTAAACTAATAAATCCACTAATCTGAAAATTAAACTAAATCCCTATTAACTCTAAAAAATCTAGTTAACCTAATTAAACTTTAAAAAGTCAATTAACCTAATTAAACTCTAAAAAGGTTAAAATCTAGTTAACTCTATATTATCCTAATTAAACCTAAAAAAAATCAATTAAGATCTAATACTTCTACTAATTCTCTATTAAAATTCTAATATTATTTAATATCTATTAAAATCTATCATTAATAAGAAAAAACTATATTATTTTCTATATTATCTAAAAACAAATAAACCTATTTCTATTAACCCCAATTTGTATCATTCTATTTAATATGCTAAGAAAAATTCACTAATATTCTAAAAATGATAAAAGCTATTTAAATTCTATTAAAAATTCTACAAATGATTAAAACCTATTTAAAATATTCTATAAAATTCTAAAAAGAGGATTAAGCTATTAAAATATTCAAAAACCCTATTTAAATTCCAGAAAAATCTATAAAGCCTGTTAAAAATTCACAAAAGCCTATTAAACCCTAAAAATGCAGATGAATGCACATGACCCCCCATAAAAAACGCACGAGACCAGATCGAATCGAACAGAGATCCCCGGGCATCAGAATATCATCAAAATCACTGTGCAAGCTAAAAATCACCGAGGAGCGCACAATTTCCTGAAAATAAAACCCTGGTGATCTGGACTGGGTCTGCCATATCTGATAGACAAAAATCAAGCTGTAAACTCTGATATCCCCTGCTTGTGCACAAAAATCATACATCTGAGCTGTGAATATGAATTTTAATCATGAGTCAGATAGGAGAATCAGTTGGTCAAATTTTAGGGTGCAACAGCTGCCCCTATTCAAGCGACTTGGACCTGAAGGGTTTGAAGAGCGCTCAGCCTTCAAACATTCAGAGGTACGAGACGGTTGAATACAAATAAAACCCGAAAATTTGCCAACCGTGAGCATATACTGTAAACTGCTTGGGGAATAAAGTCCAGAAAACCGAGTCCAGTTATTGCGGCACCAAACTGATCAATCATCTGATAAAGAACTCCTGATTTGAATACCCGTTGCTTGCGATACCCCATATAACAAACCCTGAGGGCTACAACAACATACCTGATCCTTTCACGTTGCCTACTGATAGGCCGGAAGAGAAACATACTCACATCGCCCAAAGATGGACGGGAAGACATCCTGATTGAATACTCACCTCGTCTAAAGATAGACAGAAAGACAACATTAATCTCCCAATTCACATCGTCCAAAGATAGACGGGAAGGAATAATCTCCAAATTCACATCGTCTACTGATAGACGGGAAGAAATACTCTCCACATTCACATCGTCTACTGATAGACGGGAAGAAATAATCTCCGCATTCACATCGTCTACTGATAGACGGGAAGAAATAATCTTCGTACTTGCATCGTCTAAGGGTAGACGGAAAGACACCATTAATCTCCATATGCACGTCGTCTAAGGGTAGACGGGATCATCCTGATTGATGAACAAAACAATATTCACATCGTCTAAGAGTAGACGGGATCATCCTGATTGATGAAACAAATCAATATTCACATCGTCTAAGGGTAGACGGGATCATCCTGATCGATGAACCAATCAATCTTCTCATCGTCTAAGGGTAGACGGGATCATCCTGATTGATGAAACAAATCAATATTCACATCGTCTAAGGGTAGACGGCATCATCCTGATTGATGAACCAATCAATATTCACATCGTCTAAGGGTAGACGGGAAGAAATAATCTCCAAATTCACACCGTCTAAGGATAGGCGGAAAGACACCATTATCTCCATATTCAACACCAACCCTTGAATTTCAGAATTCTTCTGTCTACGGAAATTGATGGAAAGATCAATATCCTTGAAGGGGCCACATCGTCAGTATGGACTGACGGGAAGAAAACCACCTTTAAAGAACCATGTCGTCAATAAGAATCGACAATCACGAAAACTAAGCATTCTTCGAAGAGCCTCGACATCAATAAGGATTGATGGTCAGAAAAGTCCCTCTTAAACGTCATCATATCCAATAACCAGAAAGAGAACCAATATCCAAAATCATTTTGAAACCCCTCAACAACCAAGGATAGCCGGAGAAGACTCGCTGGGGAAACACCTCATCATATGTATGACCTGACAATAAGAAAACCGCTGGACAGTAACTCGAAACTTCACATCGTCTGCTGACAGACGGAAAGGAAAGCCACTTGCTAGAAAAACTCTATTCTGCACCCTATTGAAAATCCATCAAAACTTCACATCGTCTACTGATAGACGGGAAGGAAAGCATATCCTGGGGAAACCCCTTCTTGAAGCCCTACTGTGATCACCCACAACTTCACATCGTCTATGGATAGACGGAAAGAAAACCACACTCGTACTCAAGACGTCTAATACTAGACGGAGAAATCCATTTATTGGAGGAACACATCGTCAATATGAATTGACGGGAAGAAAAGTCTGTCGATATCAGATGACTGCTTGATCAAAGCATAATCGTTGTATGATCTGAGATACAAATAATCTGCTGAACTGTCTGAGTACTGTTGC